>VWYP01006752.1:25369-123402 GCA_013400435.1 Pycnonotus jocosus | reverse complement strand
ATATATGTTTATTTATATATATATATATATATATAGTCTTTAGACCACCCCTGGGAGTGGTATATGCATTGGAATTTGGGGATATCCACTTCTGGGAATTCCCTGTATGCCTCATATAAGGTTCAGCTTGTGTTTTATCACCCCTACTTTCCTTCTGCCTCCTGTAACAACTTGTACTGGGCTTATTGCTGTACTTTGGTTTCATACATTAAAATACTCAGAGTAGATTATTATATCCCACCTGTCACATCCTGGTAAGCTGCACTGATTTGTATTTAGCTTTTCCATGACTCTGACTCCATTTTTCAAGAAGAATATTGGACTAATTTCCATTAACTCCCTGTCAACAGATACAGTCTTTGCATCCCCACTGATACTGAAGAGTGTCTGTGGCTGAAATGTTGCTCCTGCAATAGTTAGAGGTTATTCGGGGTTCAAGGTAAAATGTTAGCAGGGACAGCTGGAGGACAGTGGAGTTCATCCATACCCAAATGCTGTTCTTTGCATCCTCAGTAGAATCTGCCAGGCTGGGCAATTCCAGGGTTGGGGGTCAAACCTCTACATGAAAGGAGCACTCAGGACAAAGTCACAAAAATGGCCCTTTTTTCTCACTGTTTTCCAATATATACTTTCCTTACCTTGCTGATATTACTTTGGAAATGAATATACTTTTTGTTTTGTTCTGTGAAAGCCCTAATGTGAGATGCATGCATACACACTCACCTCCTCTGTCTCTTGCTCTTTTATATCTTCTCTTTCAAAATGTTCTTCTGAGCTCCCCAGCAGCTATAAAACAGCAGCATTACAGCCTTCACTGATGATTAGTTTCATTTTTCCTTAAATACTGACAGTCAAAGGGTGAGATATTAAAAAAGAAAAATCATGTCACAACAGCTTTGCACACTGTACAGCTTTTTGAATAGATTAAAAAGAGGCAGAGAGCTATTAATAAGCTTTTGACTTTCTGAACACTCCCATTTTTGGAATGAGACCAGCTCTTTCACAGGGGGTGAGGAGGCAGGGTGAAGAGATGGTTTCATGTAATCTTGGAAAGAGAAGGAAAACAGTGAAACCAACAGATTTAGGTAAGCTGTGAAAGAGGAGAATGGATCTCCTGAGCATGGACAGAGGAGTCCTATCCACTTCTTCCAGGACTGAACCAAGTTTTTTTCCAGTGGAGAATTCCCAGTGACTGGAGCAGCTCAGGATCAGCCCACGAAAACCCAGAAATGGCAGAAGCAGGTTCCTGCTCCAGGCTGGGCAATATCCAGTAACTGCTTGAACTGAATCCCTAAAAGCCAGGTTTAAAACACACAAACCACACTGTGGCACTCTCAGAGAAAGGAGAGAGCCAGGCCAGAAGCAAATTCTGATGTGGCAGCAGTCTATCAGCCCAGCAGTGAGGGAGAGGATTGCAGAGGCTCTGATGTGAGCATTCAGTGGCTCTGCAGCCACCCTCCCAGCTGTAGACACCCCTCTGACAGTGGTCTTAGAAAGAAATACAGTCTGGCAGGCACTACTCTGAGTTTCAGCTCCTTCCACATATCGCTATAAATTCCTGCAATTCCACGCTAAAGGCTTGGGCAGGAGAGAGTTTGTAAAGAAAACTTAAAATGCAGGGTCTTTGCCAGGTAGTAACTGCCTTTTCTCATCTACAGTTACTCAATAAAAATCATTGCTGGAGCATGACTCTGCTTCCATTCCCAGCCAATACATTTGCAATCTGGCCCTTGAACATGGGAAAATCGACCCCGGAGCATATTGCTAAAGGAAAGGTCCATAAGCACATTGGTTCCAGCTTTGGAAACACATTACCTCTAAAATTATTTGGGGGGTTGAGAGACTTGCAGGTTTGACACTGATTTTTCCTGTATTGAGTATCACAAATCTGCTTAATGCAAATATATTTGAGTAAGAGTCTGTATGAGTAGAAGACCTGACACAGTTTTGCTCCATCACAGATGATGTATCAATTTATCACAACTGCAAAGAATTGACCCAAATAACTGCTAGCCTAAAGGAAAATTAAATAAAACAGAGACTGTAACAAGATGTAGGTTTTCCCAGATTAATGTAGGCTATTGAAATACTTTGGGTTACAAGGGGCTGTTACAGAAGATCAATATCCCCATTGCTTTTGGTACAGGTCACGTAGGAATCCAACACCTGCAGTGAGTTTTGGTGGCTGTTAGAGACCCTAAAGCCCTGCTGGTACAGCAGGAGGAGCTGGGAGGCACATAAACAACAAACACATCTGCTGAACGCCTCCCTCATCATGGGCAGTGCCAGCCAGCTTGGAAAGGTGGGCACTGAGCAGTTCCACAGAAGGAATTACCACAGATTTGTTTTGGCAGGCAGGAGAGCCCCATTTGGCTCAGCTGGCTGTAGTGGTGGAGACAAACATCAGGCTGGTTGTTAAACTACCCAAAATAACTCCACTATCCTCTCAGAGCAGGGCTGTCATCCCAGCTGGGCTCCAGCCCAGTTTTCATCCTCTCTTGGAATCATTCTCTCCAGCTGATTCTTCTGGAGAGTTTGGGGTGGGTTTTTTTTCCTTTTTTTTTAATTTTGTCCCCAAGCCTGTGTATTAATTAAGTCTCAATGAAGAGCTGTATCATTGTAGAACAGGATATCGGATTGCTCATCTGTTTTACATAATTGATTAATTAATTACCTTGTTAATTGAGTCTCGTGAAATCCTCTGTTGTAGTGGAGCAAGGGTATGTTCCAAACCCTTGCTTGTAGGGCTACACTAAAATCAAGGCATTTGGGCTGCTCAGTCTCCCCTGGACTCTGGTATAAATCAGGGCACAGCATTAACCCAGCAGGGCACTTGTAGAGATGTGAGCTTTGCTTTCACCTATACCCAAAATTTCACACCTTCTGCCCATTTTTCCTTTCCACACCTCCTGCAGCAGCTGCTGTTTTGCTCCCTCAGCCCCCACTCACACTGCACCACACGGTGCAGCCCCACAGCCAAATTTAGTGACATTTTCTACCACTTTTGGGGAAGGGTGAGTGCCAGCATGGCTGTAAAGGAAAGTGGCAAAGCAATCCTCCCCCTCACTACCTGAAAGCTGCACCTTGAGCTCTTCTCAAAGGCACTGCCTTTCACATGCTGTGACCTACATCTTTTCTTGGGAGCCATCACAGCTGAAATAAGGCAGAACGTGATGGATTCTCTGCTATTAAATGGAAATGGACTTTCCATGGAAATAACCACTGACAATGCTTTGCATTTTAATGCCATTTCTTTTCTTCTTATTACCCCTAGATGTAGAGCATGATGTATTTTTACCACACACTATTGTCTGCAAGCCAGCAGCAAGGTGGAGGCTGCAATCTTTGCCTGAGCACTGCTCCTGAGGGGGCTTTCCAAATGAGCTTCAGCCTTAGAGAGCAGCAAATACTGTCCTTCAAATCTGTCCACTAACAAAAATTTTATTCCAGTTCTAACTCACTTTATGTCATTTAATGTGACATAAAGCCACAGCAACTGGGGCTGTTCAGCTTAGAGAAAAGAAGGCTCTGGGGAGAACTTAGAGCTTCTTCCAGTGCCTAAAGGGGCTCCAAGAGAGCTGGAGAGGGACTTGGACAAGGACCTGGAGTGACAGGACAAGGAGAATGGCTTCAAACTGACAGAGGGCAGGATTGTATTAGGTATTGGGAGGAAATTCCTCCCTGTGAGGGTGAGGAGGCCCTGGCACAGGGTGCCCAGAGAAGCTGTGGCTGCCCCATCCCTGGAAGTGTTCAAGACCAGGCTGGATGGGACTTGGAGCCACCTGGGATAGTGCAAGGTGTCCCTGCCCATGGCAGGGGGGGGCACTGGATGGGCTTTAAGGTCCCTTCCAGCCCAAACCATTCTGTGCCTCTATGATTCACCAAACATTTGGGGCACCCACAGTGGGCAGGTGAGCAAGGACCTTCCTGCTGTGCTCTGGGCAGTGAGTGAAAGATGCCCTGAGACAAAGCAACCACGATCTGAAACAGCAAATGAAGGTCTGTCATCCCTCACCTTCATTTTCAAGAGTCAGCCAGGAGGCCAGGGTGTAAATCCACCAGCCCTCATCCATCCCAAATCTCCTCAGTCCATCCCCAGTGCTGATCTCTGGCTGCTTTATGCTCTCAGCAGCAGTGGCTGAGCTCATCCCTCATGCAGGCTGCATTCCCACTCACGCTGAAGGGTCTTGGCATGGTCTGGTCTTGATGATAATTTAATCCCCAGGATCTGGAAAGGATTTAGGACCTGGAAACAAAGATGGGATAAAATCCTCTGTGGTGGACAGAAAACAGCCTCGGTACGTGCATCTGCAGAAGCTGGGAACAGTGAGTGTTTATTTTTGAATAGCACAAGGATTCCTGAGATGGGGAGGAAGGAAGAAAGTGCAGATCAATCAAGAGACAAGAGTTAGCCTCCAAAAGCCCCTTCTAAAGGGCTAAATGAGGAAGAAAAAACACCATCCCTTTTTTTTGTTAATCTGCCTGCATCAGTGTGAGAAAAGCTGAGGGCATCACTCCTGCCAGGATTATTTGTATGTTGGGGTGGAGGAAGGAAGTGGGCTGGTATCATGTCTTACTTCCACACTGCTGGTGAAGGTTTTGAGTAATGAATCCAGGGGCTAATCCATTGTGTCTGCCATTTCAAAGAGTCCTGATAACCTCATGTCTTCTTGTTTTCTTCTTAAGGCTTTTGCAGATTTGCTGCCACAAAGTTTTCCCTGAAGAAGGATCACATTCCAGGCCTGAAATGCTCTGATTATTTACAGTTTGTCACACCATAATTTATACGTATTGATTGTGTCTTTTATTTACATATGTTCATTACTTTCTTATTTTAGTCATTTATCCTCTATGTCCCCACCCTGCTTTTTCAATTATTTCGCATACTCACAGTTTATCAATTATATTGCCAAGATGCATTTAGAGAGAATAACTTGTTTCTAATATATGATTTTTTGACAGCATGATTTGTTTTCATCTTTGCACCGAATCTTAAGAGGACAGTGACTCTAGGGCAGAGAAAACAAAGTTGTGGAGCTTTGTCCTCTGAAGAGTTGTGCTCACATAGGCAACATGCACATTTTGCTGACCCACTCCTCAGCTCCACATTGGTTCAGGGCTTGGTTCAGTTCCCCTCCTCCCAGGGCACTGTTAGAAACTCTCGGATATTTTAAGTGCTCTCTTAGTGCTGCTGCTCCACCCAGCAGCGTTTCTGGGTCACTTTGGAGGCTGCTGCAGCACCTGCAGTGGGCTGGCAGGGTTGCTGAGCCTGGCTGGCCCTGGCAGAGCTCAGACAGGGTGTTTGCTCCCTTTGGAGCAATCTGGAATGACAAGGATGACAGCTCTGCCTGCCCATGGCTGGGGTGGCTGGGAAGCAAATGGATCCTTTCTGGCAAAGTGCTGTCATGAAGAGGCTCTGTGCTCAGCTGGGCTCTTAATGCTCTCAGCTTCAGCCTCCTTGGTCCCTTTGCTTGTTAACAGCAGCGAGGGGTTTTTCCTGCTGTCTGGCTTTTGCTTTCAGAGCTTTGCAGGCTGGCAAGGCAGGAGGATTGGCCCTTCAGGGGTGAAAGCCAAAAAGCACCGACCCTCCCAGCATCCTTCAAGGAAGTCACCAGGGTGCTTTCCTCCCTAGGGCTCACCTGCCTTTATCCATTTACTGAGGCAGCCTGGCCTCTGCTACAGTGGTGACTCTCCAGAAAGCTGAAGCAATGACAAACATATTTGCCGGTGTTTGCTCTCTAAGTGTCTCTGTCCCAGGGCCAGAGCCTGGCAAGTGCAGGTCAGCTGCCTCCCCTGCCTGTGTGAGCCAGCACAGCACCTGAACACAGCCATGGCACTGCACAGCTCCTTAGGACAGCTGGATGCAAAGGATGTGCTGGAGAACACTTTGGCAGTGTTGATCCATCACTTTTGCCTTTTCTCCGTGCTCATTAGCTGCCAGAGATGAGCCAGGCTGAGCTCTGGCTCTCTAGCACAAGGTCTCTCATAGTTCCAGCATCTCCAAGGAAATACCCAGCAATATTAAGCTTAAATTTACCATTCTGCAGCTCCAAGCAGTGACAACACTGACCATGCTCCCAGCTTTGGTCTTCTTCCATGATCAGGGGAGGATGGGGGAAGGAGAAAGGACTGCTTTGGGTGAGAGGCTCATTTTCAGAGCCATGGCACACCAGGAAGGGAGCAAGGAGCTTGCTGGACATGGCACAGTGTGCACAGCAGTGCCAGCTCAGCCCAGAGAAAATCTCTTCACCCTGGGGTTCTGAGGCCCAGTATTCAGCAGGAATCCCTCTGTGGTTTCAGTGCCACAGCCCCAGACCTATTTTCCTGAGTGGTTTCTGTCACTGAACCCATACTGCTTCAGAATGTTTTGCTCCTTTGATCGGATTTATCCTGCCTAGGTTGCAGGGCAGGATTTATGGTGACAAGGGCTGAAGCAGCTGTGTCTGACAGCTCATTGCTGAAAGCAGACCAGGCTCCTTCTCAGCAAAGCCCCATCTAACTGGGCACTGCTGGACCAGTAACCAGAGGTGCTGCGCTCACCTCCAGGCTGATTTTTTAAAAAGCCATCTAGAAGAGCCCTGAAAGGGCTGGGGAGTAGCACAGGAGATGTGGAATGGTGAGACAATGGGTGTTCATGGAACCTTTTTTCTGTCTGGGACAGGGGAGGGTTGCTGGGTGGGTGCAATGCCCTCACAGAAGTGGCTGAGAACATTTGTCTTTAAAGGTCTGAAAGGTCAAATCTGCCCCTGCTGTTTTCATATGTCGCATTCTTCATGTCCCTCCTTTTCCTCTCTGCCTCTGCCTTGCTGCCTGCAAAGCCCTTCCCAAGTGTCTCCATCCCTGGCCCAGGACAGACAGATCCCAAAAATCCCTTGTCAGCCAGGAAACATGGGCTGAGCTGGACCTGCTGAGCGTGCACCTCCAAAAGACACAGACCTGCCCTGCAAGATGCATTTCAAAACTGAAACATTTTGTTTTTTCTAACCTGAATGCTGCATTCGTGGCTTGTCAAACCCATTTTAGTGAGCAATTCATTTCTGAAGTTTGAAACTGTCTTTCAAAAAGTCTATTTAAGTAAATATTTGGAGAAGATGAGGTAGTAAGAATACAACTCTGAAAGTATTTATGTACCAAAATCAAAGCTTTTCACACTGAATTCAATAAACTAGTTTTATAGGCTTCTGAATTTAGAGTTTGTTATACAAAATTGGGAGGGAGAAGCAAATTTTGTAGGGTTTTATAGGAGTTTGTAACAGAGAGCATAATCACTTTTCACAGAAAAAAGCTGTAAATGTCTTACAGCTTCATATAATAAAATTCCAAATGGGACATCAGATGGGATGTTTAATTTCCAGATTGGGTACATTACAAAAAGGTCATTTCAGTTAAAAGAAATGTATTCCTTCTTTGTCCAGGGCTGTAAATCAGTGCAGCTCCACTGAAAGCATCTAATTTAAGGAGAGGGATATGGGTAGGACCTGACCTCTATTTTTTTGAATCAAAAGGAATCACAGGAGATTCACTGCCATCCCACAGTGCTTATGAAAGACCCTTTGAACCTTTGGCCTTTTTAGGGTCTGAGTAAAACGAGTATTTTTTAAAGGCAAAGCTACCACATGAAAGATGCCTGCAGTTCCCAGCAGAGTGGTGTGGGTTCTGTCTGTGTGGGATTTGGGGGATGCAAACACAAGCTCCACCTTCCAGCATCTTTAGGATTCTATCCCACCCTGTCTGCTTTCCTTGAAACTGGTGCAAACGCAGCTGAGAGTGTTTCAGCTCTGGCAGGGACCAGGGCAGGACCAGCTCCAGCCCTGCACATCCTGGGCTGGCACAGAGCAGGACCAAGGAGCTCCCTGGACATGGGAGTGCTCAGCCTGTGAATGCATCCCTGCATTTCTTCTTCAGCTCTGCAAAAAATTTCCTTTTTCTCAGCCTTGTGCTATTGGGGGTTTCACAGCTATTCCCACCCCCCTTGAGTTTCTGCACAGCAAACTCCTGCTTTTCACCTTCAGTCTGACTTTGTAATCCATGGTTGGTTTCAAATCAGCCTTTCAGCATGGTAATGAATGGATTAACTTTCTGCTTTCTGATGAGTAATAGGAAAAAATGTTTCTGAATTATCAAAAAATAATTGGAATTAAAATTGTAAATGGTTTCTACAAGGGAAGTTTTTGTAATTAGTTGAATCTGTGTGATGGAAGCTATTATAAATAACAAAAAAATGTGTTTACCTAATCACTGGGAAAGTGCACATTAGCTCCCTAATTAGAAGTCCCTCATGGCTCTACTACAAACTTTGGACACAAAATAATTTGTTTCATGCTTCCTTTAGCAGGCAAAGGAAACTCCGTCAGTTCCATTTGTGCATGCCCACTGCTATGAAGGCGGCTGGAGCTGAATTGCCAAATTCCCACCTATTTTTCTGAGCAGGTCCCTGTGACTGTCCAGAACCTTGTCCTGAGCCCAGCCTGCAGATGCCAGAGCCAAATCAGTCTGTGCTGTTCCAGGGCCAGTCCAGCACAGAACTTGGGTACCACTGGAGGGACAGGGGAAGGTTATTGGCAGGTTCAAGCACACCTGGGTGCAGAGAGATGGGATGGAGCAAATGGTGGTCTGGCACTCTGCTGGGGGGTTTTACTTCAGAATAAATGCCATTTTCTGTTCTTATGGGCTGGGTTTTGCTCTAAGCTGTCTGGCAAATTGCTCTCGTGTCACAGAGTAGAGACTTCATTGTCTCTTCTTCCACCCAGAATGAGGCTGCCACAGGCAGAAAGGGGTTTTCGTTTTAGACACACCTTCCCCTTAAACACACCCCACCTGTTCTCCCAGAGAAATCTGGGTAACAGACTTAATATCTGGTGATGAAGTCACAAAAGTGGTGTTTAATACATCTGACCCATTCCGTGAGTAGCAAACACAGATTTATCCTTGTCATGCTGAATAGCTCTTTGAACCTTCTGTGTTAAACTGAGCAGAAATGAAGATTTTCTTATGGTTGAAGAGATATATTCGTAATGTGAGTGTTGAGGGTTTTTTTCAGAACCACTTTGTGTGATGAAAATCCACTTAAATGACTGAAAACAGGAAACACTATTTAACAAGTGAAAACGTCCTCTACCATTGAAGAATATATGACCTATTTTATCCACTTAAGAAAATCTCTTTCCTGGATACATTTGCCACAGTACCAAACTCTGTAAAGGGAGTTCTGCTGCATTTCATGGAGAGCCTGGCAATTAAAGTTGCTGCTCTGCTGTGATTGCCATCCCACCCCAGCACAAAGATCAGCCTGCTTGGAGGCAACCAAACAGAAAAGTGCTAATGCCTTTTTCTTCAATATCACCTGGTAGGTAGGCAAGCAGAGGATGTCTGTGATTGGTGATGACTTCATTTTCCAGGATCTTAGAATCAATTCAAATATTTATAGTTTTGAGATGAAAAGGGGGAAAATACATAGTTTTGGAAATTAAGGTGTTAGCTTTGTTTGTCTAAGGCTTACAGCATCAGCAGCCCCCATGGTCATGCAGCTGCTTTCCTTATCTCCATCCTTAACCTGCTCCCCACCTCACATGTCCATGCTGGACACAGCTCCAGGCTCTTCCCTGTGCTCCATGCAGAGCTGTTTGGGATGTGGGAGCACAGTTGGCTGCCAGGATTGTCATCAGCACTGGGAAAGCTGCTTGGCTCTGCCCATACAGGACAGGGAAGTGCAGAACCTCCTTCAGGAAAACAAGGAACAGCCCAGGAGATCCTGCTGCAGGCACATCCAAACCAGCATGAGAGGCTTTACTGGGCAGCAGCTGGTCCCACCACCCTGCACCAGGAGTGCTGTCCCTTCAGGAAGGTACAACAGCATCACCCTGCAGTGAGAGCTTCTGATACAGAACCCCCTTTTGCTGTTAATTGGTGCATTTTTTAGAGTGGTAAGATGAAGAATGGAATCACAGGATGGTTTGGGTTGGAAGGAACCTTTTAGGGTCATCTAGTCCAAATCCCCTGCAATGAGCAGGGACATCTCCAACAAGAACAGGTTGCTCAGGGCCCCATCCAACCTGACTTTGAATCTTTGGATTCTTGGAAAATGTGCACAAGGATACAAGTTGTATGTATCCAGTTGCCATGATACTGGATGGTAAATATCCTTTTTTTGTCATTTTTTACTAATGCTGCTGATTGTGGGCAGCAACTACATGTTCAGCAACTGAGGTTGCTGAATGCAAAATACACTTTACAAGTCTGGGAAGAAGTGCAGGTGCCCCAAATTACTGACAATCTGAGTAAGTTGCTCAGGCTCTTACCTCGACATAGCAGGCAAATACCATGAAATCAATTTCTGTGCCCAATTTACTCCCAGTGACACCTGCACACATTTTAGAGGATAATTTGTCATTTTGCTCCACTTGTCACATTATTTCAGGTCATGGGGACCATCAAGTCAAAAACTCGGGTTTGACCCTCTGCTCCATAATCCAGAAATGGAAAGTCAAAACACTCCTGGTTTTTTTCCCCTCAGAAGAGAAGCCACAAGTTATAAATAAAAGTAGATAGAGTGGGTAAATCACTCCTGGTTTTCTGTCACCTTAGGCCTGCTCCATTGTAAGCAAAGCTTTTATTATCCCACAGCCCATGATGGGAAAAGACCATTTCATGTCCAGGGAAAGCATGACGTGCTCATGGCCAGTGGGTGATGGGAGGTGAACATGAACCCTCTGGGTAATTTATCCACCTCCTTGTTTACACAGAGCTGCAGCCTCAAACAGCAGCAGCAGTAAATGGGTACAGCAGGGAGTGACAGGATGATATTTGGTGATATACTGAGCAATTTGGATGTAGGAAGCATAAAAAGAAAGCAGAAAGATGGTGCTAAATGCAGTCCCCACGAGACAAAATGATGGAGACAAACCAGTAAAAAATATATACACATAAACCAAATAAAACCATGAGACAAGTGGAGGCAGAAAAGGGGGGCAGAACAGAGCAGCCCTTGGCCAGAGGATGAGCCAGGACGTGGGGAGCAGAGGAGGATGAAGCACAGCAGGTGTGGATGACCCCACACAACTTCACAAGGGTGGGCACTGAGCACCAGAGCTGGTCCTGGGGTGCTCACCTGTGTTTTCACCCTGCATAGGAGGAGGATGGAGAGAACTGTGGGGCAAAAGCACAGCACAGCCATTGCCCAGCTGCAGCTGGAGAAACCTTTTTTACCTGTCCCACACTCAGCCTTGGCATTGTTCCACATCTGAAAGGCAGCTTTTAGGAGCCACTTTGGTCCCTCCCTCCCAGCCCCTGTGCACAGTGCACTGCTGGTGAGGGCATGTGGGAAGCCCTTGCCAGAAAATCCATCCCAGAGCCCTGCTGTGATCCTGCCAGGCAGGACCTGTCCCTGCAAGGTCCCTCTGACCCTCACAGGAGGTCACACAGCAGCCAGTGGCAAACAGTGACCAGGATGCTCAGCAAGGAGAGCCCTGGAAACGATGCTGTGATCCAGCAAGGACTTGAAAAAATCCATCAGTGCTCGTGAATCACGTTTTATATCTAGATAAAGTTACACATATAAAATTGCTGTTATTCATCAGTGAACTCTTTTAATAATCAATTGCTAATTAAGTTCCACTGCCCCACTAGATCTAAAGCAAATCCCTTTCTGAGACACTGGAAGTGCAGCCAATAGCATTTATTGATTATGCTTGTCACAGGCACTGGAGAGGGAAAGGAGCCTTTTTTTCTTGCCCCTTCAGAAGCTGTATGCCAGCAGGGTCTGGAAAACAGAAATCAGAATTACCAGAATGATCTGTTATTACCTAAGTCCTTTTGACTCTGGGTGTGAACACATTTTCTACAGGAATAAAAGTACCAGGAAATATCTGGTACCTACCCTGACAAGAGAGGTGGAAAGGAATCAGTGCAATGCTCATAAACACAGAAAAGCTGGATCCTTTTCAATGGCTCTTAAACTTCTGCTGGAGCAGCTGCCCCAGTGAAATATATTATACAATGTTGGCTTTTCCCAAAAGAGATTTTCCCTAAACCCCTTGGTTTTGCAAGTTTTTTCCAGAGTGGTTTTACCAAGCCTGACCAAGGTCTGCCTGGGGCCTCAGCCTTGCAGCCAGACCTAAGTGAACTTTCTCTTGAGACCTGCTCTGTTTCTCTGGGCTGCTTTTTTGTCATTTATATATTAAATCCATAAATTCCTTCACTAACAGGAAACAATGCTCCTTACCTGTATTTTTTTAAAATTATAAATCTTGCACTTAGAACAATTTAAAACTGACTTACAGTTGCTTTCTCACTGCCATCAATCAGAGATGCACTTCAATTCCACAGTGCTCTGGGGACCCAGTAGGTTAGAAAAAGCAAATAGGAAAATAGAATGAATATTTTATTTTTGTTATTCATTGCAATAGCCTGAAAGCAGACCATGAAATCTGCTAAAAAATAATAGGAACTGGCTGCCCTTTTAATATATCCTTTTTTAAGGTGTCTATTAGGAATCCAGAACACAGCTCAATATTCGTTCCAGCAGCATGCCTCAAGTTTTTTATTTAAGCCCAAATTTCTTGTATGTCAGACAGACTTTATGCTCTTTCTTGCTGACATTTTACTGTGGTGCAAACCTCCATTAGTACTGTGTGAGCATGGATGTGAGTGTGAGCACGTGAGAGGGGGAACATCCACCCAAACCTCACCTGAATCTCTCAGTCTTGTACCTTTGGGCCATTTTCTACTGATCTGGGGCCACCCAATAACCTAAAAAGTGCCCAGAATCACTGGGCATAAACCACACTTTTCAGCCAACATCTTATTTGTGACATTTTCCTGAAATGAGCCTTTTTTTCCTCTCTATATATTTTCTTTCAAAAGCCCAGCTGTGCAAAACCATTACAACCATCACTGAGGCCCCAGGCAAATCTTTTTTTTTTTTTCTTTTTTTTTCTTTTTTCTTTTTTGGCTTTATATCTATAGCAGGAGGTGATTACTGAGAGAAGGTCTCTCATTCTTCCTGAAAATCAGCCCAAGTTTCCTATTGCCTCTGGGCTTGAGCTTCCCAGCTTGGGAGCCTGTCATCTGATAAGGACAGAAAGAAGAATCTGGTACTCAGAATATGGGAAGAACACCTGAGTCAGTGTTTAATCCTGTACTGCAAAAACCACATTAGATCACTGGCTAATACACGATGCAAAATCTCAAATATCTTCTCCAGTTTTTACAAGTAAAAAAAAATACACTCAGTGTCTTAGCTGGTTTTCAGCTTATCCTGGTGCTGAATTATTTTTCTTTCATCAAACTAGAGAATAAGCTGCCTCATAATGTGATCATGTGGGATATCTCACCAGAATGGCTGTGCTGGTCAGTAACAGGGCACACTGAGATGTGGGGTAGCTCAGATAAATCAAGGCTTCCTTAAATCCTGATCAAAAAATGGTGGGCTGGGAAGAGATTTATCCTCAGTGCCAGGAGCAGGTCCCTGCCAGCTCCACCGAGAGCTGATGGGTGCTGAAAACACTTTCCTGAGGGTGTGGGAAGTCAGAACCCCTGAGAAAGCAAAAGAACAGGAATTAAACAGTCCCAGGATGGAATTTCCTCATTCTCAGGATGGACCCGGAGCTGAAGGGGCCTCCAGGCCCAAACCCAGGCTGACACCTGAGCAATGCCCCCAAAAACAAGGGCAGAAATGTCCCCAGCCTTTCTCCCCATGGAGGGGACACCTCGATGTCCCCAGAGCTGGGGCAGGGCTGCCAGGAGATTCCTGAGCTGGGAAGGGCTGGGGGTCTCTCCCCTCACCCCAGCCCCTCCCATGGCCCTCAGACTGCTTCAGGCAGATAAATAAAACCCAAAGCAGGAATGCCTCATTGCACCTGACACTGGGGAAAAAGGCAAATTAGCTGACTCGAGCTGCAATTAGGAAGCAGAACATTTCTCTGGGCATTGCTACAGAAGCTGATCATCCCTCAGAGCAGAAGCCATAATAGCTTTGGAGTCATTATAAGCACTGCACATTCAAGCAACAGTGATTTGCACTGAAAATAATCTCAGGAAGGCAGGGAAAACAGCATTTATGTAAATAAACTAACCTCACTGTTTGGATACATTTGTATTGCACATGGGTGTTGTTTTTCCACATCCGAGGAACCTCATATCAGAGAAAGAAAATAAGAAGAAAAAAGGATTAAAGAGCTTCAAGGATTTTAATATTTCACTTCCATTTTGTGGACACTATTCTCCACAATGTGATACTAGATGCAAATAGTTGCAGCCAAATTCAGTTCTGTGTTTACCAATGCAATTCCAGGTTGATATTGAAAAGCCACATTTACACAAACCCAGTGGAAACTGCATGTCAATCACAATATCTGTATCAGAACCAGAGCTGGAATATTGTACAAAAAGCTCTGAGAAATTGCCACTCAGAAAGAAAAAAGGTGAAGATGATTGAAGCTGTTACTCCTGTGACATCCTGGCACTGACATTACTGAGAGAAGTTCTCAGTCCATAGCCACATGTACTCTTGCAGCTGTTTAAAACAAACCAGGTTTTTCTATTATTATTATTTTAAAAGGAAGAAAATAAAGAACAATTTTTAAAAAAACCTACTGAGAGAAATAGTACAGACATGCAGTTCTGCAGGGCAGAGAGCACAGAGAGCTCACTTAACTGCATTTCTGCATTGTAAGACACCAACAAAACACACAGCTCCAGATTTAGTTAACGCAGCCCAGTTTTAAAGTTTGTTTGTTTAAGTCAACCAGAGAACTATTTTCAGCTGAACTGCTCTTCCCTAAGGGGTTTTGCTCCATTTTCTTTGTTTTTACACTCATTTCAGTTAAACTGTTCCAGCTTTACCTACAGGAAGAGTGCCTGGATTTAAAAATACCTTTGCTGGGAACAAACAAAACTGTCCCATGATGCCAATTGTACCAACAAGAAGCTGGATTCCTCGTGTGGTGACATCCTCTGTGGTACCTCTCTTCTCTCACTGCTGGAAAAACAGCCCAGCAATCTCCAGCTTTACCTGTGAGGATGGGAGCAGACTCCTTCTGGAGAGCTGTCCCTGCTCTGGCTGCCCAGGGTAACTCACAGGACATTTTCAGGCAGGTGAATTTATCAGGAGTGCACACCCCACACATTTCACTGCCCATCTCACAGCTCCAGATCACCCCTGAGAGCTCTGGCACAAATTGAGGTGTCCAGGCAAGCTTTGAATAATTTGTTTCACTGTGTCAGGAGTCCTTGGTGGGGGTAGGAAGACTCAGTGCCAAGCAAGGCCAAGTCCTCACACAACTCTGGCTTAATGTCCCCCATTCCACAGGGTTCCTGATGGGCTGAGATGGATGAACCTGCAGCTGCTGCAGCCTTTGCTCCAGAGACACTCTGCCAACCCACAGGTCACCAACACTCTGTCCCCATGCCCTGGGCTTCTCCAGACAGGGACCATCACCCCGCAGTACTTGGATGAAGCAGAAGTGCCCCAGCCCTGAAGAACAGCCACAGAGGTGGCCTCTCTCCTCTCCAGGAGGTGACACTGCTGGCAGAGATGTGCCATGGACTTGATGGCATGATTGACAACATCACACAGGGAGGATTTCAAAGGCCTCAGCAGTTTTGGGGAGAATAAAGCAAGGAATCAGAACTGAAAAAAAAATACCCAGCAAGAGTGAAGGTATGCTGGGCATTCCCCTTCTTCTCCTGCATGTCTCCAGCATTGCAGACACTGGTGAGACCAGAGCCTGAGCACATGGAGCCATGGAGCAGAGCTCAGCAGCACAGCAGCACTCCTCTGCCTCCAGCCCTGCCTTGGGGTCTCTGAACCCTGCTCTGGGGACTCTGAACCCTGCTCTGGGGTCTCTGAACCCTGCTCTGGGGTCACTGAACCCTTCTTTGGCACCTCTCTGAGCCAACAGCCTGAGAGCTTTTGCTCTGACACAGGACATGCAGTGACACCATCAAAGCCAGCACCACACCCAGCCTGGCCCAGAGGTGTCAGAGGGCTCAGCAGACATCTCAGATGCCTTCAGCTGCCAAGGTGCTGCAAACCTGGACTCCTCTCATGCTCTGGAAGCCACAAAATCCCTTGTTGAAGTGGTGTCACCACACACCACAGGGACATTCTTACATTTGCTATCCAGGTGAGGGGAGGACACACAGCACAGCTGTTCTGAAGGGCTGTGGAGAACCCTGCAGATTCCTGCAGAGGACCAATAAAAACCACAATTCTGCAGCCACAGCCATTCTCCAGACCTGTCCAGGCTGCAGAGAGCTCTGCTCACAGGTGGGAGCAGGCTTGAAAAGCCACAATTGCAGTCACTGTGCTTCCACCCCACCAGGAGTGGGGCTCACTCTTGCCAGTTTATTGTTTCCTACACATCATTTTCTGTCAGATGGGGTTTGCAAATCTGACACAACTCTATTTTATAAAGTAAATTGAGTTCTTGCCTATCTACATAATAAATATTAAAACATCATCATTGTAATTTTAGGCTGGGAATGTTTATGTAAAACATCGTGCAGATGTGGTGAAAGGCTAATAAAGAGATGCTAATTATCTAATCAATCTTTCTTAACCTTTGTCTTTGACACTATATAGTGCTCATGCTAAGCTTATATTCATTTTTCAGGGTGTAAATAATGTTGTAATCATAGCTGTAATGTGTGGGTTCATTGGAAACTTCTCTTTGGATGTAACATTGTCAGTTTACACCCAAATCTGTCTATAAGCCATCTGTTGCAGAAACTGGTCATTATCAATTTCATCAATCTGTTCCCAAATATTGCAGATGCCAGCCACTAGGAACCATCTGTTAGTGTCAAGAAAAAGTAACAATTCAATAAGCAGACTATTTGGGGAGGAGCTGGGGAAATATCCCGCTATACTTGGCTCAAAAGGCAAACTTACTAATTGTTGCAGTTTTACTACTGACCTACAACTCCTTTTGGAGCAATGCCAAGCTCATCGATCAGCCATCAGTGGGAGGGAGGCTTCCAGGAGACAGCAATAACCATCAACAGGGATGGGAGAGGAGAGCTGACACCTTCTCCTGCAGTAACATATTGTCCAACAGTGGCCAGGCTGGTGCTGGCAGTGACTGTCCTGCAGTCACCAGTGCAACTGGAGCAGCTTGGACTGCCTACCTGTAGCTGTAGTTTAAATAAAGACAATCTGCATAAATAGGCTGTGATTTTATGTTGTCATGGGTTTGTTCAGCCTGAGAAATAAATCAAATTCCACATCTCTTTCTCAAATGACCATCCCTCACTGTGGTGCTCAGAACAGCTGGGATCCTCTGAGTGCCCCAAAATCCAACCCCCTGAGCCCTCCTGTGAGCTGACCAGAGAAGCAGCTCCTGCAGAGACAAAGCTTCTTTACAAATTACTGCAGGAGTTCCCAAAGCCATGCTGGGCATCCAGCTGGGGCTGGGGGTGTCAGTGCCCATGGGAGGGCCAGGACTGGCTCTTCTCTTTTCTTGTGTGACAAGAGTAGAAGAGATAAAAGCCATGTTTTGGTCAAAAACCTTCAAATCCTTCATTTTATCATTTACACATCTGTAAGCTTGCACATTAACCATCCAATAGAAATTTAGATATTGACCATCACGATATTGGCCATTTGGCTACCAACAACTTGCTTGGGCCTTGCACCTGGCAGATAAACATGTAATTCTGGAATAATAAAGCACAGAAGCTCGGTGTTAATGAACTGCTCTAGCAGCAAGAACAAAAAAACTCATACGTTTTCAGACACAGCTTTCTCAGGAAAAAAAGGTCCCAGTTTAGTTTCAGTTTGTAGGAGGATGTGCATCCAAAAAGTGCTTCCATTTGCAGGTCACAATGGGCACTTTCATTTGAGTCAGATGTTTAATTGTTTAAGCAGTTATTCTCTGGGAAAGCTGCTTTGTCCATACAGTCAGCCTTGGGACTCTTTCACCTCAGCAATTTGGGTTAAATCCTTATCTGCCTCAATCCCATTTAGGAACAAAAAGACCAAGCCATTTCCTTCAGCCAGAACAGAAGTGTCTGTAAAACCACCCTGCCAACTAATCACCATCCCCAGGCCCTGCAATTCCTTAAATATCTCCTGCTGGACATTCTGTATCACAAGAACACACAGAGCTCCCCTTGCAATGGTTCCAGGTCAGGATAGCCCCCATCATCTTACAGATCTAATGCTGCTTCTCATGCCTGTATATTCATATGCACATGTAGGTGCATATATAAAATAAATATATAAAAATGTTCAGGTTCAAAGTGTTTTTCCTGGAGAAAGGAGCATGGAGGCAGGCTGAGATAAACAAGGGAGTGGATTCTCAGGTTAGAGCTCCTACAGCTCTAAATTCATGCTGTTGGGGAATGAAGAAGTGCAAATATTTCTCTGAGGATGTGAGTGTTGGAGTAGGCAGGCAGGAAGCAGCAGGAGAAGCTGGTATTTGTAAAAATCTGATAGGAATTGATATAGCTGAGACCTTTGCTGGTAGGAGGAATTGGAAAAAATTAAAAGCTCGATATTCATATGCTGTGAGGAGAAAGCCAGACCTGTGTGGGATTATTACAAATGGATTTGGCTGTGCTAAGGGTTTTCAGTTGGGTGTTTGTGATAAAGGGCAGCTAAACTCTCTTACTCACAGCTGAACATCAGCATGCAGGCCTGCAAGGGTAACTGACCTTTTTGAATGTTAATTATCTTTAAAAGGCCTGTTTGCCCAGAATTGTCTGAACCAGCTGTAACCAGCCAACAGGGTCGCTGAGGAGAAATGATGGATGTCATGAAGAGTCATTTGATATCCATTAAAGGGGAGGAAAGCCATTAAAATATATCTGGCCCAGGGACCTTATAAAACAAAGAAAAGGTAATTACTTTAGGCTCGGATTTACCTGCTTGGATTAATCAATAAAAAGGCACCCTGAAAGGGAGAGTGGGAGTAGAAAGAACACATTTTGACATGTCTGTGAGCAACATCTGTCACCAGGGCAGGAGGAAAGGTCAATGCCTGCCCGAGTGCTGCTCTCCCAGCTGTGCCCAGCGAGGGGACAGGGGCTCCAGTGGGCAGCAGGGGCCAAAATACACCTTTTTAGAAGCATCACAGGTCAGAACAATGGTGTCAGCACACCCTCAGCTTTGGGTGGTGTGTGACTGTGGGACTGTCAGGAGATGCTCAGGTTTATTAACTAAGCAGATGGAGGTCTCTAATTAGGTGCCCTCGTTCTGAGGTCACTGTGTATGGACATCAGCTGCCCTCACAGGGGCTGAGCTGGGGGTAGCAGAGCATTTCTCAACCTTAAAGCACATCTTCAGTGGCTCTGCAGCTATGTGAAAGCAACCAAGCTGCTTTTTCTGTGTGGCAGTAAAGATTAACTGCAAAAATTCCCTGGCTTATGCATCATCTTCTGGGGCTCTCCATGGCCAGATGCTCAAGGCAGCAGGACTCAAGCCCTCACAAAAGTTTGCTGGCTTTTTAACACCCTGATGGGCACCAAGCTCTTTGAAAAACCTGATCC
The DNA here is from genome assembly GCA_013400435.1 of Pycnonotus jocosus. Taxonomy (NCBI): domain Eukaryota; kingdom Metazoa; phylum Chordata; class Aves; order Passeriformes; family Pycnonotidae; genus Pycnonotus; species Pycnonotus jocosus. Next base: position 103,914 of record VWYP01006752.1, on the reverse strand, counting down.
CACCTAATCCCTTTTAAAATGTAACACCAATTTCCTTCTCCACCAGGATATGTGCAAATTAACTCAGCTATGGAAGATGAGCAGGAAGGCTTAGGCAGAGAATTGCCAGGGGCACCTCGTACCCCAGAAGTGATGCTATCCTGCCTTCACACCATCAGTGGGCATTTCAGCACATTTTTATCCAAAAGCAAAGTTGCTGACTTTATTCACAGTGCAAATCACTCAGGTTTTTGCAAAACGAAATATCCTCTGAGCCACTTCACAGAACTTCATGTATCTTCCAAAATGAGACATGCTAAAAACCCACTAGTTAATTTTGTATCATTACTCACTCTAATTAAAATCTTTGTCAAGGGAATCTATTGCCTTTCTTCTATTTTCTGCTCTGATGTTGCAGCCCTTGACATTACACTGTGGTCTATAAAGACACAATATTAATGCCTCTCATTTTAGGAAAAATATATTGAGTCTGTTCTACTATTTTGACCTTTTCAGTACATTGTATTTTGATTAACTGGCCAGCTTGCTTCTGCCCCACCGGTTTCCAAGGCTGTAGGGGGACAAAGAAGTGGAAAAGCTACCAAATCACATTTCTAATCTCTGGGGATGTTGAAGGAGTGTGATCAAACACCACATCTCACAGAGCAGCTGAGGCACAGCCACACATGGAGAGGAGAATGCTGGAAACCAGAACCAAAAGGCCCCACTATCATCACAAACACCTTTTCCATCTTGAAATTCTGAAATTTTCTCTCTCTGGCCTCTGCAGGCACTGGCTTTCCTGAGAACCAATTAATTCCAGTCACAAATATCTGCCCTGAATTCTTGCAGGTAATTAGCACCACGGGTTATCAACAGGAAGCTGGTACCCACAGGCACTTCAGATAATTGTGTTTCAATATTGGCACATTTCTGCTTACCACAAAAGGTCACTTCAGTTTCTCTTCTCTATTTTATCCCTCTCTTTCACCAAATGAATGAAAAATCATTATCATTATTTTGAATGCTCTAAACGCTTGGGAAAAGTTTGGGGCATTACAGGACAGACATGAGTGACACGGGCACTTCAGGTGGTTGCAAAATTATTATTTTCTAGTCCTCAGTTTCAGATATAACCCTCCTCAGCATAGCAGTGAATGGAAAAAAAAAAAAACAACCCAAGTCTAGTTAAATACTCATGCTCCTGAATTAATTTCAAAGAAAAGCAATGGAAGGAACACATAATTATAATGTAGCACAACTATTGGTCACTTTAACCAGCACCTACAATTTAGGTAAAGCTGTATTTAGTACTGCATAAATTTGGAGGACTTTTTACCTGTTACAATGAATTTTAAAGGACAGCCATTCATTTAATTATATGATGAATAACTTCCACAGACTAAGTATTATACATAAAGGTCTATGAAATTACTTTCTAAACATAGGGTCGTATCTGTTCTTGAAACAAGAAAACAAATAAAATCAGCCTTGCAAAATTGTACTCCTCACTCACAGTGAGTGAGTAATTCTATTGCAAAAATAAATTACAAATCATCTTCTTCTTTACAGAAGGGTCACAGTAAAAGGACAGCTGGGGTGGGTTTGTGGCAGAGCCAGACAATTCCAAGGCAAGGCTGTATCAAGTGTTAAATTTCCATAACAACAAAACCTTCCCTGCAAGAAGCATTTGAGAGCGTGCAATAATTTTGTAGTTGCCTTGGACTGCTGAATGAACCGTGCACTGGAGAAGAAGTCAGCAGTTGTGCCCTGTTAAGCAGAAGTTTTGAATCCCAAGCATCACTGCTGTGAGGGAAGAGAGGCAGTCATGGCATCACAGCCAGTGAAAGCCAAATTTACCCCTGCACAGAGGGGTTTGCACACACCCCCTGTGACACTGGCCTGTGAGGTACCACCATGAATCAAACCAACCCTGCACATTTGCTTTCTGAATTACTGAAGACGTGATCTCATGTGGAGTGCACGAGCAACAGGAGTGCTCTGAGTTGCTTTGAGTTACTCCCCTTCTGTCATCACTGCATTATTGCACTTAGGAGTTTCTTTATTGTATCATTAAACTTAATGAAATTTTATAGACACAGAACTGGTGGGTGGTATAACAGGGAACATTAAAATCATACTCTCATTTCAATCCCTCACAAAACCAGAAAGCCAACCACTTAACTACTAAAGACTGCAGAGAGCTTGAGTAAAGAGACATCGTGGCCCTTAATAATAATGAAAAGGGGAAAAAAGTGACATTATCTCAGCAAAAGAAAGCGTAGCCATAGTGCAATTCCCAGTAGCCTTCAGGAAATCAATACCCACTTCATATGGTAGAAAACTTTTCCTTTAACCTTTATTCAAGGTGCATGAATGGAATCGATCCTGGGTGAGGTGCCAGTGACCTTCCCCGGTGACACAGAGCCAGCCCCGGTGCAAAGCTGCCACCCCGAGCATCCTCAGGGCACACCACATCCAACAACAGACTGTGAAAAAGGGGAAAAGCTTCTTGCTTACAGCCACCCAAGAAACTCTCTGCCTGCCTAAGAACTCAACAGACCACTCACACCCAACAGATTTTTTGTTTCCTTTTTTTTTCCCCAAAACATGCTGTTCTAAGAGTCATGGGAAGCTTTATGCATGCTCACCTCCCACTGTGAAAGGCAGCCAAGTGCTTTCTTCCTAAAGAAACAAAGCAAAATATCAGGACAGAAGGTCACCTTAGCTCACCTATTTTGAATAAACATTGTTTTAGTAAACTAATTCCTTTTTGTTTTTAATGGGGCCACTGGGTCATTGAAGCTTTTATTCACAAAACATAAATGCTTCTCACTGCGGTCAACTGCCAAAGCAGAGTGTGCACCATTCCCCACGTGATTCACACCTAAAACCTTCAGCAGGAATCCTGCAAGGCAATGCCTTCTGCACCTCTTTGTGGTTCACCCCTCTGCTGCACCCTGGATAAAAGAACAGGAAATTAATTGCTCCTCTAACATAACGTTTCCAGAATCCAATCCAGGGAAACCCACCTCCTCTTCAGTTAAACCCCTCTATTGTCCAAGTGTGAGTCGTTGTTTAAATAGTCTTCAAATTTCAACCTGCTGATTTCAAACTTCATCATCTTCCACATTTCATGATCCCCTACAACCCTTGATGGTGTAACTCACACAAGCACACCCACACAGGCTGTGAGCCCTCAGGTCTGCTGCCTCCTGTAAAAAAATGAAGTCAAAACAACAAAACTCAGCTCTGAACCCCGATCCCATCATGGATTTTTCCCTGTTATGGAGAGGGGGCTGCTCTCTGTTCACACAGACATGACAGGAGTGACCCAGTGCATGGCAGCAATCTGTGTGTCCACGTGCCTGAGAACTTCATTTTGGTTTGTTTTTTACCTGGCAATGCCTTTTTGCAGCACATTTACTGCAACCTCCAGCCCTGAGCACCTTCAGGACACGGTTGCACACATGTGCAGGGCTCTGCTCAGGTGACAGAGGTGTGTGTCTATCTGCACACTGCTCCACGGTTTTCTGTTACTCACCCCTGGACAAGCAGGAGGGGTTTGGGTGTGGGTTTGATTTCCTCCTGCCTCCTGAAATGTGTCCAGATGGATGTGCTGGTGATGGTTGCCTTAGAAACCAGCAGAACTCGTGGTGCCTGGCCAGGGCAGAGCCCCTCGTGCTGCCAAGAGCAGGGAAGAAGCAAGGCAGGTACAAATGTTCTGGCTGGAAATGAAAGGTTTTCCTGCTCTGCACACAGCAGGAACTCCAGCATGGAGTGACAGCACCAGGAGCCCAGCATCCACCAGCCCCTTTTCAGGACAGGGAGATGCAGCTCCAAACTCCTGCCAGCCAGGGTCTGACCATCCCAGGAAGAGCCTCTCCAGGCAGAAGGGAGGTGGGTTTTCACTAAGCAAACATTTCATTGTATTAAACAATTTTTTCCCTATCTTTTTATGTGTAAATACAAATGACTATCTTGATGTTTCTATGAAGTGATCTACATATGCAAAGGCTACTGCTATGATCATTTGTATTTTAATTACCAGCACAGTTCTGCTCATTTCGAGCTCTAGTAGATACACACAAAAATCAATGTTTGATGAATGGGAAGAGGCTTCAGTGGGTCAAGGAGGATTATTTCTGCACTTCTAAAAACTGTGCAAGAGAAGTAAACAAAAATGTCAGAAGCCATTTAAAGAAACACATTTGAGAATATCTATTTAAACAGGTTAAAATTTACATGTTTTTATGCTGAAAGTTTCCCAGGATATTTGAAATCATATTCATTGTTTTTGGGGGGAGAGGGAGAGTGGGGCAGGAAGAGGTAAAAAAATGTGCAAATATTTGAAAGCCAACTTTAGAATATATTTAAGTCCTTTTCAAAAGCAGTTTAAAGGTCTGCAGTCTGTGCAACCATTGCCTTCAGTGCCATTTTTGTCAGTTCAGTGCAGTATTCAAAATCCATTAAATGCCATGAAAAGGAGCAGCCTTTCTCATGAATTCTGATTTATTTAATATTGAATCCAAGTCTAACATGGCACAGAAGCAGCAAAAATTATGCTCAAAGCAACAACCAAACTTCCTCTCCACTTTGACAGGTGAACAAGCAGTTATTACATCTCTGCAGAGCCCCTTGCAGACTCTGGGTAGCTGAGTTTCCCTATTTAGAAATGCAATTTCACTTGGGTGCTGCAACAGCAAAACGTGGCATGTCAGGTCATGGCTAACAATGGAGACGAGGACATGAACACAGATATAACCAACTTTCTCATTTTTCCCAAGTGCAGCAGTAATAAAAATGGAAATCAAGTCCAAAGGCAGAGTTGTAGCCAAGCCCTGGCCAGCACTGAGTGATGGCAGTGGCCACAGCCCAGGTGGGCACCGTGCCCCTCCCTGCCTGAGGAGCTGGGCAATGGAATGAACAGTGAGCATCCTCCCTCCAGCACCGGGCACACAGAGCCTTGCCCTGCCCCTTTGCTTTGTGAAGTGCCAGGGGCACAACCAGAGCACAGTTTTCAGGGGAGCAGGGCAGCAGCTGCAGGTTTTTTCTGACAATATATGCGGCAGCTCTTTAGAATCTTGAAATTGTTTCGGCTGGAAAAGACTTTTAGGACTAAGATCTTGCAGGATTACCAAGTTCAAAAAGCCAGGTTTGCAAAGTCCAGCAGCTGCCAAACCCAAGCCCAGCCAGTCCATGCAAGGGCAGCTCAGCAGCAACCCAAGGTGCAATGAAACAGCAGCTAAGGGATGCCAAAGCTTAGTAAGTGACAAAGAGCTCCCTCCCCTGCAGGAGAAAACCTGTCCCATGATGAAGAGAAAAGGCTGATTGATTTATCCTGATATCCTGTGCTCTTTAATGAAACTGCAGAATGAATACCAGCTAGGGTAAGGATATCAAATAAAGCAATGATTAGATCCATGAAACAAGCAACCAAATATATTGCACTGAGCTCCAAAATTAAGATGCCAACAACAGACAATTACTTATCCTGACTTCTCTCTGTGTGTGAATTAAGGAGAGTTAACTTCACCAATGACATTAGTTACTTGAAATGGTGAGAATGACTAATGTCTTGTAAGTAAATTCATTTTACATCTAATTATGAATGTGTTTTCTAGTTTTTGACCAGGAGCAAGTCCCCTCTACCTTAATGCACAAGGACAAATCCTCAGATGAAGCAGGGTGGCAAAGTCAGCTGTTCCTCTGACCAGAGTGTTTGCACTGCATTTTTCCTGTATAGATACCATTAACAAATAAGGCTGGCAAAGGGATTCCAATAGCAAAGCAATAAAAAGGTCCCTGTGGTGGCTTGGCAAATGTTTGTCTGCAAGAGTTTGTATTGACAGCATTTGTGCCAGCTCCGTGTTTTCCCTCCCCGGGTGCTCATGTAAATGAGGTTTAATCCAATAACCCTGCGAATGCTCTCCCCAGCTCCCAAAGCCAGCCCAGCCCAGCAGCCCCCACAGCAGAGGCTGTGCCTGTGCCAGCACCCACCAGAGCACAGCTCCATTTCCAGCTGAACCCACCAGACCCACGAACTTAAACTGCAGCAGGGTTAGGGACACTGGCACGGAGACAGGGGCTGCATTTCCCAGGGAAAGGAGCTATAAAAGTGTTTGCTCTGTCAGTTCCACAGAGCAGAGAGAGCAGGGCTCCATCCACAGGAAGGGCTGTACCCCCAGAGCAGAGCCTGGGGCCAGTCCTGCCTGTCCCCTGCACCTCCTGCATGTCCCTCTGTCCCTGTGTCCCTCTGTCCCTCTGTCATGCCCAGCCTCGTGGCCCGAGCTCAACCCCCAGCAAAGCAGCTCTGACCTACTGAGGGCTCAGAGTGGTGTTTAAAATAAGAGCAGCTGTGCAAGGAAAGTACAGATCAAGTCACACTCACTGGACAAATTCAGCTCCTGAGGCTACAACCTACTTAATGTGATAGGGGGGTGATTTGTGAAGCCTTTTCTCAAAAGACATTTTTCCTGCTGACATCAAAGTCCCATGCTGGCAGGGAAGGGAAGCAGTGCAGCAATTGCTGATTGTCTGCTCCCCTGCATGCCCTCCTGCAGAGGACACCAAGTTACAACTCCCATTTAAAAATGCTCATCTCACTTCCCTCTTCCACCAAAGGCAGCTACAGGCACTGATCCTGCACCATTGCCATAAGCACACCCTGTTGCTGAGGGCATGGGGGAGAGCAAAATGCAGAAATATCTCAATAATAAAAGTAATAATGATGATTATGATGATAATTATAATCATAATAATAGTAATTAAAAGGATGATTGGGAAGTAGTTGTTTAAGTCTGTACATAGTCAGCTTGAAAAATAGGCAGAGGACTGGGAAGTAGACTGCTTCATTTTCTTTCCTCAAGGTTATATTCCTCTCTGCTTTACCTACCACCATTGTAATTCTGGTTCTAAACCTAATAAATTTCCTACAGAAGCCCTATTCATTCTAAAACCTATGACTGCTGATTCAGGGAACTGTCACGTTTTTCCATGCCAGCATCAGTTCACACTGTACTAAAAAAAGCAAGATAAGGACCAGAAAATAAAAGGCAACATTGTGCTTTTACCCAAAAGAAAGAGGCAGCTTAGGGGGAGTTGACAGTCTTATTTTGCTGATCATCAGTCTCTGCAATGGGTTCTGTGACCAACTAATGAAATGCAGGCTGGAAGAAGCATGATTTCATAAGAAATCTGACATCTCTCACACTGACATGTAGAGATAAACGTGGGGTGTAGCTGTATCTGTGCTGTGCCCAGGCTGAGCAGCCACATGAATATGGGTGTTGGGGGTGGAAAGAACACAAGGGGAACCCTTCTCTGCCCCAGGGACCACGGTAAACATTCCCAGGAGCAATGTGACACTTGCAGACCAGAAAAAGAGAGTTATTCTTTTCCTTTGAGCTTTGAAACAGATGCAATCTGTACATCAGAAAGACTTTTATTTCCTTTTGTAGGTAGAGAACAAGACCCTCTCTGCCACTGCACAGCACACATGGTACCACCAAAGAGAGAGCCTGGAGCCCCCCAGCTCCTGCCACAGCAGGATCACTTCAAAGCACACAGCACTCCAGGCTACCCTGCCCTAGGCTTCCCTCAAAGCCTTCCAAGAGGAGTTCAGCAAAAATGCTGGGTGTTTTTTGATCCTGGCAGTCCCTCTGTCCCTGATGATCTGATACCACCAAACTCTGTCGTTTTGCCATCCAGAATGGGGCAGCTGCACTCCCTGGTCCCACAGGCAGCCTCACCTGCCTCCTGACACTTCTGGCCACATTTTCCTTTAAAAAACCATTGATTTAGTCAGATTACAAACATTTGTTTACGCTGGCTCTTTTTCTCTTGGGTCTGTTCTTTACATGCTTCTGTCCCCTGAACCTGCTGTGTGACACAGTGCCAAGAGAAATCATAATTAACACACCAATATTCAGAGGGCAACAGGCTGAACAACAAGATTTGCCGTGTTTGTACACATTCCCTTCTTCTAAGGTTATTTCTCTCATCATAGAAATCTAGGCATTCTCTTTGAAGCTGTTTTAATTGGGGAAGAGCTGGCTCTTGCCAGCTGTTAAAACACTGATATTTGCCACTGTTGAGGTGGCTTTTGATTTGGTTTGTCTTTTTGCTGATACAATTTGCTAAGCGGCCAACCTCATCTTAATTTATTTATTGGCTCATCTCAAGCAACTGCTACAAGTTAATTACAGTTTGCTTTTTGCAACACGAAATCGTGCAGCAAATTTTTTTTTATCAATGATCAAATCCTTGGATTACTCTGTTAATTGTGACCTGGATTAACCACAGAGAGTATTCCAATGTAGTAGACAATTTCCCTGGCTTATTTTTTGCAGTCACAAGCCATGTTTCACTGGCACAAAGTAAGGTAAAACCATTAAGTGTGCTCTGGGAGTGGTGTTTAATTTCTGTATCAGGAGTTCTCCATCTAAATCTGCCACCATTTCTGCTGTTAAAAGAAGCAGAGCAGCAACCCAGGCTTTTTGAAATAATTCATAACCTCTCAGCACCCAAGAGCACGTTCCACAGAAACTGCTGCATGATCCATCTTCACCCCCCATGGACTCAACTTTTGTTGGCAGATTTGTCAATCATGTTTATGGGCTCCTTTCTGCTGTACAGTCAGGAATTCTCATCCTATTTTGATTTGTGTCATAAAAATGTAGCAGGACTGATATACACCCAAGGACTTTCTGTTGATTTGTTTCTGTCGCACAAGCTATGTCTAATTTATTTATAACTTATCTCATTCTATTAGATCACTTTGTAATCATATTTAATTTAGATTTATTCCCAACAGTTCAGGCTGGCTCCAGGCATTTAATTAAATTTTGCCCTCTTAAGCCACTTAGTCAGTCTAGATTTTAAACACGATGTCATTTTCCCTTGGACAGCGCTTTTCTATCCATAACCTCGGAATTGGTAATTTGTGCAGTTGCATCTTACATGACATTTTCAGGAACTGTGGATGCTGTGCAGTGTGAGAACCTGTGAGGAGCCCAGGGAGAGGCAGCCCAGCACCATCCAGCCATGCTTTGAAGGGCATTGCCCCATTTAGACACCATTTAAACACCATTTTACTCTGCATTTTAACCTGAAATTGACACCACTCACTCAAACATGGGAGAATGGATGAGGTCAAAAGTAGAGATAATAAAGAGAATCAACTGCGCTGTTAAATTACAAATTTCATTTGGTTTTGAAGGTTCAAATTGAGAATTTAAAGCTGTGTTTCTCAAAAAGTCTAGTATAAAAGTATTGAATACTCCTAGAATGCAACTCAATTCGGATTATTTTAATTTGATATTATTACCCTTTAGGAGATGAACCTGAGAGTGTTTAGAAAAAGAATAACATATATAACTGAAAATTAAGATTAGAAAATAACCTTAACTACAGCTTTCGTTAACTACTTTGCTGTTCTTCCCTGATTTCTATTAATAAGCAAAAAAACTTTGCAGGAACAGGAATCTTTGTGGTTTCTTATGAATTTTTGCTCTCTTACTGATTACTGGAACTGTCTCTTTCCTTCTCCTGGTACTGACAAATTACAGTATTTCAGAGAACACACTTTAAATTTCCCTTTGTCCTGCAATTTGCCTCACTTTTGTTCCTCAGTCTTGAACAAAACCCCAGGAGTTTCACTCATGCCTCCTCCTCAGTGCAAATCTTCCCCCTTAATTTTCTCCTGCCACTCTATCAAGTCTGATACCCTCAAAATTCAGATTAAGACATGACTCCATAATAGCCACACACCTCTGTGTGCTTTATTGTGTTCTGGAGTTCCTAAAGCACTTGGACATGATGCCTGCTGCTTTCCTGCCCACACCCAGGGCAGAGCACACTGCAGAGACAGCTGGGCTAATCATAATGCAAATTCAGTGATAAACTAGTCACTTAAACTCCACTAATATATCTTAATTTTTCACCCAGCAATATGATATATGGTGCCAATATAATTCAATCTTCTTACATTTTTCATGAGTTAAATAAATCACATCAAGATAGAGTCCTTCAACCACAGTATTTCACTCTGCCTGCAAATCTCCTTCACACAAGTGCAGAGGGAACTCCACATCCCCCTTTACTGGCATCAAGGAAGGGGAACCCAAGGAAATGTGGATCCCAGGAATCAGCAGGTGAGGGACACAGGCAGACCCTCAGATCAGCACTCTGTCTCTGGGAGTCACTATTTCAGAAAAGGCATGAGAAGAACCTGTCTGTAAGGAGCTTCCTTGCTGCTGTTCAAGCTCAGGCACTGGGATAGGAGTAATTATACCCTTTCCATAATTCTGGACTTTTTAAAGCAGAGCAATGGTTTCAACCCTTCCTCCCTTAGCCCAATGGATTCACAGCATCCACAGAAATGTCTGGACCATTTCAGCACCAACATCCTGTTGATGTGAGCAGTGAATCCATAGGGGCATTCTCCCAGAGCTGATTTTGGAAGGGTTAAAGAGGGCTCTGATTTGTTGTGTGTCCCAGCTCACAGCCTCACCAACCTGGGCCACCAGGATTCCTCCTGGCTGCTGCTGCTGGCTTTCAGTCTCATGGCACCCCAGGCTGCTTTCATGAAAGCATTGTAAAAAACTGGTTTTCTCCCCACATTTTATGGAAAAGAGCAAAGAAAAAAATGGACAATTCCCATGAGTAAACACTCAGTGTTAAAAGCAAAGATCATGGGATGAGCCTCTGGAGGTACAAGCAGTCTTGCTGCCAGAGCAATCACTTGTACATCTCAACCTTCACAGTGGTCACTATGGTTTAGGGAATCACAGTTTTATGAAAAATCTCTTTAGGATTCCATATCAAAGTAATTTGGGATCATAAAAAATTAGAGATCAAGAAAAACATATTTTGTACCCTTGCTTTCCATTTTTCCCTCTCTAGCAGAGGTCATCCTTCTGCAGAACACTTGCTCTCCTACCTCTGGCAGGGCTGCTCTTTGTGGTCTTCCTTTCATCATTTATTTTCAAAGCTGCTCTATAAACTTCTTATCAATGCATTTCTAATAATCTTAACAGACTTTTATCAAGGAAAATGATAAGTTTCCACTGTCAAGAGACCTTTCTCTGAGCCTCAAGTGCTGACATTTTTTTGACAATTTATCTAAAGTCAATTGTCTTCTATTGACTTTTTTCAGCTGCTTTCAGAATGACGACACTTTTTAGCTCTGACAGTTCATTTGGCTTTCTATGCTTTCTCTTTCTTTTGGTTTTTCCCTACCATCCATAAATCTTTTAAAAAACCCCAACCACTGTACTTTGCCAGCAATGTCTCTCTTCAAATGTGTTCCATTAATATCTCTGATTCTGTTGCTCTCACTGCCATCAAAACCTGAAACAGCAAAACATTTTTAAAAGCTGTTGAGGTTCTTACTTGATAGCCAACTTAGGTATGTTTTCAATATTTCAGTTTGTTGGACTGTGGAGTGTTACTTGCTCTCATTTCCCTTTGGAATCACTAAGTGCTCATCCTGGAAGATGCTGGAGCTGACTCATGGGCTGCAGCTCTTTGTACCATCAAGGGGTGGCTGTGTCCCTTGGGCATCCCCAGCCCCTTTATCCATCCAATTCCTCAGTTTCCAGCTGGCCTGAGGTCTGACTCTGCACCCTCTTTGCTGCCTGCTCATAACAAACACTCCTCATGTTCAGCAGAGAAAGATGAAAGCATCATTTACAGCCTTTGCTGAACTGGAACCACATGTCTATTTTCCTTCTGCAACAGACATTTTTTTCTGCAATACAGCTCCATTTTCCTACATGTTCTTTCATTCTTCATACACAAACAATTTGATTGAGCTTTACTCTCTATTCTCTGCAATAAACCATTCCAGGATTTATTCCAACCTTATGTTGCTGCAATGTCATGTTAGGAAGCAAATTAAGTTTATTTTTATATCACTTTCTTACAAGACTGTCTGTTCAAAGAGGGATTTCTTCCTCCTCCTCCTCCTTCTTCTTCTTCTTCCTCCTCCTCCTCCCCCTCCTCCTCTTCATCTTCTTCATCTTCTTCATCTCCTTCTCCTTCTTCTTCTTCATACCCAGGTTTTTATTCTATTTCCAGTTCCCACCACCCTTGACTTCCTTCCTCTCTTCTTTGCCTCTGCCTTCTGTTCATTGTGGAATAATGAAGTCTTTTCTTCAGAATATTCTTGTCACACCCCATACCACAGTTCAGACACCAGAGCAGCTCAGCATTTCCAGATCCCCTGTATCACACTCACCTCTGAGCCCAGGAGATGCTTCAGAAGCCCCTGGCCCAAACCAGGACTCAGCATTGTGGCTCTGTGACCACCCACTGCCCCCCAGCCCAAGAAGAACAGGGTTTGACTGAGGGCCTGATGCCAATTAAGAGAAGAAGAAAAATTTTTAATTTGCTAGGTAATCTCTTCTACCTTTCCCAAACCTCTCTCACCATCACATTTCCTTGGAAATTTCTGGAACACCTCAAATTCCTTGCAGCTGCCTGCCATGGATCTGTACCTCTTGATTGTAGCTGTATCCACACTGCTGAGAAATCCCTCCCCACTCCATAAGGGATTCTTTAGGTGTGACTTGCAGTTGCTAATTTTAAATTCATAGCTGTCACCATTGAAAAGCCTTCCTCAGCAACTTCTGCCATGTATGTTCTCAGCTATTACACCAAACCCTCCTCCGCCACCCAAGAACAGAACAAATAAATTCTAATCACATGTACAAACATCCTTCCAATGTTTGCTAAGCATTAAATCAACTCTTTATCTTTTCCTTTATTATTTCCCAGCACACTTTTAAAGCTCAAGAGAGCCAGAAAATGAGAGGAAATGTGCAGAGTGTGCCAAAAGGGAGCAGGAGGGGAGTGCACATTTTTGATTCAAGGGAGAAATCATAGGCTTGAGTGATGGCTGACAACAGGCTGGATGAGGAGCCCAGAATCAGATCTGAACCTCATTAAAGTCTGAAGCTTATAACTATACCACAGCCTTGAGAAATATATTGGGTGGAAAGGTTTATTATTATCAAAGAAGAAAATGTGAAGGAATTTTCAGAACTATATGTATGATAGAGAAGAGACTGTCTTTTCTCCACACAGATCTGTTTGGCAGGTGCTGGCACAGCCTCTTTTCATTTTAATCTCTCCTAGGTCTTTATTGTTATTTACTTATGCCATTGTCATTTCAGCTTGAAAAGAAATCAAGATCTCATTCTGGATGGAATTTTTCTACACTTCTAAATGACCCTGAACCATGAGTCCCTTTTGCTGTTGATAGCAAAGGTGCTCCCAAGAACACATGAAATCTTTAATCTGCCAGAATTAGAGGTGGCAAGGGAGCAGGTCTGTAGTAGGAAAGCATTGCACAGCAGTGGGAGCAGACCCTCCCTCACTCTCAGAGCCACATTGGCCTCAGTCAGAGGCAAAGTGCCTTTGCTTGCCCACAGCTCATCTGAACACAGCTCCAGGAGCAAAGCTGAGCAGAGAACAAGAGGTGGTGGTCCCAAAGCCACTATAGGAGCAATAAAATGCTCTCTGTTTGACAGACTGCAAAGTCAGAGAGAAATGGGATCTTTGACATGCACAAAGCCAAACTAAAGCCAAAAGCTTTTTTCCTTAAAAAACGATCAAGAACCCCCCACACAAACACAATCTCAGCCCTCAAGGTACAGCTGCACACAGACATGCAGATACCCTTGTTTTACCAGCTCCAAATCTGAAAGTTGCAAGGAGAATGTATTCAGTCTGGATTGCCAAACATATTGCTATAAATAGCAAACAAAGCTGGGAAGAATATGTAATGCTACCAAGAGAATTCCTTCATTTTACCTGAACCATTTTTTGCAGTTTTAATAATTTTTCTAACTGAACCCACCAGTGTTCTGCATTGCATGAGGATTAACACACCCATCATGTTTTCTGTGTTCATGAAATCACTGTTTCTACAGTGCATTTGGAACAGAAGGTCACATCAAAAATCTGCTCCCAGCAGTGTAAAATGGAAAGTGAAGAGTGTGGAAAGGTGCCTGTGCTATGGTGGGCTGTGAGTGGGGGCAGAACCCAAAGCCCTGTACTGGAGAGCACCTGTAATGCCACACACCCTGTCCAAAAGGTACATGAGAGGACACATTTACGGAGAGAAAAGGAGGATACTGCAGGGCTAAGGGCAGAGAGAGGCAGAATCCCCTCCTTTGTGAGGAGTGGCTTTCCCAGGTAGGCACCAGCACAGTGACAGAGGAACCAGCAACCTTTCAACTGCTCCACCTCACCCACTCCAGGTGAAAATCCCTTCTCAGCTCTGACGAGCCAACAGGAGCTGGTCTCAAGTCATAATTGTGCCTTTCACAGGAGTAATGAACTCTGAGGGCACAGAGAAGGAACTGGGCATTTGAAATGTCAATCAGCACACACCACAATGTCCCCTGACAATGTCCCACTGACAATGTCCCCCACAAATATTAGGGCCTCAAGACATGCACTAATTACAGGGAGCAAAGGACACCTAGAACAAGAATGGTGAATTAAATCAAGGGTGTTTTGAAGGAGTGGTTCCAAAGCACCTGACAGTGTAGGGAAGGAACAAGGAAAATTGTCCTCATGATTAGAATATGCTGCCAATATTTTTAATGAACTTTTGGTTGTTTAAATTCAGATTTTATGTTTGCACATAACATACACAGAAGCAAATTAGCCTACTCTGGAAAGCTAAGCAGCCAAATCCTGCTAATTCCTGCTAATAACCAATATTCCATTACAAGTTGCTGAAGCTAAAAAAATTAGTGAGTAAACAAGCAAATAAGACAAGCTGAAAAGCAGAGTATCACAAGCTGGGTTTTATGGAAGTTCAATGACTTGGAGCTGCTTGTGGAAAGCAGACATGTAATTTTCTACCCTGTCTCATCTGACAGTCAGAGAGGAGGAGGAGGAGGAGAGAGCCAGTAGCTCATACTGCCAGGATGGCTCCATCCTCCCCACCAGGGCAGCACCATGGAGCCTGCAGCAAACTGGGGAGCACTGGGAGGGAGCAAGTCCTGGCAGGACGAGAAAAAATCTTAACAGGCTTGAAATTCAACACCATTTCTGTAGGTCATGTTACAGGGCCCAAGAGGGGCCTGTTAGATCAAGTGACACAAAGCCATTAAACATCATATTTCCCCAGTGCCATTGGAGTAATGAAACACCTAGAGCTGGATGAGTCTGTGCTGCCCTTGCCTGGAAATATCAGAGCTGTTTCTGCTCGGGAGCTGTGCCTGGATTGAGGGCAGGGACACGTGTGAACCAGCAGAGATACAGAGCCTGGGGCCAGCTGTGCAGCACAAGGACAGAGCCCAAACACAGCAGGACACAACCAAGAGCCAACGGGGCTGTGAGGAGCTCGACAGCTCCCACCAAGCACCTGGGGTGCTCAGCTTCCCAAAGTGCCCTTGTGGGAGAGCTGCACGCTCCCAAGGTGTCATTCCACTGCTGATCAGGAGTGATGGGCAAACACCCACCCCTGGGCAGCAGCTGGAGCCAGGGGTGGAGCAGATGCTGGGGCAGCAGCACTTGTGCCACACCAGCAGCTGTGTGAGGGCAGGAGCTGTGCTCCCTGCTCCAGCCAGCCCAGAGCATCCCAGAGCCCCTGGGAATGACAGGGTGCCACATCCCACCCGTGCTCCAGAGCTAACAGACCCCGGGGTCACTCCCAGGCTCATCCCTCTGCATTCAAAGGTTTCATTAGGACAGGCTGGGGGGTCACAGGAGGAGCAGGAGAGGTGGATGTGCTGTCAGGGAGCTGCAGAGGGGCTGGGTACAGGGGCACAGGGGCTTCCCAGACACTCAGGTGTCCCCACAACTCACAACTCACGGCAAAAGTGAAAAGTTGGCCATAAAATGGGTTGGCCAGGTTTGATGGGCCCTGAGCAACCCAGGGTAGTGAGTGGTTTCCTTGCCCATAGGAGGAGAGGGGGGTTGGAGCAAGCTGATCCTTAAATTTCTTCCAATCCAATCCATTCTACGATTCCATGAAATCCATGGGGTTAAATGGTGACAAGGAAATGCAACCAAACAAAGGCCAAATGTGCCCAAAGCTGAGAAGCAGCCTCAGCAGCTGTTTGCCAGCTTCACAGGTATGAAATGCAGCACGAACACCCAGGAGAAAGTTTCCAAAAAGCCCATTTTCTCAGCAATTCCCCAGTCAGCCGATTTGACACAATAACCACCCCTGTGCATCCCAAACCTTGTTTATAATGATGTCAGGAGCAAGAGCAGGCAGGCCAGTGTGCAGTGAGCCCAGGGAGAGGGGAGGCTGGAACAGCCCCACCGTGTTCCCCCCTGCTCCAAACCCTCCCACACACCCCCAGCACAGAAGGGCACATCATTTTCTGCTTTCCATTTATGATTTATTTTTAAAGCACCCTGTAAATCTGAGTCTACATGAAGCTGCTTCCCCAGGAGTGCTGCTTGCCAACACTCCCTTTGAAGAAATATTTCCTCAGATTCCATTGCTGCCAGTTGCCAAACCATGAACACCCTGAGATAAGGAACCTTGCCCAGGTGCTGCAGCAGCTGCTTGTGGGACACAGAGATACCACCCAAAATTAGAGTGGGTGAGAGAGGGAGAGAACAAAGATATGGGTAGGTCAAGAGCAGCAGAACAGCTACAGGCACTTTTGCTCTCCTTCTCATCCATCTGCTCCCCAGGGACACTGCCAAGGTCCTGCCCCACAGCAGAGAGCTGACAAAAAATAGTAAAGCTAGGAAAATTTTCATTTTTAGCTCAGGCTTTTTCTGTTGAAAGGAGGCCTCTTCTCTTCTATTGTATTTTTTTCAGACTTCAGAATCTGATCACATCCCTTTAAAAGTTTCCTCTTTTTCCCAGGAAGATAACCCCTTGTCACTTTATTTCAAATCCTTGCACTTTAATATCAGCTACAGGCTACTTCAGGAATTGTAAATATAAAATTTAAAAAAAATAAATAAAAAAGACACATCCAAAAACATGAGGAAGTCAAATTATTTTCCCTGCTTTGATGTTTGTTTGTGTTTTGTACTGCAGGGCACTTGTGCAATATGCACAGAAATGCCAGGGGAATGAATGAATCCTGTTCAAGTAATTTAGAGGATGAAATGGTAAAAGAAACCACTTTGAACTCAGCCCAGCTGGGAAATGCACCTCCTGGATCTGCACATTGTCACTTTTTCCCAGCTTGGGTTTGATACCAGCACGGCAAGGTTGGCCATAAACACACCAGGCAGGGATGTTAAGCTACTTCTTTCAGTCAGGGCTGGAGACAGCAATAGAGGCAGATTTGATACCATGTGCCTTGTTCTTCTTCAGAACCTTCTGGATTTGAAAACTTTTAAACCCCCAAAAACTCATCTTTGTCCATAATTTAGAAAACTGGTCCAAAGTTGTGAGGGAAATGTGGAAGAGAGCTCTGTAACTTCACCTTGTTTGTATGAACACCACACCAATGTTAATGGTTTAGCTAAATAAACTTAAGCATTGCAACTGTAAATTGAAATCCAAACCTTGGCTAATGTGAATTAGTGCTGGATTGTAATGCTACATCAGGATAAGCAGCTTCAAAATATTTCAAACAGATTTGGAAAGTTGTTCTCCATTAGATTAGAAATACTCTTAACAGATAACAAGCCATAAAAGCCTATCACTTCAAAGGGGATCTTCTGGCCATTTTCTATCAGAGGAGCTGAAGGGACATAGTTTACTGATCTAAATTTGAAAGCAGAAAACAAATCACAGCATCTAGAATTATTATTGATTCCTGAAGTTATTAACTTAAAGGATTACCTTGTTCACTTCATTTTTGTTAGGGATAACACATTAGCTAGATATAACAAGAGATAAGATAGGGTGAGATTTTAGCTCCAATCATTAAGGGGCTTTGAAGTTAAGTATGAAATCCCTATAAAGATGTTGTTTTTTCTCCCCAGAACAATACTGGGGACATTAGGGAAGAGCAGGGGGCTGACCTAGGGTGACAAAAGAGGCAGGAGGCTCTGGCAGGAAAAAGTTTCATGCCTGAGACACCCAAGCACTTGCCCATGTCTGCACAGGACACGTCTTTGTTACCAGTTTATGAAACAGTTATTATTGACAGATCCACTCAGGGTTATGCCAGCAGCTATGCAAACATGTAGTTAGAAAAGCAGAGACAAAAATGTCCTTCCCACATGAACAAATCACAGAGGATTAATGAAATGGGGCAGCCAAGGCCTCCTGAGGGAACACCAAACTAAATTCAACTTGCCATCAGCTGATCAGAAAAAAACCCATCAAAAGAGATTTCATTGCAAAGCACTCCTTGGACAATTAGTTTTTATTAAAGGGTTCTAAAATGCTTTCCTCCTTACTCCAGCAAACGTGTCAAAGCCTTGCCCAGCCTCAGCAAGAGCATTTGCACTGACCCAGGGGGTGAAGGGGGTTCCCTCTCTGTGATTAGAGCTGAGCTGTCGTGCTCAGACCTATTTTGATCCTGGAACTCCAGATAACCCCATAGACCAAATGGGTCTGTATTTAGATTGTCCTGTCTTGCCACTGATAACAGAGATTTCACAAAGTGCTTCACGGGAAGGATTCCAGCAGGATCTGTCTGTCAACACCCCTGTAAGTACAATCCCCTTTCCCAAATTCCCAATGTCCTCCCTATGGGCAGCTTGTCTCGATGGCTACAAATCTCTCATATAAACCACATAACAGGTAGTGACACATTTACAGCACTTTTCATCTTTACAGCACGGTGTGCTGGTCAGTTTTTATTACACTCACCAGACAAAGTGCTTTCCTTTGTGTCCACTAGCAAAGAATTTTTTTTTTTCCCAGACAATCTGTAACCATACTATAAAGATATACACACATTTTGCCATATTGCAGTAATTGATAGAAAAAGTTAGGTCTAAGCCCAGTATGTTTCTGCCTCCATTCCCAACTAGTCCATCACATCGTTCTGAAAATGTTTTTTTTTTATGGTGCCTTAGTACTTGGCACCATCTAGGCCTGAAGTGCTCCCCCAAGGGTTTGCATCAGGCTCAGAAAGGATGAAAGAATGAACTAACGTGATCACAGCTGTAGCAGGTTCAGCTTTAGGGGCCACAGCAAGTAAATTTCTACTTTGTAACACTTGCTTATTCCTGCAGTTATTAATCGCTCCCATGCAGTATTTATAGCTGGGCTGCCTGCTTCCCTTTCCCCCAAGCAAAACTGTCACTATTTTAATGCTATAATAAGCTGATTTCCTAATGTATTACTTCAAAGGGAAACTTTCTTCTCCTGCTTGGTGAAGTATTAATGGGGATAACGAAGCATGGTGACATTACACAGAACCCCAAGAGTCCTTTTGGGGCTCCAATGCAGCACAGTCCCTGGCTGGCAGCTTTTGTTCTTGCAGGTTATCTAATAAAGTTGCTTACAGGAAGTTCTCTGTCTTCTTTCCCAGATTGTGACCAGGGACTGGGGGTATTTATCCAGCACATTCTGTTCCTTTTACAACACCCAGTCAAGGTGGTGTCGGGAGAACAAGCTGCAGAGGAGGCTCCTCCATTTCACACCTGGGAGGATTTAGCAGTGAGGGCACAAGCTGGGAGGGATGGAGGAAAAGGCAAGAACAGACCAGAACAAGGAATGGCTTAAAGCCTCCTCAAGAGAGTGCAAAAAGGATGCAGCCACCATCCCAGGCTGCATCTGCCAGCCAGACCCACTGCAGATGATACCCAAGGTCACACACAAGCTACAGCCAAAAATGCTTCTCCCTTTCAGCTGGGGAGGGTCTGGTGGAGCTCCCTCAGTCAATATTTGATGCCCAAACATGTCAGTTTAATCTGTGAAATACAACACGTGCTCCTGTTCCGGGTTTGCAGCACCAGCTCATGACCCTGCATTGAGATGAATTTGCAGGAGCTGCACTCAGAACTGCTTGAGGAATTCAAACATGTAGGATGGCTGGAAAGCTGTGAGGGGAGTTGTCAGGGGAAAAGAAAGCTGAAGAATAGCTCAGACAGCAGTTCCTTCTGAGGGCTGGAAGCCACAGGGTGCCAATCATGGACAGGCATCTGCATTGCACAGAGATAACAGAGGTGCTGAGCTGCAAGGAACATCACTGCAGACCTTCCTGCCTTATCGTGGCTGTTGGCTCTGATGCAAGTGGGTAAATGCAGCTGGGATCTATGGTCATTTATTCTAATTCCTGTTCAGGTCTCCAGATTCTGTCATTTCTTTCCCCAGCATTGCCAAAGCTTCTGTGTAAAAGGAAGATGCTGCAAAGCTTGTGAGAACCAGCTCTGCCTGTGTGCTGCAAATGGGAAAATACAGCAAGGACTGGGCTGAGCTGGAGTGACTGGGTTACACCTTGAGGGTGGTGCTGGGCTCTCACTGTTTATGAGCTTCCTGTCAGATCTTTCACTGCTTTCCACCTCATTTCATAACGACTGGTATAGCTGCTGCCACAGTGCCCAAGCACTCAATTTCAGTTATTTGTCAATATATTCAATATTCAGTTATTTAATCTGAATAGTACTTACATGAAGAAATGGATTCTGTGCTGCTGGTGCCATCCCACAGGTTTAATGTCACCCCTGGCTAACCTCAATAAACATTTCAGCACCCCAAGTCATTATTCATTAAAGGAACATCAGCTTCTGGCCTCTCTAATGGGTGCAGTGCTCCATCCTGCTGTGATGGAGACAGAATCACCCCAGTGCCAGTGCTGCAGCACCAGCCTTTCCGTGTGGGAATCACACAATCCACTTGCTTATTCAGCCTCTCGCAGAGGAATATTCATTAATGTTTACTGATGTAGAATGCACACACTACATTAGTCACAATCCTATGAGTAAACATGTTTTTCATCCACACTACATTAATCCTGAGCCTATAAATAAACAGATAGAGCACAGTCACAGCCTGCTAAGATACCCCCTGCTGAAAGAGAGTTACTGTACCAGAATACAGCACAGAGCAGGGCTGTGGCATTATGAAGAGGTCTCAGGTTTGGTTATTATTGTAAAATGGGAGGTTATTTAAAGGAAAAATTGGGATTTAGGTGGGCAGGGTGGGGAAATTTCTGTACTGCAGTACAGCCTTTTGGTACTGTCTCATTTAAAGGTGTGAGCTGCTGCCCACAGCCTTGGATAACAACTTTATTATAAAGCCACCTAAATAAAGCTTGGTGTCCCATCAACAGCACCTAAAGGACTGGATCACGCATGGAGACTTTTCCATGTGATGAATATACAGTGCCATCTTGCATTCCCACAGCATCCCTTCTACTGCCCCTCATCCTGAAGGAAAAGCACCATGCTTTCCAAATTAAACACCCACAGGAAGGACTTTACCAGACACAGAAATGTGGCACCCAAATCAAACCAGCTGGGGTGGAGAGGACACTGTTCCCAAAGAAGATGACGAGGAAGCATAAGGAGACAGAAATGCTCACTTAAGATGGGATTTGAAGCCATTGGGAATGGATATTGGGGCCTATATAAAAGCTGTAAAAATCAGTTCTTAACAATCCCCTTTAGACACCAACCAGCTAAAGAAATGCCAGTGAAGGAAAGAAAATAAAAATAGAAACCATTAAGATGATGAAAAGGTACAAAAAGAAAAACAAAATGGAATTGAGCCCCTTTAACCTCAAGCAAGTGGGCCTGGAAACTTGAAAATAATTCAATATAAGGAAAGAGAAAGGAAAGAGAAAAAGGAAGGGGACCTAGTATTTAATCTAAGTCACAGTTTCACTGGTTGTGTCTTATTCTTTAGCACAGTATTGGGCTAGACCCAACATTTTTGTCTTTGCAATAAATAATAGTTGTGTTTTCACAGGTTACAACTAGGAGCATCTTACAAGACTCTCTGGCTGTGTGCACCTGCATCTGTACAACCTGAATTATGTTCAGGAGGCCATAAAAAAGAGGGCACTGAGCATTCCTCAGATGGTTGGTAATATGATGCATTGGCTATTTTAATTAACTTTCCCACTGGGAGCTGACTGTTTATACAGAGCACAATAAAACGCGTTCTTAATTTTTAAGACTTTAAAGATAACAAGACAAAATTGGAGCAAGCTATTTAGGCTGCCCCTAGAGATCAGGACTGTTGTGCTCCTCTTTCCCCCAGGAGGAGTGGACCAAGCCAGCAGCATGGGACAGGGAGTGCAAATGATTGTAAAGGCATGAGGTTGACTCGATATACAGAATATATGAGGGCTGAGCAAATTTCTCCCTAACATTTCCCTTCAAATGTTTTTACTGCATCTTATCCTGTGAAAGGCACTTAAGCAATCAGGGAAAAAAGTTGACTCTCAGCTTCCTTTTCTGGTTTTCCTTCTCAAGAGGGTGTAATCAAGGGAAATGTAATTGTTCATGAAAGACAACATCTGCAATACGTATCCATCACATTTCCACTTGGAAGGCTTCCCAGGGTGGCTGTTGTTTGGTGTGCATTACCTTTATATTCACCATTAATGAAACTGATTTCGTTATTAGAGACCTGGAAGCTGTAACAGGGGGTGATGTTTATGTCCAGAACATCTGTGTGCTTTTGGTGGGAGATGCACCTCACCAAAAGCCGACACAGATGAATAAGCCAGTGGCCAAGGAATGTTGACTTTTGATTTTATTTAACAGTAATGAGATGTAACAAGTGCACCAGAGGGATGCATTTTCATAAGCAGACAAGCAGATGGGTGAAGAAATTTGACTTGCTATAAAAAGCTCCTAACTGCCAAGCAGCCTGAGAGGCCCCATGGAAGGAGTTGTCTCCTGCACACTGAATTCCCCTGTCAAAGATTCCACATTTTATGTGGCAGTCACTCTCTTTGGCATTTCACATCCTACAGGTGACAAGCCTAACACATGGCTGCTGGAGGCTAGCCAGGAGCCACACACTGCCAGACCACATTTTGCTTGAATTCCTCCAGACTTCCCTCTTACACAGCCTGGGTGGAGTGTGGGTGGGGAGGACAGAGGTTTAAATGTGAATTGCTCATTCAATTGGTTTCACTCCCTTGTGGAAATAGTGTTTTTCCAATAAACTGCATTACAACCTCAGAGGTTCTCTACTTCAAATGATCCGAGATCACACACGTGCTAGGGGAGAGGTTAATATCCACTGCCACCCAAAGATCAGCCATGAGAACAGCCAAGCCACAGCAAACCAAATCCATGTTCTTCCACATTTGCACTGCCCCAGTCAGACAGACAGTTGTATCCTTTCCATACCTTAAACTGGAGAAATTCAGAGTTTGATGGAACACACTGGGACTTACTTGTAAATCTGTTTTTGAGTTGAGATCTCCTAAATCTGCTATGACTGCACTGTGGATATGCTGCTAAACTTTAGTGGCAAAAGCACTTCACATCCTTTCTAGCTGTGATCATTGAATCCATCCAAAATACCCACAACAGGCACAAAAGCAAGAAAAATGTCAGCAACCAAGTGGGAGGGAGCAGTAAGTGGAAAATTTCTCTTTTCCCACACCCAAAAGCACCACGCTTCCACCCACAGCAGCTCTTAATGGCAAACCCTTCTCATTATGGTCACAGCACACAGAACACAAATTTAACTTATCAAAATCGCAATCAATAAGACATTTCTTAAATTACCTAGATTCAGAAGAAACGAGGAAAATTAATTAGTGCTGCTTATCCCTGGGTGAAGGCTTACACTGAAGGTCCAGATCGATACTTTTGAATACAGCTGCTGGAAGTCAGTCCCATCACCCTGACAGGACTGGTGGATGGTGGCACTTCTGAAATCGAGGCAGCTCCCTACCAATATTCCATTTGTTCTTTATTGCTCTAGAATGCTTCCCTCAGAGCAGCAATCATGCTCAGCCTCCTTCAACATTTCCCCCTACCAACCTGTTCCTTTGTTGTGCTCGAGTTTTTGTCTTTGGGATTTCACATGCAAACTGATTTTCCTGGTTATTTGTGTTCATTTGCAAGAGGCACGAGTCATCAGGAGCAGACACAGATGAACACTCCACTGCTCATCACGGGTTTTCTTTTTAATACCAACACAGCATAACAAGCCAACTTGAGAAATGTGTGTTTATAACCAGTCAGCCAGATGGAAAAATCTGATTTGCCATAAAAGCTTATAGCTGCTGAAAATCTTCAGGATTTGCTGGAAGGACTCAGCTGTAACAAATCATGCCAGGGTACTAAAAAGACTGATGGTGCTTTGTCCAACTGCTGTCTCAGCATCAGCTTTCTCACAGCCAGGGATGCACCTGAGCAGGTGCTCTGGGATGGGCAGTGTGGAATGGGCACACCACAGATGTTCCAGGGGTTTGTGTCACAGCAGCCCTTCCCTGGATGCCTTGGAGGACTGGAGCATAATCCCAGTGCCCAGCCAGGTTCATTTGAGGGGATCCTGCTCTGAGCACTCAGGGATGGCTCTGCCATGCAAACCAGGGCACAGGAAGTGGGGACAGTCAGGGGATTTGCTTGAAAAGAGCCCTGTCACCCAAACCACAGCACCACCACAGACAAATCCACACACACAGAGCTTTCCTAGGCAAACAGGAGCCTAGGGAGCAGGTTCACAGTCAGTGTGGAGTGTCTCTTAACTCCAGCCAGAGCTCAGCCCTCTACAAACAGCCAACACCCTCTGAAATCCAAATCCCTGCCTCAGTTACATCTTCTGAGTGACACCAGCTCTCAAGGGCCTGAAACTCCCCAGGGAAGAGGAGATGTTTGTGCCAGAAGTTCCCATGTCAGAAGCTGTTGTCTGTCAGGCCTCCAGATCCAGCCTGTGCTGGAGGAGATGTCCACACCATCGTGGTGGATTTCAGACCTTGCCAGCACACTGAGACTCCTCTCAGCTATTCCTGGGAGCTCAGTTTCCACAGCCCATCACCTCCTCTACATCCCAAAGCCACTCTTTTCCTTTCTGCTTGCTGCTAATCTCTTTTGCAAGTACAGTTCAAATGAACTTGTCAACCGACTACGACATTTCCCCATCACCCGCCAGCAGAGCACACAGAATATATTTTTTCTTCAGTCTTCACAGGCAAAATTTTTCTTTTGCACCTAAAATGAGATCTGCAGGGGTACACAAAAGATGTCCAAAGACTGCCAGGAGCTGTTAGTCCAGTTGAACTGGAGGCATATCAGAGCCAGCAAGCCCTTTCAAGGCTCTGGGAAAGGCTTTGCCTCTCCTCTATGTAGTTTTTCTCCTGCTTCAGGCACACACAAATTTTATCCTGATGGGGGAAGAAAAAATTGACATTCACTTTGTAATTTATGTTTTTGTGAAAGGCAGTTTTTGTATTTTTGGCTCTGGGTCTCTGGAAGCCTGGATCATAAAAGGGTCAAGGTTCTCCAGCTATCCATGCTTGGAGGGCAGGTACTGTGATAAGAATAAAGTGTCTGTTCAATACAGATGAAAACAAGAAATACCCACTCTGAAATGGTGAAAATAAGAATCTGTACAGAGTCATACTGGATTTTGACATTGTAATATGAGAGATATCCTTAAAAGCACTCTGGAAACAGCTTCAACAGCCCTAAACATTTACTAAATAGAGCTGTTGGGGCCACACCTGCATCTCTGCTAAGTGCCAGGTTCCCTGTTTCACGGCCCAGTGAGAATTCAGCTTCCCTCTGGCAGTGTGGAGCTCCCCAACAGTGGAAAGACACCAAACTCATCATCATCCCTCCTCAGGTAAAACATTCCTGCCTGTTTTCCTGAGGTTGAGGAAAGGGAAAATCGCTGAGAAACATATTCTGCTGCTTTAAAACCCAGCAGTGATGACTGGAATCCATAAATCAGATCGGAGGGGGGTTTTTTTCCCAGACTTGTGGGACTGCTCCAAGCATAATTAGGTTTTGGGTTCACAAAAAATGCCAGCATCTGTTGCCTGCTCTGTGCATGCTGCCAGTCTGAGGGGACTGCTCTGGGCTCACTACAGCTTTTGTTCTCACAAATAGAGAAAACTCTGTCAAGCCTGGAGCAGGCTGCTGGCCAAGGGACTCTGAGACTCACATTATTTATGGGACTGGGAGCAGAGGAGGAAGAAGGAGAGGAAGGATATTGAACTCAGAATGCCTCATTCCCTGGTTCAATTTAATTTGATGAGTCTCTGTTTAAATTAAGACAGGGAAAATTCCCAGTAAGAGCTTCTGCCAACAATCCCATTACAAAATAATGCTGGTGCAAAATAATCACAAACATATGTATATCTCTCTCTTTAAAGTCAATTCCAAGAATTCAGAGACTGGCCAAGCCCCTTGCTGATTAGCAAGGAAAGATCATTTAGTTGGATGAAAAAGCTTTCCTCCCTCATTCACAACAGAAAAAAACATCACAGCAATTCCAGCAGAGCAGCTCCATCTCCAGCAGCCCTGGGTGCAAGGGAAGGTTGACAGAGAGGGATCTGTTGGTCCTTCTCCATTTCCTTGAGGAAATTCCAGGGGAGATTCTTGGGGACAGTGCTGCCAGCACCATCCGTGGTAATCACACCTTCACAGTGCTTCCCCAAAATCTGCACAGTGCAAAACCACAGGCTGTGAAGGCTTTACAGGGGGGCTATGTCTTTCTTGATGCTTAACAATTCTCTAAGGACAGCAGCAGCTGCAGGTCACTGTACACAGGATTGCAGTGCAAACAGCAACCTGCAGAACCTTTGCCAGCCCAGAAGCTTCTATCCAAATCCAGCTGAACTCCTAAGTACATTTGGGTTTAAATCCCTTGAACTCCATCTAATTTAGTATTTCTTTCATTTCTAGATAAGCAACTCCATCGGTTCCTCTTTTTTCAAATCTGAACTCCCAGCCTGTTTGGACTCAGCACCTGGATCCTCTCCCTCAGCACAGTGCCTCTTTCCTTTCTCTGTACACTACTGCACTGCAAAGCCATTGCTCAAGCTTGATGAAGCTCATTTTTTCCCTCTCTGAAGCCCAGAAACATTTCCAGGAATCCTCCCATTGTTTTTAAAGTGCTGCTTCACTTCTGCAAGTCAGGAGGAGATTCATTCCCTCATGCCCAGCACCTCCCACCCAGGGGTAACCCATTAGATTATTTGGTTGTAAGTAGCACTGATCCTAACTCTGGGGACCATGTTCAGCCAGCTCAAATTTGAACACATCTTTAGGAACACATTATGTATGAGGGTATAGCTATCCAAATGGAGTTAAAGAAAAAAAAACATTACTGAAAGCTGAATGTTGAGAGGGAAGAGTCAAATTACCAGCCCTGCCTCCCACCACAGCTCCAACGCAGGAAATTTATGATGTTAATATGAACACGTCTTTAAGAGCACAGGGTACTGCCAGGTGGCAATATGTACTGTATTCTGTCAGAAAATGAGTGGTCCATTTTCAAAGACATTATCCATCAGGTGTCCCCTAGCCAGGAGGGACAGGCACAGCCAAGGACAGGCTCAGGAGCAGGAGCCTTTGCACTCAGGCTTTGCTACAGCCACTAATAAAGAATTAATATAAAACCAGAGTGAGTTTTTGTGCCTTGAAGCATGAGGTTGTGCCCAAGGAAATGGGCAGTACTTCTGCAGAAATAAAGCAAAATCTACCACAATCTGTGTCTCAAACAGGTGCAGAGTTGCTGGAGGTTTTGTCCTCATCCACCAGGCTCTTTGGTCCTGCAGGTTTTCTGTCAAAGAGCTTTGATGCCAAAAATGCCAGGTTTGCAATTATATAATTTGCCTTTTTGTTTTCTTATCTACTTTTCTAAAAATCTAGAGGAAAGAAATATTTAAAATCATTTGATAAAGGATTAATTAAGAAGTGCCTTGAACTAAAAAAAGTAAAAAACCATTAAGTGGACATGTAGAGGGAAAATGGTATAATGATATGCTACCTCTACATGATTAAAAGTTAAAATAGCCTGTGAAAGAAAGGTTGTATTGAAGGCAAAATAATGGACCTATTTCCAGCACATTTCAAGCAAAAGGCTGGTAACATGAGTTGCCAAACTTTTCTGAGATCAAAAGACAAAAAACCTACCTCCTGGGAAGTTAAAAAAAAGTTAAAAGGAACATTTCTGCTTGCAGGATGGAGGGTAGCTGACACCAGAAATGAACATTTTCTTCTCTCAAATCTGCTCCTGACCAGTGGACTTAAACCCAGCAGAGACCATGGGGGATTTATTCCCAGCTGCAGGTTAACAGAAAGCCACCACACCTGTAATCCCCACCAAGTTCATTAAAAAGGGGGAAAATAGCCAATAACACATCAACCACATTGTGCTGCACAGGCAAGCCTGTGTGAGGAAACCTGGCTTTCCTCAGCATGGCACAGCCCTGCCCTGCCTGCTTGGGAGGCAAAGGCATCACTTTGGGAATGATCCAGGGTGAGCAGGGGTAAGTGATGCACACAGGGAAATGCAGGTGCCACCTTTGCTCTGTGGTGTCTGTTGGGGGCCAGCCAAGCAAATCCTGGTGGGAAAAGGAAATCCTGGAAAAGGAGCAGGGTTGCTGCAGGCTCTCTCCAGGGCACAGACATGGTCGTTGCTTCGATGCTCCCTCAATTTCTGGTGTAAAATGGTGAAGAGATGAAACATCCTGAGAACAGTATGAAATCCCCAGTGCCTCAGCCCTGGGGTGCTTCCCAGTGCAAAGGTAATTACCTCCTTCATTAGCAGCCCTGGGGCTGCTCTGTGGGCACAACCACCTCCTGGCCATTTTGGAGTGCTAATCTGGTAATTTTGTCAGAGACCATCCAGACAACATTGATTGTGGAGTTGGGGTGCAATTGTCACAGTGTGGCTTGTTTTGAAAAAGCCCTTCTTCCCTCCTCTCTGTCAGCCTAATCCTGTTCAACCCTCCAGCATCAGCCATGCCAAAAAGACACACCAAGTCAAGCAATATCTCGGGGTTTTTTTTCAAGGCACTAGATGTAATAAATAGCAATGCCGGGCCAAGTTTGGAAGGCTGCTGGCTCAAACAGCCATTGAATTTCATGTGTGAAGTACATGCAGGATCAAACACAGCCATCACTGTTGCTGCAGCCCTTACAAAGGCACTTTATGCTTCAGGAAAAACTTGAGAGCTGCCAGAGGAACAAAAGGAGGTGAACATTGTTGTGCAGCTGAATGGAGACTCAGCATTGCTTTGTACAGTGCTGCTGGTGGAAGGGCTGCAGGACAATTCACTATCCACCACCAGCACACAGGAACGCTGGGACTTCTTCTAAAAACAACAAAACAAAGCATGAATCTGGAGAGTTTTATGAAAGCCAAAGCAACACACACACAACAGTTGAAAGAAATAAGCCTTTGGCAGCTCTAAGTTGTAAAACACGGCAAAGCAGAGCCTGTGGTGGTGCTTGATAAATCTCCAAAAGCCTTGTCATAACCTTGTGACTGTGAGTTACAGTCTCCAGTGTGACACTTTGAGAAGTGTTGCTTTTAAGACACAATCAGGAAAAAAGAAAGAAAGAAAAAGGAAAGGAATGAGATTTTTTTTTTAGCTCTTTTTGGAGGAGTGTGGCCATCCTGGATTGTTGTAAAGAGCTTCTATTTAGAAAATACCACAGATCTATGGTACAAAACAAGATTTTGGACATCTTTTGTAACATAAAACAAAAAAAAAATCAAAACTCTGAATGGAGAAGTTTAATATATTTTGAGTTTACTAGTAGATTACTATTGGATTTAAATAATAACTATAAAATTATCTAAATTAATATAAATCACAGTCCAGCTGATGATGTTCAGAGATTCATGAGGCTACACAAATATTTAGAGGGATTTTACCTCAAAAAAACTTTATGAGGCCATACAGAGTCAAAATAGAGCCCTGAAAAAGGACTGGAAAATACATATGTGAAGCCTTGAACATATAAATGAGGATTTCTATAAAGCAAACCACAATAAAGATCTTTAGAACACCTTAGATGAGTTTTAAATGAGGGTAAACATTGTTGCTTGCTTACAGCAAACAACTGAAAGGCTTTAGGAGGCCTATGAGGGAAATATAAACTCACTTAGATCCGATGTGCACAAACAGCAGAAAAGCATTTGCAGGCAAAATTTTGTTTATGCCAGTAGGATCACAATCAGGAGCTGCACTGGCTAATCTGATCAGTGGGACCCTCATTTTATGCACCCAAAATATGCTTTTGGGTAACACAGTTTTCCAAGAGACACCTTGTGAGACAAATACTTGGTTCATACCAGTCTGATATAAATTTTAAAATGTTCTTTTTAGTTTAAATCCACTCTTGTCTCCAGCCTAAGGTCCTTTTGCAAGCCTATCTCTGCAAAACTGATGCCATCTTGTGGTGGAAAAAAAATCTCCTTTTCCTGAGGGTTTCAATGTCCTTTAATGACCAAAATAATCCTTGACTAACTCAATGTTACAAAAGCAGTGACTTTATTCCAAACCAGGAATGTGTCCTCAGCACTCCCAGCCTTCAGAACTGTATTTCTATTAAACTCGAAATGCTTATTCCAGCACTCAAAATAAAGTGTGAGCTTTTAGAAATTGACTCTGCATGCAGATTTCTGCCTCATTCAGAACTCAGCTGCCAGCCCTGCAGCCACAGTATTTCCATGGACAGCCCAAACCAAGGCTGCTACTCCCAGAACTGCCTTCTTTTATGGTAAACAACCCAATTTCCCTTCATTTGCTGAGTCTTCCTCTTGCAAAGTCATTCTTTTTAGACATCTGCACTTCTGCCCTATTTTGGCTTCTTTCAAAGCCAGTATAGCTCACAACACTCCATGTATCTTCTTTCTATCACCTGAAGGAATTTCACTGACTTCTAGATGGGTTTTTTCCCCTGTTTTTTCTACTCACTGTTTTTTCCAAACTATGTTTTCTACCTATTGACCTCATCTGTTTCATAGAGATCTGGTCTTCCTTCCCTCCTTCCTCTCTACATGTGAGCAGACCCCACCTCTGAGCAAAACAATTCTGTGCATCTCTCACCCACCCTCCCTGCCCTTCCCTGGGGTCACTGCTGCTGGGAAGGGTGACTCAGTTTGGATGATGTGAAAGTGAGCTGGAGTGGCCAGGAAAAGCAGGCACAGATCCAGCTCCTTTGCTCAAATCTTCTTCAATCTGTTATCACAGAGGTGTTGCCATCATCTCTCATTGTCCCAGCCCTGGCCAGCAGGTCTGGCTGTCCATCCTCAGAGCCATCACAGACTGGCTCTGCTGGACATGGTGGAAGCTTCCAGCAGCTTCTCACAGGAGCTGCCTCTGAAACAAAAAACCAACACAGATCACTGCCACAAAGAACATTTCTGTGCTCTGTGACCATTGAGAAGAACAAGTGCATGGCTTATAAAAATAAAAATAGTTGTACATGTTCCAGCTAGAGGCATGGCAAGCAGAACAGCTAAGGTATCAAGTACAGCTTTTTTTTTTTTTTTTTAGATTACTAGATTACATTTTGTGTTCTAAACACGGTATTTTAGTTTCTTAGTAAATCAATATCTTTGGCAACAGGTAGAGATTGATGCAACACCGCTTTTAGGTGGGAAATGATACAGATGCCCTGCCAGCAGGTAAAACAGAGAAACATTCCCCTGGCATGCTGAATATATTTGGTAAAGGAAGGAATTGAATAAATACACATGCAAATATAGCTAGGCCAATTTAATAGAGGCCTTCAAACTCGAGGGCTAACATTTGTACAGCTTATGTTCTGCACATCTCTGTGTACTTTTAAGCTGCAGACAGCTTCATTCAACAGGACAAATATGAGTTGCACCAGAAGAGCAGGTGAAGTGTCTCTCTGGACATTGGAGCCCAGGTACAGCATGGAAAATCTATTTGGTGAAAGAAAGATGGTTATTATTCTGAGATTATAATACCTGGTTTAGAGAACAAAGGTTGTTCAAACATTGAATTCTGCAAGAGGCAGAATTCAGTATCAGCATCTCCTCAACATCACACAGGTCTGGCAGTTCAAAGGTGTCCACTGGGTTGTGGTGCTTTTCCTCCAGATCCCTTTAAAAAGACAAGCTCAGAGATTTGCCATGTTACAAACCAGCACTCTCTTGGTGTCTTTGGGAGGTTTCTCGTGGCTGCTGGGGTTTGGTGTTGAACTGAGTTTGGGAGGAGGGAGCTGTGCTGGTGTGCATGGGATCCTCAGTGCCACAGCAGGGACAGCTCCAGGTGACATCCTCTGCCAGGCACAACCCCCACAGGGAGCGTGCCTTTTCTTCTGAACAAATAGATAAATTAATAAGTCATCCTGACCTCCCAGTTCTTTCCAAATTGGCAATCACATGGAGAGCTGCTGAAGCCTCCTGCTATCCCTACCCAGCTTTTAGCTGGGCTCTGGACCAGCTCCTAATGACACTTGTGAGTGATGGATCGTGGGCTGGCACTGCTGCAGCAGGGATGAGAGCACAGCCTTGGCTGTGGGCTTCCCCAGTGCAGAGTCATGCCCAACAAATTAAATTAAATTCCATTCTACTGAAGCCTGGGACCACTTAGGAACCATTAAAACGTCAGTTAATTAAAGTTGGATTTACCAAAGGTGACGAAACAAACTGTCATCTGTTAATCTGTCAAAATGTGAAACTGAACAATTTAGTGGATACTTTAAGGTGATCAGACAATGGAGTAGGTTACATTTTTTTCCACATTTACTTGCCTATGCAAAGCTGCATCCTTACATTAAAAAAAAAAAATTGTCTTGAAAATGTTAGGGATTCCCTCAAGAAGCCACAAAAGGGACCAGGTTCCACTAGTAATCCTATCCATAAATCATAAGATTTGGGGAATCTGTTGTGGCTTCATAAGATTAAAAATGTCAAGGAAAAATATTTAATTGAAAGAGCTGCGTTAGCATGAAAACTAGCTGTACAAATAATCAAGTAACTGATCTTGATGTTACCATTTGCTGGTGAACAAATTCAGATAATCTCTCGTTGAAAGAAACAGGCCAACTAAAAAGGTATTTTCTAGAAAGGGCAGAATTAGAGGAATCTGCCTAATTTGTTTAAATGGTAATTATAAAACGAGATCAGTGGAAAAGGACACAGATTTCAGAACCAAAGACCTGCTCTTTAACAGCCACATTAAGAACTGGTGATGTATGCGTGTCTCATCCCACATATCTTTTCAAAAAAACTAATTAAAAACATGGCATGGTGTCAGGCTTTTGTGTAAGTCTAAGTCTCATTTCCATAAACTAATAGAAGCTTTTCTGGTTCATCAACAAGCCAGTGACAGCACAGGCAATCAGTGCCTTCCTAGGCAGTGCCCACTTCTGGGTTATGATAGAAAAGGGAGATGCTAATAACCTCTGGGGCCTTATTCCATGAGTTTCAAATAAAAAACCCCTCGAGGTAGGAGGCAGAGGGAAACAAATAAGGGGCTCTGATTTCTACCAGGAGTAATTGTTTGCCCTGCAACCACCTGTACCTCCTCAATAAAATCATACTCTCTGACATCCAGAAATTACTAAATGCTACTTACAGAGATGAGTAGCTTGTAGGTAAAGGTAATGTCATTGAGACTTGAAACTTAAATGTTATTTCCATTAGATTTGAATCTCTATTTTTTCCGTTATATTTGAATTCAGCTGTTGGAGAGCAGCATCCACTCATCCTTCCTTGTCACCTGCACTCAAGGATCAGCATTTTTGGCAGGATTCAACCATTATGTAGGAGGCAAAAAGCCAAATTTCTCCCAGATATCTTTAGCATGTCCCACCTGGAGAGAGACCCTAAACCTCCCTCTTTCTTTCTCCATCAGTAAGGGATGATTTTGAGTTCCTTGAGGGGACCAGAATTAGTAGACAATCAGCCTGTGAAGTGGGGTAAATCATAACATTGTTTAGGTTGGAAAAGCCTAAAGGTCCAAGATCATCAAGTCCAACTGCTACCTCAGCACTCTCCAGGCCACCACTACATCATGTCCCCAAGTGCCACCTCTGCACTGTCTTTAAATCCCTCCAGGGACAGTGACTCCACCACTGCTCTGGGCAGTTTGTGCCAGGGCTGGACAATTTTCCATGAAGAATTCTTCCCTGATATCCAATCTAAACCTTCTCTGGCACAACTGGAGGCTGTTTCCTCTCATGCTATCCTTGTTCCCTGGAAGCAGAGCTCGATCCCCCCAGCTGTCCCCTCCTGTCAGGGAGCTGTGCAGAGCCACAGGGTCCCCCCTGAGCCTCCTCATTCCCAGGCTGACCCCCCCCAGGTGCTCCTCATCAGATTTGTGCTCCAGACCCTTCCCCTGCCCTTTTCTGGACGTGCTCCAGCCCCTCAGTGTCTAACACACAGCTCTGTTCACAAAAGAGTTCATGACACCCCTAAGAGCCCACGGGCAGCCAAAATAGAGGCTTAGCTAAGAGTGGAACTCCAAGGGCACAGGTTTTACCCCAAGATCAGTTTAAAGGCTCCACTGCAGCTTCAGGCACCTCCTACTTGAAGAGAGATGACCAAGTACATGGCTTAAAAGAAACAGCCCTTAAAACCTCCAGCTTCTTGTCTGCAGCTTATTTTTAATGTGTGCCACCCAATGTGAGGCTCAGATATGATGACTCTGAGGAACAGAGCAGGAAGGATTTGTGTCACAGCACTTCTCATCCCAATCTGTATGGAAAACACAACACAGGTGCTGGAATCGTGCAGTTGCACTGCTTGAGAAGAAAATATTTATTTTTTTTTCCCCAAATATTGTTTTCAGGACTCACCCTGAATCACACGAGGCTCTTGCCAGCCAGGCTCCCGCTCATTTCTGTGGCTGTGCTGACCCCCAGAGTCCAGGGCTCTGAATGGCACAGCCCGAGCCAGAGCCCATCAGGTTCCTCACCCTCTCTGCTCCCATCGCCACTCATGCAAAGAGATTTTTCCGGAGTGATTGCTCCCACAGCCTGGGGATGATTGCACCCTGCCAGCAGCAGAGAAAACAGACATTTACCCCGCACTGACTCAAATTGCTGCGTGCATCTGAAACTGCAGAATTAACTAGATAAAGGGGGGGAAAAATTACACAGGCATTATAATAAAGCACAAAGAGAATCTCATGGGGAAGCTGCCTGATTATATCTAATATCTCCAGCCACACACCTGGGAAAACCTGAATTATCACTAGACAAGCACCTGCTGAGGTAGAAAGGATCCTTTATATCTGCTACTTGAGTCTGGAGAAAGCTGATACTATTTTCTAACATACCTTTTCAGGGCTTCTTAATTCCACTTTTCTGAAAAAACTGTTTGCCAGATTAACTATCAAACATAGCAATCAGATGTTATAAAACACACAGAAAACTGGGAGGAGTTAATTTGGTTAATTGTTCTTAGGTAGTTGCTGCATAAGAGAAATTGTTCAGACCACAGTCATAAAGTTAAAATCACTGTGACAGACACCAAAACTTCCCCAGGACAAGAGGACACTGGAAGCTGAGTGGTTCCTCACTTTTTTTTTTTAGAGGAACCCCGTTTCAATAAATAAAGTGTCTTTCTCTTGCACATAGCACTAAAAAATCACAGAGTTTCCTTTACCCAAACTCAGGTCTCCTTGGAGATGAGGGTTTGCAGCTTTTTTCTAAGCAAGTTTTAAACACCTACATACTTTTTTAACTTTTAAAGCTCAATGCCACCTTCAGTGTAGAAAAAAAAATCAGTTTGTCTTCAGGTCAGAGGCATTTTTCACAAGCCAGATGGGAATTATCTTCCCTCTTCCCCCTTCACAAATGATAACATGATAAATCTCTTTTGTCTCAGCACACCCTTCTGTGAAGACAGGATCTTTCTCCTTGGCTCTGCACCACCCTTGAGGCTGACACTTGTGCCCTGAGCTGCAGCAGCAGCTGAGGAGAAATTTGTGAGCAGGGACATCACCCCTGAGCCCCCTTTGTCACCAGCACGGGGGACACCAGCTGCAGGACTGGTTGTCATTGACACTGGGCACACACAGGGGACAAAGGGAAAGTGCTGAAGCGTGAAAGAGAGAAAGAAAAAAAAAGTCCTAATAAATAACATGCTGGGAAGGAATGAAAGAGAGCCATCACTTGATGCATCACCTTGTGCTCCTCAGGAGCCCTGTATCAGCAAACAGGCTGATGGCACTGATAGATCACCACTGCTGGGACAGCCCAGGGGAGCCAAACCTGGACTCCCACCTGAACCTGCATCCTTCAGCCCAGCACCTTGACTGCATCCAGCCCCTCAGTGCACCCTACTGCCAGCAGGATTGCAGTGGGGAGCATCACATGCCTTCAGTCAGCACCTGAGGCTGCAGTATTTTGCCATAAACAGACATATGAAATGTTGGAACTCATTAAAAGTAGAATAACTTTCCAAGAAAATATCCACCTCCAAGCACAGGTGAAGCCAAGAGAAACCCATGGTGCTGTATCCTCAGTTCATCATCTCGTTCAAGGAAAGCGTCCCCTGCACTTGGGAAGGGGTCCCAGAATTCTTGCTTCTTACAGCACGAACATTAGAGATGCACCAAGGAGAGAACACAGGAATCCCCTGTGACCTGGCACAGATGCCACCACCAGCCCCTGCCAAACACTCCAGTGGCTGCAACCCCCTCTGCCCCCCTGTGAGCCCCCCATGGGGCACCTGGGCTGAGAACTGCCCCTCCTTTGTTCCTGCTGTTCCTCCTGCAGCTCCATCCTCATTCCTCCCCCTCTCCTCTGCCCACAGGGGCACCGTGTCCTCTGGAACTTGCTCTGCCAAATCCCCCTCACATCCCACACCACTTTCCATGAGTCCCAACAGAAACCAGTCCCTGTGTGCCCCTGGTGGGACAAGCTTTTTGGGACCAGCTGGGTGTATAAGGTGTTTATTGCAAAGAAAAAGTGGGAGACAGTCCAGAACAGGGATCAAAGCCTCCCTGCCTGCACAGGGTGGCCAGGGAAAGGTGGAGGGATGGATACAAGTGGGGCAGCCAACTCCTGTGCTTCAGCTAATTGATCATGATTAAGGTTAAGTCATCAAGCAGGTCCTCCTGCTTTCAGTAACTGGCTTCCACCTTTTTTTAGGAAGGCAGTAATTGACTTCTCACCTGGTTTGTTTTTTTTTTTTTCCTTTCTTTAACTAAGATTGTGAAGATATCAGTTTCATTTTGTGTTAGATAAAACAAGCTACTCCCAATGTCACACATGCTTTCAAAAACAGAAACATGTTTTTGATACAGCTATTAAAAACAACTTATGTAACAAGTAACTCGGCTGATTTTTGGGACATAAAGCCCTGCTCTTGGAGGTTTTTAAAACCTCCTTTTTCTTGGGTTGTCCATGGGTTGAGATTGGACCATGGTGCACCATTTATCCTGCAGCATTTTCCCTATCCAGAGCTAAAGGTAAGAGGGATTTTAAAAATAATAAGTGACAAAAAAATTGTGGGGAAAGTATAATGTAACAAAGTATAAGAAAAACATCAAAAAGTAACATTTAAACCTCTTGTGGCTATGAAAGAAGAACAGATCCTTTGGGACAAGCATTCCCACTTTAAAGGGCCCTTTTTGAAGTTTTACTGAGTGGAGAAAAAAAAAAAAGTCTAACATTTAAGACCAGTAATTCACTGAGCAATAGGCTTAGCAGAGGCTGTGCAGGTTTGCAGTGAAAGAAGGAGGAGGCTCATGATAACATATTTTGTAAATCAAGGCCAAATCAAATGCATTGAGTTTCAGCAGCTGTGCCAATTAAATCTCATTCAATTTGCTGAACAAGAACGTTAACATTAATCACTTTGGCAAATTTCTTAGAATATTTTGTGTCAGTGAGTAGTTAAGTGATTTTGTGCTTGTTTACAGTGCAGAATAACATTCTGTGAGGCAATATCATCAGTCACTGAGCAACTGTGGGATGCTTTAGGAACCCTGGGTGGTTCTTAGCAATATTTCTGTAGTGGTCCTTTGCCTCCTAAAGGCTTTTTCAAAAGTATCCAACAGATTTTGGTATTTTTTAACTGCAGTTATTCTCTGCCATCACACAGCCCCCTTAGCACAGTCAAAGAACAAGATTCCAGCCAGAGCAGAGGCAATTTTGCCATCTGAACCCTCCACAGCCATATCCTGTCTCGAACTCAGATCACCAGTGCAGCTCAGGGCACAGGGACACAGGGAACTCCTCCTTGGCCTGATTTATTCATCTGGGCCTACAAATGAACAAGTTCATCTTTGATCAGGTGTTTCTGAAATTTCCATAGCTGAGATTGTTTCCTGCCCCACATTTGATTCCAGTTCTGGATGACTCAGGTACCAAATCATACAAATCTCTGCTGCAGAAGAGGCACATCCCACCCTGGGCTATTCCAGCATGTGTGACACCCAACAACAAAGACAGGAGCTGCTTTTCTGACCTTGTAACCCTGCTGGGCGAGTTTTCCCCCCTATTTTCTTTCCTTTCCTTTCCTCTCTGCTTTCCCTTTCCTCACCACAAAACTCTAACCCTTCCCCTTCTGAGGTGAATGAGGCAAGCTGGCAGCTACTGCAGCTTTTGCCCTGTCAGGGGTGAAATGTAGGATGGAAAACATGCCCAAAGGCGAAAATATAAGATGCAAAAAGAATCAATACTAGCAGAAAAAAAAAATCAGGCAGCAAAATCAAGGTAGTGAGATTTCTCTCTGGATTGCCAAGGCACTTCTTTAGCTGCAGGTTCATAGATTCATAGATTTATCAGTTTAAACATAAATAAAAAGGAGCCAGCTGCACAAAAGTCATTTTGAAATGAAATAAGGAATAATTGCAAAATCTCCCAGCTGCATAGAGCAACCCACAATATGTCATTCATTATCTGTGTATCAGGTAATTAAATTTCAGGATCCCACATGGTAAATTTGATGTCGTACATTGGTATCAACAGATGAGGGAGGCACAAGGAGCATTTCTGGAGAACAAGAGAGCTCAGTGAGATGTTTTGTGAGCATAAGGCAAAATGACTTGGGTGACTTAGTTAATGTGTTACTTTATGGTGATATTAAGAAATATTGAGCCCTAGGTGCTAAACTCTCATTTTTCATGTTTTCTCTCTTCCCAGCTGCATTCCCTAAAAGGTTCTGTCTTCTGTCAACAATACTCTGAACCAAGGGCTTCCCCACCCCCAAGAGAAATGCTTTTAACTTCCCTTGGAAAAGGAGCAGAGCAGAGTCTGGGACAGCATCAGAGCTTGGCATCAGGGCAACATCTCAGCATCAGCACCTGTGAGTGCCACCACCCCACACCGAGGGGCAGAGGAACCCCAGGGCTGGCACCTGCTGCAATTAAAGAGGGGACAAATAAAGCCACGTGGAGGGATGAGATTGTTCCTCATTGTCAGAAGCCAATGACGTCAAAACAGACCCAGAAAAGTTTAATTAGTCCAGTTTTTATTCAAATTAAATTATGGGGAACTACAGTGTGATTTTCTTTCATAATATAAATATATCAGTGAAGAATGTTTCTTGAGTCGTTCGTTGCACTGGACAAGACAGCTATCAAGAGAATTACTTTGCAAAGTCCTTTGTCCTCCACACTCATGCAAAAAAATTTCTTTAATTAAAAAAATTAGCTTAAACAGTCAACTAACTTGTTACAGTATACTGTCAGCTACTGAACCAACAAAGTCTGGTTTACAAAACCAAAAAATTTCACACCCAAGTAAATTACTTCACAATCATTCATTACCCTTGAGGTTCTTTATACATAAAATATACAAATCAAAATTATCAATATTTATTTATTTATTGTCACTTGTAGAGGAAAATAATTTATAAATCCATAAACAAAGATAAGGGCAGATGAAAAAAGTGAATGAGCCCATATTCAGACCATCATGTCTAGCACACTCCCAAACCCTGCAGCTTTGAGCAACAAATTATGCTCACATGAAAGTGAGTTTTGGGCATGATGTGGGCAAAGGGGGGAAATCTGCTTTGATAACACATGAATAATGAATCCCAAAGGTTAAGACTGAGCTGCATTCATCTGTTGAACCATCACAGTATCTTGATGAACAGCATTTATCTGTTGAGCCACCATGTTGGCTTGATGAACAGGCATCACACCTCACTGGATATTAAGGATTTTGGTCTCCAAACAATGTAAACCAGAGAACTTTCATGGTGGTGACATGCAAACGCTGCCAAGTGTATTTATGGTAACTACTTGTTGTACACATCCATAAAAAGACACTGTTTGGATAAACTGAATGAACTGAAAATTGATTTTAATCACCTCCAATTTATCTATTAGGCACCAGTGGAAAAGATGGACTTTGTTCAAACTTGTTTAAACAAAAGATTGCTTGAGGCAAATCTACCCTGCCTTGCAAGCTCAGCAGGGTGTGCACCACACATGATGCACTTGGGGCTGGGGCTCATCATGGGGTGCTCTTCTGCAAGAGCAAAGCCCCCTGTAGGAAACCCAAGGCCAGATTTCCACAGGGGGTCAAGCACAGGGTGACCCCAAAAAGAGATTACAACAGAAGGAGCTCAAGAAAGTGTTCATATTCACAAAGGACCAACATGAGGAAGAGGTCCAAGTTTGGTCTGTAAAGCTTTTACTAAAGCTCCTGCAATAATTTGTCTGATTTTGGCAACCTGGGGGGTTGTGCCCAGACTGTTGTGGGCAGAATATCTCTGTCTTCAAGCAGCTCATGCAGGAGCCAAGAAACAGAACAACCAAGTGACAGCTTGTCCCCCAAACCACCCATGAACCAAACTCATGGCACAAGAAAATTAAACCAGGGAATTGAAATTGTTGTAAAATAACCAGTAATCTAAGAGCCTACTGGTGACTGAGGTAATGGGTTTGAATTTATCTCATAATGTGGAGCCCAATGCTATCATTTCGACACTAAAACCAACACAACAGCTACCCCAGATCTTTCTTACAACATGGCATTTCTTGTGCAGAGAACGTACAGAGTCACACCTACACCACAGACAGCAAAAATCACACTGGAGTGCATGAATTAGACCCAGAAATGTCATTGAAGACCATAAAAAGCAATCCAAAAATTATTTTAAATTGTCTTATAAAAATATTTACAGTAAAATTTGTTAGTGCTAATGCTACGTTTTCAGTCCTAGAAAAAGGCAATCTGTAAAGGATCTGGCTCAGGTGCTCAAAATGAACAATACAAACACAAAACCACACGCCAAAGACAAATTCCAAAAGCGTTTTGGGGGTGGGGGGTACAGCTGGTTCATCACATGTTAGAGTTGTTTGTATTGCATAGCTGGAAAACGAGGTCACTTGACTTGCATAACACTGCAACGTTTGGGAAGGAAGGGAGGAAATGTGTCATTTGCCATTGAGGAGAACCGGCTGCAGCTGGGAACAGCATCCCCCGTCCCTGGCAAGGGCTGTGAGTTCTAGCCCTGTCCAGCAAGCCACAGCTCTGGGCCAGCACTGGGCAGAAGTGCCATTTTACAAGAGCAGAGAACCATCAAAACCTGTTTTCCTCAAGAGCAAGGAAGGTTTATGGACAGATGGATAGCAGCAGATAAAATTTATCCCACCTCCAGGTATACCCACTTTTCACATCTGACAAACACAGCAAATTGCAACCTTGCACCTCTCTAGCAGTACCTACCAATTTTCACCTCCAGCCTACATAAACTCAGTCTCTGGATAATATCTGCCTTTGCTCCAGTGAAGCCAGAGGTGTGAGAATGTTGGCTGGGAACTGCTCCCAACTGTTGAGCTGCAGTTGGGCTGTACAGTAGTTTATGGAGGAGTTAATTTAGCTTTATGTCTATACCAGACCTAACAAGGGCCACGTGTGCCCAAATGTCCTTGTCCAGTCACCTCTGCAAAACAAGAGATGCCTCCTCAGACTGAAATGCTTTGTTTGTCCCATTTTATCCTTTATTCCCAAGCAGCAGGGAAGGGAACCACCTTTTGGGCCAGTGAATTTCAGTCTGTCCCAGCTGAGGCCTCATCACCTTCCTTATGTCACCATAAAGGTGCATCTCAGGACTCTGATCCAAAGGCAGCTGCAGCCAGGGAAACATTCCTACCGGGATACATTCCTACCGGGATACATTCCTACCGGGATACATTCCTACCAGCCTCAATGGCTTTTACAGTAAGCAGCACCTCACAGGAGAGCAGCATGTCACACTATTATTTTGGCACGTTTCACTGCAGATTATAAAACTCAAAGCAAAAGGTTCAAGGGGTATCATGGAAAAGATTGATTTTTTAATTGATTTTTTTAAATTATTATTTTAAAGACCTCTGAGCTCACATACAGTGGAGTGGAAGGGTAGACATAAAGAGTAGTAATGCCTTTTGTTTAGACAGTTTGCCCTTGTTTGTAAAAGCAAGAACATCCAAAGAGCAGTGGGAGCTACCTCACATTCCGCAGCCCCTCTGCAGGGCAGTGACACAACACAGGAAGGGGCTGTTTCCCCCACAGTGAACAGGCACCCATCTCACAAGGACTGTGTCAACTCAGACACCAAAGACTACATTTTCATAGAAGTAACCCACTCCTCTACAGAAGCAGCACAAGATGATGCATCTTAGATCACTCTGAAAGAAATGTTTAAGTATTTTTCTCTTCTACTGTCTGAGGTCACACAAAGCAGATCTACGGAGACAGAAACCAGCATAACAACACTGGACAGCTGCCCACAACAAAAAGCCTCAGCTGATCTACACGGGGAAAACAAAACAAAACAAAAACCCCAAACAACAAGAAAAAGAGTAGAGACAATATTTTTCTTTACTAGTTCCCTTTAGCTGGGGAGCTTCTGGAAGCTCACCTCTGTATGCAGAAGCATGTCAGAGCCCATAGGGAGACACAAAATGGTATTTTAAAGTCAAATGTTCTCTTAAACAGAAAACTTTAGGAATTTGGTATATAAGCAAGACAAGTCCCTTACATCTGGATCTACATTTGTCTGTTTTGAATAATCTTATGAGTTCTTCGCACAAATAGAGGAATGCTTTCAGTAAGGGCAAGACTAAAATAGCAATTACAGTGACAGTGATTAGTTAATCTCCATGGCCTGGAAGCATTAAAACACTGCAGGTACTTTACTTGGCTCATTAATCCCTGCTTGGGTGACAGAGGGCTCTCGCTGTATGGAATGCCTCTACATTAATGGCACCATAAGGTATTTTTAAACATCTAAACGCTCTATTATGAAATGGCATTGAGATGCTGGACAGAGCTAGAACTGAAGCTTTCAGCACAGCTGAAACGTGTGGGTTGGGAACATTTTCTCTTCAAGCAACATTTGTTTCACAGGAGCAATAAAGCCCGTGGGAGCAGCGTGTGTTGTGTGGGGCTGTGAAGGTTTGTGTGGCTCAGGTGCTGAGAGCTCAGCCCCGGGGAAGGCACTGCCCAGCAGGTCCCGTCACGCACAGCACACAGCATTCATGGCAAGTAGAAAAACCACATGGTGTTTATTTCCACAAGCATTTCAGGGATACACACAGCAGTCCAGTGGCATGTACAAACGGATGACTGAGACAGCGTCACACTCGAGCCAGACCGCCCTGTTCCAGTCCATTTCTGCTGTTTTTCTCCGTTGGAACTCAGAAGTTTCCACTGCCAATGTTAAAGTCCACCCTCCAGGCACAGAGAGCAAGTAGTTCAACCAACAATGTGCAGGGAGCATCAGTAGGGAAGAAATCCAGAAACGTTCATTTTTACTCACATGCCCAAACATAGCAGTTTTGTTTCACACAAGAAATCCCGTGCCTGCAGTCCAAGCACAGTGTTTATCTCAGGACACATGCCATCGAGAAGAACAGTTGATTGCACCACAGATAACAAGCAACACCTCGTGTCTAGCACGGAACATGTCCCCAGAGGGATTTTCACTTGGCTATGCAATCCACTGCAGAGTAGATAATGCTTGCAACGTATCACTTGTCATGCTAAGACATTAACAGCAATGAGATGGGGCAAGTCAGAGGTCAGTCATCTTCCCAACACCATCTAGCTGGATCCACTCCACTTCTGCTCCTCACATTGGCTTGATCGTGTGTCACAAGGGTTTGTGAATCACAGCCACACCTGTTGTAAGAACAGACAGACACAGTTATGGTAGGAGCAGCTCCTGGGTTCCCACATGACTACAATCATCCTGAAAAGCCAAAGGTCAGCAACGAGGGAGGTGTTCACAGAACCACTTTGGTGAAAGTTTCTTCTACTGAAATCAACATAAAACATACAAAAACTGTAAAAGTAAAGCTTCAAGGGGCACAGCCCCCCAAGTTTACAGATGACCCCACTGCTGCCCACACTCCCACTGCCTGTTTACCTGCATAACTCCTCCCTGTGCTCATGCTGGTTGGCAACAACGTCCACTTGTCTGTGCTGGGGTTGTAGTACTCCACAGAGGCCAAATTGCAGGAACCATCATCGCCTCCCACCACGTAGAGGAGACCATTCACCGCACACACACCTCAAAGCAGAGCACAGATGGTGAGACACGGGCTAACTCATCCCCCACAGCACGCTGCTGCCACATTCTGATTCACTCCCAAGCAGATCCCTCAACTCCCACTTTTATCTTTTACAACACTGATCACACACACCACGAGCACATGAATAAACCACACACAGACAAGTGAGCCAACCACCACAGAAAGGCTTGTTGTGGTTACCTGCATTTCTTCTACACATATTCATGTCTGCTACTTGCTTCCAGGTGTTTGTCCCTGGGTCGTAGACCTCCACACTCTTCCTCACCAAGGGCCCGTCGTGGCCGCCAGTGGCGTAGAGCAGCC
This sequence comes from Pycnonotus jocosus, assembly GCA_013400435.1. NCBI lineage: Eukaryota > Metazoa > Chordata > Aves > Passeriformes > Pycnonotidae > Pycnonotus > Pycnonotus jocosus. Next base: position 59,338 of record VWYP01006752.1, on the reverse strand, counting down.
CGCTGAGCACACCGACACCTGCCGAGCACAGCCAGGTCAGCCAAGGCACAGGGACAGGGCTGCACATCCCTGCTCCTCCTACTGGGCACGGCCTGGGCCTCCCCAAGGCACTTTCAAACACATGGGCCACACGTGCATCAAGATCACCAGGCACATGGGGAACTCTGCACCCACCCAGCCCGTGGCACTACAGCAACCTGCACGGTAATGCCTGGCAGATGTCCTCTCTTGGGAAGCTGTCAGGCTGTCCAAGATCAGCAGTATGGTCTCATGATATTCCCCTGCCTTTATTCCATCTCTTTGCACTGACTTGCTCTCTGCCTCCCACCCCACCTTGTTTCCATCTGCCTGATATTTTCTGCCATGGGACCCTCTGCTTCTAGCCAGATTCCCCCTTTCAGAACTTTTACTTTTGTTTTTCCTACTGCCATTGTGCCTCATGACTTCATCCCTTGGATGATCTTCCTCTCCTGAACGACTTACAAGTCACAGCTCTTGAGGCTGCCACTTGGTTCCTCTCCTCCCACCCCAAAACCTGGCAGCACTTGGCACAGACAAGGTGCCTCCAATGCCGCTTTCTCAGCCATTTTTGAATGCCCCTGGCCAAGTCTCTGGGAATGACAGGGATCTTAAAGCTACTTCTACCTAGTATTAAGTAAATTAGTTAATTAAAATGTTCACCAATCCGTGAGAGTTAAAACTTCCAGCAACATATCTTCGTTAATAGGTTCAAAGGCCTCTATTAAAATTAACAAGGTGGGATGTTAGTAAAACAGAAACAGATCTGAATCACATCATTTCAACCATGAGCATTAACTGCTGTGCAGGGAGGAGAGGGGCCCTGCCAGCCTGATAGCAACAGGTTTTTGACTTGGTCCCTGTGTAAGGAACTATCCTGGTCAGGAAAGGAGAGGACAGGAGCAGCTGCTGAGCCAGAGAACAGGCACCACCCAGGCTCAGCAGCTCCATCAGGAGCATCCCCATCTGGGGACAGGTACACAGGTCTACCACTGTCACCTCTCCCTTCTCCAAATTATCACAGCTTGCTGCTGCTGGGTTTGGTTTTGGCCAGCTGTCCCTCATTGTACCAAGAGGTGCTGAAATCCTAATATGACATTGGGGTTCATGGTTCACCTTTGGCAAACATAGAATTAATTAATTGCTAACTGCCATAAATATCCACCTTACTGGGCCACATCCTTGGTGTGGTTGAAGTACCCCAACACACACAGCTCAGGAAGAGCAGAACACATCCAAATGTGTGTCCTGGCTCCTGAGCTGCAGCAGACGTCTCCCAGCTCACTGGAATGGAAAGTCACTGAACTGCATCTGAGCCCAGCAGCCTGGGTGTGCAGCACCTTGGCATTTGACTAGATTCAGCTGTTAACAGAAATTTTATACTTGCAAGAGATAACTTAATGAGTAAACTAATTTAGCAAGTAAGAGAGTAAAAGAGTCAGAAACTCTCAAGTTTTTCACATGAAACTGCAAGCAAGGACAGGACATCCCTGCCAGCAGGGGAAGGGAATCCCCCAGCTGGTCCAGCAAACCGTGGGAGTGGTCAAAAAATGTGCAGATGTGGCACTTGGGGACGCAGTTTAGCAGTGAACATGGCAGCGTTGGGTTAATGGTGGGATTTGGTGATCTTAAAGGTCTTTTACAATCTAAAAAAAAAAAATGATTCTACAAAACCTGGGCAGCACCTGCACATCCCCACAGCCCCAGTGCCTCCAGGGACTCGGGGTGGCTTCAGGCACTTGGGGATGTCTGTCCTCACCCCCACTAGATGTCAGCACGGGCACAGCAGTGCAGAGCAGGCTGTCATTTCTGGAGCTGTACAGTAGATCGTGCTGCAGCACCACTGGTGGCCAGTGGCTCTGGGCAGTCCCCTCCAGTCCCTGCTGGAGGGGCATGTGGGGGACAACGAGAGCTTGAGGAGCTCAGCTTTCAGGTGGGGAACAGAAGACTGCAAAGAAATGTGGCAGGAGAGTAGGAGCGTTCCTAACAAAGGACTGGCTACATGGAGAAACACTTGTAAAGCAGCACTCAGAGCTGAATGTTTCCAACAAAGACAACTCACTAAAATCCATTCCACTACAGGCACAAAATTCTTGCTGTTTCAACACATTGCCAACAATAGGAGATACTCATTCTGCTCTCCTGGAAGGCTGCACGGGACTTGGTTTAAGCATCAAGCAGATACTACAAACCTCTTCAACAGAACTCAAACCAACCCTGTGCCCATATTTACCTCACCTGGAGCTACAGAAAAAATACTGGAGCGAGGAAAGAGAGACAGGGTGTAGAGAGCGGCCTCAAACTGCCCAGTTCAAAAGGGAACTTCTACCACAGCTTAACCTGCAGGGTCATTTCAGCCCCAAAGAGCAGACCCCAGGCTTGGCTGTGGGTAACTGCACAATTTAACATCAGGGAGGACACACGGCACACACTGACCAACAGTGACAAATTCCCATTCATCCGAAGATGATTTTAAATGTGGTGGATAAGAGCTCTTATCCCTTTCAGAGAGGAACAATCACAGAGAAGACAAATTGCTACCTGGCCCACGATCATGTGGGAAATTAGAAACCATCAAGACCAGAATCCAGTCCTTTAACAAGTCCTTTCCTCTAATCCTCCAGATCACCAACTCTTGCCAACAAAAAATAAACTAAAAACTAGCTAAGCAGGGACAATCTGAGATGAATTTTGTTATCCTACACATGACCCAAGGTGAAGATGTGGTTTGTACTGCAAAGCACCCACTGGGTGCTTGCAGGAAGATCCAACACAAAAATTCATCTGAAACCCTACAGTGACAGGGGAGAGGGAGGTGCAGCTTGGCTTCCCCGTGCCCAGCTGTGTCTGCAGCTGGCACTTTGGAAAGAGAACTCTTTGCTTACAAGTGAGATGCATCTGTTAGCAAGGCTACTTAGAGACACCGAGCATTACTCCATTAATCCAGAAATCAATCTCAATTTGGCAGATTTCGTCAAAGCCAGGAGAGCTGCTGAGAGCTCCCACACCATCACACTTTTACCCCTCACGGGAAGGGGGGGCATATAAAAGGTTGCACTTGCAAGCCCAGCAATGCCAAATCCCACTTTTCCACGCTGTCTGTGAGCAGAGAGGGTGGTGCCCATCCCCAGCAGTACCTGCCCCGCTGCGCCGGGTGCTCATGTCAGCCACGTAGGTCCACTCGTTGGTGGCGGGGTTGTACTGCTCCACCGTGCTGAGGCACTGCCGCGATGCTCCATCGTAGCCCCCCACGGCGTAGAGCTTCCCTGCAACAGACACACGGCTCATATTACAGCTAAAACACCAAGGGGACACACATCCTGCCCGAGGGACAGCCCTAAACCTGCTGGGATGTCTGGGGAAAAGCCTGGCAAAGGGATCTGCAGTGGCTGTAGAGCTGTTAAATTGTCAGCAGCACAAGGATACAACACAGCGGCTTAAGCAGAAGTCACAGCCCAGAGGGTTTTCCAAACTACTTGTTGGGCCAGGAGAAGAGGGATTATCAAAGTGTGTTCTGGTGATGGAGGGTTCACACCCGTTCAGGTGTGCTGTCAAAGGCTGTCACTGCACATTAATAACAGCATCACGTGAGCAATAAATACAAAATAGCCTCTTATAATAATATGATACCTGCAAAGAAACCCAGACCTGATTTTGTAGAATTTGGGCCAAATTGTAACCCTGAGATGATTCAAGCACAGCTGAGGCCAGCTGGTCCCTGGTGCCCAGAGATGACAGCACAGGACACATCTGTATATCCACCTGTGTTCTGGGGTACCCAGCCCTCCCTACCTCAACTCACTGAAAGCTGACAAACACACACTCACTGAGACCAGAGAAGAACAATCAGATATCATGGGACTGCATCACACATGAGACAAGGCTGATGCTCTACTGTGTCCTCTTTTCCCAGGCCTGACTGATCCTCTCCCCTTCTCTCCCTGTATCATCTATCAGCTTGTTTTGCATTTAAGCAGTTTACTCTCTGGGCAGAGAAGGATTCTTCTTACTAAAGCTGCCAGCACAAGGCATTCTGGTTCAACTCCAGGTCTCCTAGATGCTACAATAAACAACAATTTAAAAGCTTGACAAATACATAGAAAAATTCTAACCTAAACTTTTGTACAAAACCTAGAAATAATATCAATTCTCAATCCATGACAGCAGAATGAGGCATGAATGAGCTGTGCAATTCTTTGCATGCACAAGACTCCCACCAGCAGTTATCTTCAGCCTCAGGCTTTTGCGTCCTCCTCTTTTTGGATGTTTGCAAGGCTCCAAGAACAGGCTGGCTCTTTTCTTTCTCCCTCAGGCCCACTCATGGCCTCCTTCTGCATCTTCCTGTCTCTAGCAACATTTCTAACTCTTATTTGGTCCTGCTTGGTATTTGTCAATGAATCAGGCAAGAGTGCAAGCAAGACAAGATCATTTCCCTGGCTGGCATAGATTATCAGGTATTTACAGTATATTTCAGATCATCAGATCAATTTTTGTCACATTCAGATGAACCCTGTGGATTAACTGCAGGCTGCAGCTTGTTCCCTACACCAGTATGCCCAGCCCTTGTGCCCATCACATGCCCTCATTATTTTTATCACAGACTCCAACATATGCAACACTTACTGTGCTTTCAAACAAAGCAAAAGAAAAGGATTTCCTAAGTCTCCTGCAGAAAATCTGTCCATAGAAATGCACCTCTCAGGTCCATATTTAATACTTTTTCTGCATTCAAGCCACTGAATAAATTCCACTGATTGACAGCAACCCAGCACTTCCCAAGCACAGGCCAATTTTGAAGGAGGTGCTTCTTAAATATGCAAATTTAAGTTAATGACCACTATTTATTCTGACTTTATCTCCCTTCTTTTTCTCACATGAACACATTTCATGTACATTAACATATTCCATGTACTTCCCACTCAAACAGGTCAAACCAAAGCACTGTAAAGCATGGTTTATATGGTTTATAATAAGGCTTGTGCCAAAGCTGCTCTGCACTGCATTAACTGGAAAGTGCTATGCCACACTAAAGACAAGTTCAAATAAAACCTTTCACTTGCTTCAGAATAGATTTTGCAAAGGAAGAAATGGTTCCTACTTAAACTTTTCTTTCTCCTGAGGTCCAAACCAAGCTGGCTCAGTTCCAGCTCCCTCAAGTTTGGTGCAGACACCGAGGTGCCAACAGCTGCCACCATCCTCCTCCCAGGCCTCCCACCTGGCTCTGAGCTGCCGCAGCACCAACCTTTGCTGTCATCAGCCCCTGCTCGTTTAGGAACCACAGCAGAGCTGTGCCTGATGTCAATAAACACAGGTTTTAGTATTCCTGCCAAACCACCAGCCTGGGGCTGTGGGACAAACTCTGCTCCACCTTCTCTGGCTGAGCAGATTTCTGTGATGGATATTCCATCCACGCAGCGTCTGTTGGCAGCAGCAGCAGCAGCCACTGCACAGCAGCACTGGCTTTCACCAGCCAGAAGCAGCCCAGGAACAATTTGGATTCAAAGAAACCTGCACACACCTAATTGCATTCACAGGAGGCAGGGGCTGGTCTGATACAGCTTTGAGGCTCTTGGAAAGCTATATATGATTTTTCACCAAGATAAAGAAGAGAATGAAAAAAGTTGCAGCAATTACGTCATATAAAATCAATCTTTCCCAACTGGTCTAGGGAACAGTTCTTGCCATTCCCTCCTACTGCACTTAACCATTCAGGGCTTCTGTTTGACACAGTAACATTTGCTTGATGGAAATGGCTGCTGATTTTCTTACCCTCCACAACTCCAACTCCAACACTGCTTCTTCTTGTGTTCATGGGAGCCACAAAAAACCACTCATTGGTTTTATAGCTATAGGCCTCAACTGATGCCAGACCTAGTTAAAAAGGGGATACACAGGTTTTCTAATTAAAAAAAAAGAGAAGAAAAAAAGATTGGTGTTGCACTTTCATCTGCCTTCCACCTCCTCCCAAGCCCGTAATTCCCACCACACTCCTGCAATCCCACTTCCTAATCCCTTGCCTTTTAGGCTGGGACCAGCATGTCAATGCCACCTCTTCAGTGGCTGGGAAAACTGTCACCCCATCACCCCTGCCCTGGGACTGCTGCCTCTCTAACGTGCTGAGGACACTAAGGTGAGCAGAGTCCAAATTCCAACCCAAAAGCCCCACAACCCTTTCAAGCACTACAAAACATCCATGCAAAGGGTGAAAAATTCCCCCAGACCCTGCTGCAATAGTTAGCTCAGGGCTTAACCAAGTGGCAGAGCTTTTCAGCAGAGGCAGAAGTGTGAATCTAAACACGCATCTGTGCCAAGATAAATCCCAGGCACACACACCCTGTAAGATTCCTTGCTAGTATTTTATTCATGTTGCTATGAAAAATTTAACTGAAACAAGGAAAAAATTCCTTTTCAGCCCAGAAAAAGCATAACCATACAGAGAATGAGGCTGAAAGAACTGTATCACTAAACAAGATAATAAGGCTGAGATTCTCTGCAATTACTGACAGGTCAGAACACACACGTGGGTAGTTATAACACACACCAAAATTCCTGGCTCTTTCTCTACAGAACCACAGAGGAAGGGCACAGGAACTGCTCTGCAATCCCTGCAGGGGCTCTGAAAGCCCTTTTCCCAGGTTTTCTGCCTGGTCACCTACCAGTGCTGCCATCAAAGCCGCCCACGGCGTACAGGAGGTCGTTGAGCACGGCGGCGCCCAGCGTGCTGCGCCGCTCCTGCATGCTGGCGATGGACGTCCACTGGTCCTTCACACCATCATACACATCCACCGTGCGCACCCGCAGCGACCCGTTAAAGCCCCCCACGGCGTAGACATTGCCTGCCATGAACACCACGCCTGCAGGAAGAGGAGAGGGGGTTTGCAGCAAACACCTCGGGAAGAGAGCAGGAGCTGTCTGGGGAGAGCAGAACACGGCTTTGGCGTTTTCTGCGGGTTGACGGTGTTGAAGGTGACCACGGTAAAACACGTGTGTCGTATGGGAGGTGAAATGCACATAAAAACATGGCAGCATAAGGCACAGATGGAGTTCACACCTGAATGAGTAATTCTGTCAGCCAGAGGGAACACCAAATGGTGAGCCACGTTCGCAACCCTGTCAGATGTTTTCAGAGGAACGCTCCCAGCTTAAAGATCTGCTCTCCATCACCCACTCCTCCGCACCAAGAGGGACTGACTCAGCTCCTTTGATTTTCACTAGGAAACCAGCAAGAAAAACTGGACCCCTGTGGGCTGCCAAGACAGCAACGGGGGAGGAGGAGGGGAAACACTGATGGAGGAACAGCCAGGAGAGAGAGAGGATGAAGGGGAGACAGTGGCTATGGAGGGCTGACAGGCAGGAGCAGCCCCACTAGAGAGCAGGACATCCACCTGAACAAGAAGGGAAATAAGTCTGTATGGAAAGAGGAGGAAGAGATGGCAAAAAGAAAGAGCTGCTTGAGGCCATGGGCACAGAGGAACTAAAGGGAGGACTAAGGACATCCATCCAGTGCTGAAGAGCTGCATTAGGGAAACAAAGAAGGTTGCAGCAAAGTGCCCTTTACCTGCTCTGCATCTCCGTGAGGGAAGCTCAGCAACCTGATCCCACCGCTCCTCCTCAAAATCATAGCACTCCACACTGCGAATGGCTTTGGGTGCTTGCCCACCCACCACAATCATCACCTGCAGAGGGAAGAGAAGAGCTAGAAAACCTCAGACATGACCCTGGGCAGCTGCTCTCTGCAGAGAAACCATCAGCACAACCTGATCGAGAGCAGCTGCCAAAACACGTGCTGAAGGCCAGCTAGAAGCCTCTGCAGGGACACTTATTTCAGGCAATTACATTTCAAGAGGGAAAAATTTCTCTCCAATTTAATGCATGCTAAATATGGCCACCCCATTTACCCTTCCTCAATGAGTCCAAGGTGGGCAACTTGCCCAATTTCTCCTTGAAATATAAAACCTTTCGGCACCACGGCACACCCAAGACTCACTACAAAAGTATTTTTAAGAGAAGAAGATTCCAGCATAATTTCCACTGGTGGCCCACTGTTTAGTCATTATCTCTATGGTGGTGCTAAAAATAATCAATGCCACTTAGCAAATAAAACGTGACAGCTGCGGTGCCACCTGCAGGGAAGGCGACACTCAGGGAAATCACCAGAACTGTCACCACCCAGGGGGTCTGGGCTGCTGAAGGATGTGATTTGTCAGCTTCATTAAGGCTTTTGGCTGCCACAGATATTGAAGCAAATGCAGGAATTAAACCCTGAATTCCTTACAGGTGGGGAAGAGCTGTATCAGGGTGGTCAAGGGCAACCTCATGAGTGTAAGAACCACTCTGCTGGGTCAGGCTAAGGGTTCATCCAGCCCCAGACTGCACTACCAGCAACAGCAAGGGGGGGACACCGGTGGGAAAGTGAGAAGACCACAAGACCTGGGCAGCATGCAGTGTGGTCCTTCCCAAACCTGCCCTATCTGCTGCCAGAAGACAAACTCCCCATGGACATGGGTGCCAGGAGCCTGCAGCTCTGCACTTGAGGGTGCTCATGGCTGTGAGCCCCAGCTGGGCACTACAAACCTTCACCTGCACAGGCAGCCAGCCCCCAAAACACCTGCACTGGCAGGCAGCTGGACCTGCCCTTTGTTCAGCATACACTTCATTAAACCCCCCCAGCCATCAAGAGGGAGGATTTGCTCCCTTTATCACAGCAAATCAGTGGGACAAACATCACCCAAGACAATCTGATTTTTAGAAGGCCAAGGAGCTATAAACAAGATAATGGGGCTTCAAATATAGATAAAGAGTAGTTGGCAAACTGACTTTAGCCTCTGCAAGGCAGCTGAGGGGACAAGATCTTGAAGTCACTTGGATAACAAACTTAACTCCAAACAGGCTTGCTTTAAAAGTAGAGAGCTAGACAGCAATTTAAAGTATTTGAAGAGCATGGAAATAGTGGCCTGTTTAATCTACAAAGATAAGAACATGATATTAGAAACAAAATTGAGTCTAAATTAACAGCCTGACTACTAGTTGTGTAACAGTCTCCCATGGCAAGCTGCAGGACTTCACATGATTACAGAATTAAGGGATTTCACAGCAGACAATAATCCCTCATCAACAGGACCAACAGGCCAGATGAAAGTTTCTCAGTAACAGGATTGCTGAAAGATCATCACCTCCTTCCCTTTCTTCACAGTTCAAAAGAAGGGAGGGGAGACCTGCAGAAGATTTGGGTTTGTACTCATAGGTCATGCTATAAAAAATATTGGGAACCTCTGAACTCACTGATTTACTGCTCCTTTCATTCTTAACTACTTTAGTCCTTGAACAAGGGCCATGTCAGCCCTTCATGATACCTCCAAAGCTGTGTTCTACCAACTCCATCTCAGCAACAGCAGGCTGAAAGGACACTGACACACACTGCCACATGCTGCAAAACCACAATTTCTCAATGGACAGTCCAGTATCCAAATATTAGAAACAGCACAGACCTCATATACAATCCCACAAAGCAATCTCATTATTGTTCGTGTTTGGAAAAATAACACACTCTGGTTTTGATGTCTTGGAATCTCCAAATGCTTACTAGCAACTTCAGTGTCAGTCTGCTGAGAGACACTGTGCCAAACTGTGTTTATCTCTGGGGCACAGGGAAAAGTTCCTGTGGTTGTTTTATTCTTCACTAATAACGTGGTGGCCAGAGCATCACACGCCTGTAGGACAAACGTGGGGAGTAGCAAGGATTATTTATTCAGTTGCTGTTCTGAGTCCATTGAAATTCGCCTCAGACTTCCTGCCCACAGGGCTGGGTGCTGCTGTTTCCTGCTTTCCTGGCTTCTGATTATGGATACAGGAAAGGAAGAGACACCTACTGTGACCCTCCTGAGCAGGGCTCCAGGACACTCTTAGCAGGCAGCAGCAACCTCAGCCAGCCCTCAGCAGCCACTCCACAGCCCAGCCAGCCACCAAACCACTTGTGACTGACAAAACATTTCAAGAGCAGAGATACTCCTTCCCCTAAGGGTTTATCTAGGTTTATCCAACTTAATTGTGTTTCCTTGCTGGGCACAGGCAATGCCAGAAGAGGGAGTAAAAACACTTCCAAGCACAACCACTGAGTTAGTCAAAAGTAACACGGCAAATTCTCAAGCTCCTGTCAAAGACTGAAAATGCCACCAAGAACAGGGGTGAGGTGACACAAAGTGACAAGCTCAACTTACCTTTGGCAAGCTAACGGGGGTCCTTGGCTTTGTCCTGGGATTCTTTATTAGTTGCCTTTGATCCAGAGGGAGCAAATGATATTTCATGGCTTCGATAAGGAAGTCTTTACAGGTGTTGTTATTCTTGATTAAAGCTTCCTCTTCGACTGTCTGAGAACATGCACACACAACAAGGATCATTTACACCAGCACAGGGCACACAGAGCTTTGTGGAAAGAACATGTAACCTGGAATCTCCCTTCCAATGTACCAACAACAACAACAACAACAAAAAAGCAGGAGACAAACATAGACTTCCAGCTCTTCCCAAAGAAGCAATGCAGCAACATCCAAGCTTCTCACTTTTTGCAAGATCACTCACAAAAAGTGAGTATTCTATCACCCTCTGCCAAATACTTGATGCAGCAGAGGAGAATTCACCAGGAGTCTGGATACAAAGTAAGTGATTTCTTTTATCTGAGTCAGAATTTTTAAGGAGAGGCAGTATCTTTTATTCCACCAGAAGGTAGAGATGAAAGAAAACCAAAACCATGATGGGTTCATCTTGTGAATACCAATTTTATACCAATTGTATTGATTTTTTTAGACATATGATAAAAGCATAGCAGTCAAAGAGCCCATATGCCAGCGTCTTCTTTGGGAATTCTCAGCTTACTATCCAGGCTCTGAGCCCAGGAAATAATTCATGAAGAACAATCTCCAAGTCAGTAGATTGAGTCAGAGAGTGCCTCCCCTGCCAGCCACACAGACCCATATGTATGCACAGTACACATCTTAAACCAAAATTATCACACAGTATGTGTTTCCATTGTGATGTTTTGCCTGTGCATGAGAGAAAAAAGCTGCACAAGCTTGTAACACCACCCCTTCTGTCTTTTCAGGGTGAAAAATCACAAGATAATAACTTATCAATGTTTCCCCTAGAGGGACAGCAGCTCTGCTCTCAGCATTGCCTGGCAGAGCATTGGTCCCATTTACAAGAAGATTTCTGAAACACACATTGATTTCAGAGTCCAGTCAGTTTTTGCTTTTATTCTTCTGTTTACAGACTCAGCAACAAACCAAATTACCCATCTCAGACACAAACAGCCAAGCCACTGATTAAGGAGCAACCAGCAGCTTAAGTGCAAGTATTAATGAGTTCTTTGCAGACTAACCTGTACCAGGTAATCCCTGGGCAAAAGGGGCAGGCGAACATGCTCCATCAGCTTAGCCATGTGCTCTAAGCGAGATTCCTTCTCGTAATTTATCCAAGAGATAACTGCTTCAAAGACCTACACAGATAAAGTACAATTAAATGGGGAAGAGAGAACTTCCTTGCAGAGTCACCCACCCAAAATCAGAAGCATGGTGATTTTAGAGCATCGAAGGAAGGGGGTGCAAGATCTCTATCAAACAGATGAAAAAGTTGTGACTGCACAGAGCACAAGCAGCACTGTAGTAAAGAGCTGAGCTGACCACGCATGTTAACAAGCAACTTCACATCTAGATGTGCTGTATCACTCCCAGAGCCAAGTGCATGTCCAGAACAATCATAGAACTCTTGGACATTAGCACTGGAAGGCAGCCAGGAAACTTAATGAGCCTGCTGACATTTGCACTGGACATTATTCATGAAATCAGCCGCAACCATTACTCCTGATAACTTGAGATCTCCCTCCTCCAGGAGCCTGGCCACACAGTAACAACAATATGCTCATATTTAATCGCTACACCAGTTCCATCAGCCCCAGAAACCAAGAAATCTTGAGGACAAGTTCCCCACACACACAGGGCAAGCCCTGCCTGCAGCCATGGAGCCTCTGCACCGCATGCATTTCACTGCTAAAAATACTTGGACATTCCAGATGGAGAACAAGGGCACACTGGGCTTCTGGTGCAAACCAAAACCTCGTTTTCCTTCCAGATCCAGCTGGTTGAGATAAGCATCCAGAGCTGGAGCCCGTGACCGAGTGCTCCCAAGCAGCCCCATGGGCAGAGGCCACACGGGCACAGGAGACACAGCCTGTGTGGGCTCCTGCATGAATATGCATGTGCTTATGTAACTGCGAGCCTCACTCGCAAAAGAAAGGCCTAAAAATGTCACCAGGACTGGGAAAGGCTTCCTGAGACACCCAGCGAGGCAGGAAGAGGGCCTGATGCAGTCTCAGATGCTGCACAGCAGGATCTGGATCACTGCAGTGAAGTTTCCCCACAGAGAGAGAATTAAATTCTGACACATAACTCTCATCTACAGGCAACACTCCCCAAGCTCTCCCATTGTCCAATTACTCAGGGGGGCTGAGCAGAGACCCCTTCTGTCCCGTGCTTTCCCCAAAAGCATCCCTGGCCCTTCCCTCCAGCATGCCAGGCAAGTGCCCTTGGTTTCAGCTTGCAATTGCCCTTGGTCAGGCCAATTTGCACAGATAATTATTCCTTTCTTTCCATCCTTCCCATCACTCCCCAAGAAACCATTTTGTTTGGTCCAAGGTCACTAATTTGACAAAATCAATCAAAAATGAGGGCACCATCTTTCAGTCCCCAATTGCTGCTGATAAATGTATTTGCAGGAGGCCTTGGCAGACACATCCTGCCATGAAAGAGATGCAGAGCAGAAAGGAGTTTGTTCCTCTAAGGCTAAGCTACATACTTTTAAAATGCAGTAAAGCACCAGCCTCATTTCCTGTGCCAAAAAAGTTCCTGCTGAACTGTTTGGAATTCAGGACACTGCAATGAGGATTTAAGCAACACAACAGGGAGTGGTGTAATCAAACCACAGCAAATGCTGAGGAGAATAACTACTGCAGAGCCTTTAAGTATTTTAAAATTAAAATGAATAAGCAAATAAACATTTTAACTTTAGCTCTGAGGCCTTTAAAGTAGAAGCTGGGTTGTTGTGAGATTTTTTTAATTGCAAATGAATGTGGAAGGAGGTTAAAGCGAATGTTTAGCCCACAAACAGGCTTTTCATTAACCTCTTCTGCACAAAGGCTGAGCTGCAGAACAGGTCACAGGACTGGGACATATCCAGCTACAGGTCAGGAGGACAGTGAACAAATCTAAAGGAAGGTAAGGCAAAAGTGCACTAGGAATAAGCTGCTTCCTTGGTGCTGGAGTCCACCCCTGAGTTAGGCAAGCACTGATGCTTCCCTGCTGTGCCTACTCTAAAAATAACTATTTTTTTAAAAAAAAGTCAGATTCTGGCACCTCTCGTTGGCTCTGATCCCTAATTTCAGAGAAGTGGGGAAAAGGCTTTAATCCAAGACAGCAATATCTCTATTTAAAGGCCACATCTGTTTCCAGTCCTGCCGTGCCCGCTGCAGACCCCGAGCAGCTGCTGCCGCTCCCCCAGGACTCTCCAGCCATGCAGGACCTGCTGCCAGGGTGGGATGGACAAAGCAGTTGCCCACACAGCTTGACACAGAGCTGAGGCACAGGCTGAGCTTGCAGCTGGCACCTGCCTGGCTGTAGGAGCAGTCCCAAGCTTGGGAGAAGTAAATTTCCCACTCTATGGAGCAGAAGGGTAAAAGTCTGGAATATCCCATCTCTGCATACTGCCTAAAGAAGGAGAAAGCCCAGATGTTTTCCCAGTCTCTTCTGCCAAAACTCCATTTGTTAGAGACTCCCAAGAGTGAGGACCAAACCTTGCATCAGCTTCTGCTGCATGTCAGCAGCATGAGACAATGAATCAATTACCAGACTCTGTGTAGAATCCCCAATCCAAAAATCTCAATCCTTTAATAAATTTCTTTAGCCACTGTTCTGTGTTGGCAGCAGACTATTCTCAAGTCCCTCCACTTCACAGATCTTTAGTAAATAACAAATTATTATTTTTATATAATTTTTTAGCTTGCAAACAGTAAAAAAAGACAATTAGGTCAGGTACAGAAAACGTTAGTAAAACTGTCTTCCATGTACTGTACTCAGCTATAGCAAAAAGAGCAAGCAGGGACAACAAATATCTGCCCTCTTCTGAAAGGGCCTGTGTAACTGCAGAGGCTGGTTACAACAGGGAGGACAGAAGAGAAAGGAGAAGAACCTTTCAGTGATGAGAAAATGCTGTCATCACCTCACAACTGCAATACGTTTCTGTGCTAGCAGAGAATTTTTGTTGTCCTGATGGCCGAGGGGCATAAATAAGCCAAAATTGTTGAAGATAAGGACATATTTTATTAGGCCGATTGGTATTGATTGCTGGGTGGCAGAAGAAGAGGAGAACACACAAATTCCTGAGGCATTCCAAGGGCAATTCTCCCCCCCAATCATGGCAGGACTTGTCTCTAACACTTCCCAGTGATCCAGGGATGGCAATGCTCTGGCTCACAGGCTGCAGTACATCTATGAGACACAGCAAGAAGAGGAGCAAGAAAAGTCCTTGTGAAATCTGGCAGTGACAATAAAGCTGCCAGATCTCTGAAGTATTTTGCACATGCATACACACAGATTGACATATGTATGTATAGAATGGTATATACACATACATACTTTTATATATTTTTTTACAATATATATCTCAAACACTAGCAGATAGAAAGAATAAAAGTGAGGAAAATGGCTTGTCTGTTATGAAGTTAACATGAAACAGCAGCCGACAAGTCTGCCCTCAATTTCCAGCACTTCTTTGAACTCCAGCACATTTCATGTTTATGTTCCATTCCCATTTTCTAACTCTCTCCTGTTATTCAGATCTTTTGTTTTGAATGTGCAGCTTATGCTTACATTTCCTTCCACTGCCTTGCATTCTCAACAATCTTTTCTTTTACAAGTTCTTTTACAGTCAGCTAAAGAAATACTGGGTTTGATTGTGTAAAGCTCAGATGAGGGAAGGAGCATTTTGATTCCCCTGGGCGCAAAGCCAATAAAAGCTTTTGAACAATGCTGCACAGGACTGGAAAAAATTGGTTACTAAACTTGCACTTCCCTTTGCAGGCTGCTTGGCTCAGGCAGAGTGATTCTGCTGGGAATTGGTGCCATTTGCTGTTCCCCTTCCTGGCCCTGTCCCAGTGGCACCTCGCAGCTCCCTCCAGCCCCATGCCTGCAGAACCATGCCCAGAGCCTCCAAGTTTGCTGGCTCAGGACCAGCAGGGAGCATCCCTGTGTCCACACCTCACATGGAGCAGGTTTTCTGGGGGGTTTTACAGTCTCTCTGGGCCCAGAGGAGCTGAGCAGGAGGAGAGCACACATGAGGATGTGCAGCCCAGCCAGCAGCACACCACACGGAGGTTCAGCCTCAGCCCACCCAAACACAGGCATCCAACAAGGGCCCTGAAGTTACAAACCACACAATCCTCAAGCTCTCCTGCAGCCTCTCACAAATGACCATTTGTAGGAACATGGTTTAGTGGTGGACCTGGCAGTGCTGGGTTAGTGGTTGGACTCAATGATCTTAAATGTCTTTTCCAGCCTTAATGATTTTGTGACTTAACAATCACCCCACAGTGACAATTTGGAGATGGGCCTGAAGGACTGGAGGCACATGCCTGCCCCCAGAAACCTGCAGCAAGTCAGACAAGCAGCTCAAACCAGAGAATGAGGCTGGAGCTCACCATGCTCCATAAACACTGGTCACTCTCCTCCCCAAGACTCCAGACTACACAAGGTGTGCTGAACGTTTCAACCACTAAAACAATATCAACCACTGCCTTTTCCCCCGTTTTTTATTAAAAACACTGAAAATACTAGAAAAAAATTTCCTTGCTTCTTTTTGTTGTTCTATCCAACATGCAACAGAAGACAATATTCTTTTCCAGCCTAATAAAATTCACTTTTTTTTTTGGAGGTTTTACACCAGGTATTAAATGCTTTACACAACAGTAGATGGGAGTTTCCTAGTTTTCCAGAAAGGGAAAGTAGTTGGTTCTGAGCCCCAGGGCTTTTAGCGTGATATGGATCTGAGAGTCATAACTTCCTGCAAAGAACAACCAAGTGAAGGTCATTTTTATGTGTTTTCAGGATTCACATTATTTTAATCTTCCTTTCCACATGATCTCTGTTGGAGAATGGCCCCTAAGGAGCATATCATGATAACAGTTTCTGGTGTAAAATCTAGAAACAATCCAGCATTCTTACATTCACTCTTGCTATACAATTTACTGTACCTTTTCTTCAGAGGAGACCGTGAGCTTGTCACTTGATATTAAACTGCAAACCTGGTCCAGACTAAGGCTAAGAAATTCTTCTCCTAGCATCACCTCAGGGAAGTGCTGCTCTGTTCAACAAATGAAAAGGGGGAACAGAAAATTATAATGAAATCCATGTTTTCAGTCAGTGGAAGGACCACAGCATTCAGAGAACAGCTTTTGGCACAGCTCTGAGCACTCAAGACAGACCCAGAGCAGCTGAGAGTGAAATACAGACAGAAACCAGCCTCAGAGCAGGATAAAGAAACCTGACATTATTTCAAGCAGCACCAGCCCCATGAAATACTTTCATAAATGATACTAAACTTCCTGAAAAGCCTGAGAATATTCCAGTGGCAAATACAGTTAGAAGGGGCAATTGAGAAAAGGGCCAATGTCCAAAGCAGTAAATAACCTGGCCACCTCAGCACCCACCTTCCCAGTAGTTTTTCCCTTTCCATTTAAGCCTGCAGTTGTACAAACATCTATCTCTCCCTTTTTTGCCTCCAGATCCTTCCATACTGTAACTCTGGGAGCTGCTTGAAAACAAAAAGCACGTCACTGAATATAACCCCAAACTGGAGAGAATTATGACTGAACATCATTAAATCTGTCAAGCTTTATACCTAGCCAAAAGGCACACAAAATAATCACTTCCTAAAGAATAATTTCTAGGTCAAATATGTCATTAGCCAGTTGCAGCAATTTTAGTTTTGCAAGAATTTCTTACATATACTGCCAATTTAATCTCACCTGTCATTTGCTAAGTCCCATTTATCTTTGGCTGAATTACAGAAACACGAATCTCAGACATTTTATCTGAAGCAGCTTTTTTCAAGTTCTAATTCTGTAGCTTTGAGAAGCTCAGACTCCTGTATCCAAAGAGCTCTCTCTGCAGCAAGATCTGCCTTGAGTTTTCACATCTGCAGTGCTTTGCCTGACAAAAAGCAGCACTACAGGGACAAGAGCTGGCATAACTTCCAGAGAGGAGATTTTTGGAGCCTCTGAACAGCCCCTCACCAAAGCTGTTGCTGGAGGACTCCCCAGTCACAGTCCCTCCTTGTTCTACTAAGCACCAAAACCCCACAGCTAAGCCAAAAGCTCTGATTAAAAATAGCAGTATGTGGATAAAGTTTAATACCCTGTTATGCTGGAAATATATATATGATCTAATGAACTCTTTTGGGCTTAAATACTTAAGAGGCAGGAAACACTCCCCACACAATAAGCTGGATGCACTCTGACTTCTGGGAAAAATCTCATATTTATTCATTCTGGACTTGTATCTGGCAGCAGAAGGGTATTTGATCTCTTGTTATTAGTTGGAAGCAAGGAAGAATATTTACTGATTTTAATAAAGGAACTGGTGCCTGCATCTAGAAGGCTCCTTCACCTACTAAAGTTATCCATTGGCCAGAACTCAGCATTTCTCAAGTAACTGAGCTCATGCATGCATGGACTCTTGAGCTTGGGGACTTCTGTCTTGGTTTAAGGCTGTTACATAAACAACACAGTGAAAAGAATTTTAATGGCATTTTTATTAATGGAGTTCCATTAACATTACATGGCCTGCTGTACTAACCGGGACCTATGAAGGCCAATAAAACAACAAAGCAGACCCTCTAATTGCCAAACAACCAAATAAATATATAGCGAATGCACTGCTTGTTGTGTTAAAGATTAAACAGGGCCTGGAAACAAGGATAATGAGATATTACAAGCAAGCTTTTATACAATTAACCATTCCTTCCAGGGTACCTTTTTCTCCAGGGGATAATACAGCCAGAGCAGCTGAAAAGGTTTTAGTTTTGTTTGCACGAGAATAGGGGAGGACTCAGTGGATATATTTTTATTCCACTGAGCCTATTTATGGTCTAATTAAGGATAAACTGTTAAAAAGGAAAAAGTTGAAGGGTAGAGCAGGTGCTCTGGGAGACAGCAGGTGTATGTGTCTCTGTACAAATTATCAGAAAACAGAAAAATCAACTGGGAGAAAACTATCAGCTTCTCCCAAGCAGAGGTCAAGGGCAGCTCTGCCAGAGGAGACTGGAAAGTGCTGGGGAATTCAGAGCTTGGGGCTGGCTGAAAAAGCTTTACATTTATGATGTAGAGGAGAAACGCTGAAAGCCATTGCCTGCACCTACTTATTGCAACCAAACACATCCACTCTCAGGGAAACATGAGCCTGTCTTCCCTTGGGGTAAGGGGCCATTGCTGCACAGATCAGAGTCTCAGACTGGATGGAAATTTTAGCTGAGTGTTCCAACCCCCACCCACAGGATTTAATTTTGCCCAGTGCCATTTGCTCTCACAATGGAAATGCCCAGCAGTGCCTACTGCTCTCCCAGGGCAGGGTCCATGGGGAGGACACCAGCACACCAACACTGAGCTGATGAACAGGCACACCAAGAGCTTGCCAGGACCACACTCAGGAACTGTTCTGTGAGCTGAGATCCAGAGGATCAGGATTTTACCTCCTAAGGTGCCCCGCTGCGACCAAACCACATTTCACAACTCGCAGCATGGCAGAAAGAAGAAGCCTAGAACCCAAGAGAGAATTCCCTTCCTGTTCTAATACCAGAAGTCTGAAGAGACCAACCAGGACATGCTTAACCCCCGAGGTGCTGCAGCTGGAGGCAGGGTGAGCTGCACAGCCAGACCCCTGCCCTGCCCTCACCTGCGTAGGCGTTGGCCTGCTGCAGCAGCTCGGTGCAGGCGTGCACGTCGGCAAAGGCGCGGATGCCAAGGCAGTTCGTGGGATGCAGCTGGGACTGAAGGAAGTCACAGCAGTTTTTTCTGACATCCATCAGTTGCAATAAACTAGCAGCTGGCAACAAAACCTGCAAAGGCACAAGAGGGGAATGAAAGTGAGCAAAAAGGAGGGATTCACAGCTTGCACAAATTGGAGGCAATTCCCTGTCAGACAGGGATACATCCCTGTGGGGTGATGACAAGGAAGGTTCAAGACTTAGCTCTACCCACATGCAGAAGATCCCTGTTCATGCTTTGAGACATGAAAATGGCTATCCTACACTGGGCTATAAGTGGAACTCTTCTCACAGCTTATCCCCACAAGACCTCAAGGCAAAGTGAGGACAAGGTAGAAGCAATCACACATGCTCCTGAATTTCTGGCTTTGCTGCAGGTAGGTCCTGCACACAGATTTTTTTTCCCTCCAAAGAGCTTTATATTATTTATAAGCATTGCCATCAGATTCAAAGCCTATAGCAATCCAGCAGTCCTCAAAACCCTGGACTTTGTTACTTCCAACAAAACCTTATTGGCTTGTAAAGAGGGTGCCCAAACAGTCATGTAAGAGAGAGGGTTCCCAGAAGCTCAGGCAGGTTTTGGAGACAGTAAGGCTCTTGGGAAGGAAGGTCCAACTATTCAAATCAGCAGCTCTCATTTACATTTACACAAAATGCTGGGGACACTTGTGGATCATGGCTGCATCTGAAAATGAGGTACTGTTTTGTACCTCCAAAACTAAGCACAGAAAAAGGAGACAGAAATGGATGACAAATGTGACAACTGCTGGAATAAAACACCTTTGAGGCCAGAGACAAGGACAGGAACTAGAAAACAAAGTCTATCAGGACATTACAGCTCGTGACATCAGCTACTTCCTTTCTTATGTGCAACAGCAACTGCAGACGTGTCTTATTCCAGCTCTTTTGTAGCTCTGGCTGCCTCACACATGTCCTTCCAACTGGGCATCTGTGCTCACCATCTGAGCACACATTTCCGGAAAATTATTGCCAACTCAAAAAAAAATAAGCAGCTGTTAAACATCACAAATAGGTTAACAGCATTCACCTCCCTGGATCCCGATGGCAGCAAAGGGATAAAGATGTTCCCTCTCAGTCTCTGCCACCACAGTCCCATTCCACACCAGGGCAGGACACTCAACCTGCCCCAGGTCTTTCTAAGCAATTGCTGTGTTCCACTCCAGCCCAGCTGTACAGTGCCTGACTGCTGCCAAGCAGCCACCCCAACAGGCAGCAATAAAAAGAGAACTCAATTAACCCAGGAGCCTGTTTTAGCCCAAGCCTCTTCATGCCAGGAGCAGATTAGTTTGTGGCTTTGATTAAGTCAAGATAGCAATGCTCTGGGATTTTGAAACCTAGCTGTGAAGCACCTTCTTTCTAGCTGAACAATTTCTGAACACCTGAGCTATGTAAGGGCTTTGGGTAGCTAAGTCAGACTCCATACAAACCATCTCTGGCCAGAGACCAGCCAGAGCCTCCTCTGTGCACCCCCATCCATCCAGGATGCTTGCCTGCCAGCCAGGTGGGCTGCTCACCTCTGGTGTCTGGGATGTTGCCTCCAGATCAAAAGGAACTCACTACCATCACCACATGCACCTGGACAAACCAGTGCTGCTGTTATGGACTGTGCTGCCTTGAGAGGTAATGCAGAAGGAGCCTTTTACCTCTCCAGCCTTCAGGAAAGGGACATAATCACACAACACTTCTCAGAAATAGGATATAAAAAGCCTATCAAGAGATGAGGGGATTTTCTCTTTCTTATTTCCCAGCTGAATGTCTCAACACTCATCTTGTTTTTACCAGGGAAGGCGAAAAGCAAGCAAAGGATTTCCGTGAGAACAAAGTCCGTTTCCTTTAGAAATAACAAGAGGAAATGCCCTGCCTAAACATGTAGCAGGACCAAACTGCAACCCCATTAACATCCAGGCAAGTTACTCACATGGGTCTGGATTTGGCTCTTAATATTTGAACTCCAGCAGCCATGAACAACGCAGTGAGAGCTGGCTTCTCTACCAGATCTGCCTCCAGATCAAAACCCACTCATTTTTTGAAACTATGTCAAAATTATCTGCTATTACTACTGAGACTGACTGCTTTGCTTAATTTATGTCCAGAACCTCAACTATAGAGTGTGTTTCTAGAGATACACATATACATAAAACATCTAGTTCACCAGCTGTGCTCTGCAGACTCCACACAAATTTCAAGTTTTACACAACATTGCCTGTGCAATTACTTCCATAGACCTTTGATGTTTCTAAACTAGAAACATCTTTCAGCCAAAAGTGCTCTGTATAGATAAGGTTCATTCATTAATGCTGGACTGCAGAGGCTGGGGTTAATTCCCTACTGTGACAGAGCCTTACAGGTAGCCTCAGCCAAAAGTTAACTTACATCATTCCTGCTTGGCAAAATTGGGAATAGAGAATTTCCCCTAGGCAGGGGATGTATTAAAGCCCATAAGCAGCTTTGACAATTTGGTCAAATTGGAAGCCAAATAAAAGTACTGGCTGTAAGCCTCAGCTGCACATCCAGGGCCACAGCTGGGACTGCACATCTGCCCAAACAGGGAGACAGTTCCCAGGCACCTGCCCAGGGGAACCTGTGACCAGAGAAACACATGGATTTTGTGTTTGCAAGGCAGGTAAAATACAGCTGCTCCAAATAGCACAAATAGTGGAGATAGAACTCCATTAGCCTAATGTGGCTTTTGAATGCAAGGGTAGCAATTAGGCTTTATTACACCCCAGCTGCTCCCGGGCAGCACTTGGGCTGAAAAATAGTATTCTACTTAAATGCTCCACCTGAGGTGAAATAGCCCAGACAAAGGAAGGTGTGACAGCATCAGGGAGTCAAAAAAACCTTGTCAGGAACAGGAGATGGACAGAGCATGTAGAGATGAAAGGGAAAATGGGGGAACAACTGGCAACTTCCCTCCTGAGCTACCTTCTCCAACTTCAGACACACCATCCTTGGTTAAACAGTGAAATAAAAAAGTGAAGACATGCATCAGACACAACACAGTGCTCTGGTGCCACATCCACAAGTTTCTCCTCAGCTTTCTATTAGGCCAAGCCAATTTAAAAGACTTCCTATAGGTTTAAGGAAGGGCCCCCAAACCAGAGAAGTCAGCCCTGCAATGGAACAGGGACCCCTGCACCCCAGGGAGATGCACAGCAAGGAGCTGTGGCTCCAGGGAGGAACACAGCCCTAATTTATTGCTGAAAGATGATCTGCCTCACCCTGGGCTTGCACCTACTATAGCTGCAGCTTTTGGACTGAACAGGGGGAAGAGAGATGGACTGACCCATTTAAAAACCCTTTATCATCAAAATTGCACTTGCCAGAGAACTCTCTTTCCTTGCTGTGAATTCCTAAGTGCACTGGCAAAGCTGAGGTGCAGAAGCACTTCTGAAACAGAAATATTGCAGCTCCTAGCAAAGTTTTTTTCCTCTTTCTTCTTGAGACATTTTTTATGACAATTACTATGCCTTCAAAGCTGACAGGTTCAGTATTTCCTTCCTCCAGACAGCTGATTTCAGATTTTGTTCTGTGTGTATGAGCCATATCTCAAACTGTGGCAGTACACAAGGACACCTCACACATGTGCTCCATGGCACATCATTCCTAACAACTTAATTGTGAAATCAGGTTAATCAGGACTTTTTCCAGAGAATCACTGCAACCTGAATAACAATGACTTTCTTAATTGGGAGGGCAACTCTCAGGCTGCCTGCAAGTAATGAAGTGTCATAGGTAAGGCTGGTTGGGACACACTAAGGAGGGACTGTATTCACTGTCTAGAGCCAGAGGTCCAGGTGTTTTCCCAGGACTGCCTAGGACAGGGAGGGGCCTGCTCCCAAATCTCATCATTCAGCTCTGCTCAAGGACACCATGCAGAGCTTCCCCATCACTGAGTTGGCAGGTTTGACATGAAAGTTGGAAAGCAGGCAGCAATGTAACCACTTCAGCTGCAAAATCAAGACCCAATTGAAAAATTTAGAGAATTGATATGTTAAAAGCACCAGCTGCCCCACACATGTAGGGAGCAGCAGGCCCTGTGCTCTGTGTGTTTATGATTTCCATTGAGATCAGTCCAGGAATCTGAGCATCTGTGAAGTGCCCTGAGACACTCACTTTAGTTTTCCTTCCTTTTACAGAAACTGCATGACACAACTTCCTTCTAAATAAATGTATCAAGCTCCACCTTCAAATGAATGAGGCCTTTATATCATGCACATCAAGATTTACAACCAACCTTAATGTGGGATGCAACAGAGAAGGAACAACACAAGGCAGCAGGTGCAGAAATCCCAGGATGGATTTTCCTGAAACTACAACATGACTGCAATAAAGACAGAAATTCTGTCTCTGCTCCATGCCTTCCAAACAAGTGGGAGGCTTAATCTCAAATACATGTTCACAGGTAAAACCTCTCTATCAGCCATCATCCCTGAGCCCTCCTACTGCTATACCTACACTGCCTTGAAATCCCACCCTAAGAATGAAGGTCCAACAGATAAAGCAGGATTGCATTTGTTGGGGTAATTCTCACCCATGTACCCCAGCAGGGTTAGAAGATAGTATTCCCTCCACATGGGCACAGGATGAGGTGAAAATCCCCTTTGCCTTCACATTTTGGACATAATCTTGAGAGGGAATTGGATGAACACCCCCAGGAACTCACTACATAGATGTTGACTGGAATTGACTGTTATGGCTTGGCCCCTTGTACACGTCTTTCCTTACATAAAAAAAACAAAACAAAAGACTCTGTGTCATTTCATTGCACAATCAGCAACAGAAATAGGTTCTTAGAAACAGTCTCACTTCCTGAGCCCATACCAGGCCTATAAAAGCAAAAAACCTACAGGTTTCTATTAGAAAAGAAACAACAAAACAAGTTGTTAAAAGGCTTCTTCTTGTGAAGGATTGGGCACTGGTCAGCATTCAAACACACTTAGGAACATTCATTCTGCACTCCATTGTACCTTTGCTGTTAATCTTTTTCTCATTTCTATCCTGTTCTCATTTTTCTCACTGACAATGTAGTATCTTTTCATTTATTCACAAGTTTTGATACCTTTGCTGCATCTGCTCAGTTGATGCCATTGAGCAACTTTTTTTTTTTTTCTCATAATTTCTACAATGACATCACCAGGCACCTGTACCCAGAAATTGCTTCTTCAAACTACTGAGAAAGTCTGAAGAACTCCTTTAAAAAAGCACCATTGCCCAGCTAGAGAATCAGAACATGTGACAAGGAAATAGGAGAGCCCAGCAGATACCTGCTGGGAAAAGAGAAAGCCTCACTGTGCTCCAGCATGGCTGCAAAGAAACATTGCTGAAACAGCACAGACAGGCATTACTGAGATGTCTCTTCCAGATGGATGCATGGATGACCCAAAGCTGTGCAGCAGGAGGATGTGGTGATGCAAGGGACCAAACATGCTCACTTCTAACACTGACACTGCTAATTCAGACAAGAGATTACAAGGAGCTTAATTTCTGTTGGTTTTAGCCTTCACTTCATATGAAACTTTCCAACAAATCACAGAATATTCGCTTCTGTAACCTTTTCTTCTTGTGGCTGGAGGTGAATATTAACCTGTTTATGGAATTTTGTTCAGAGTAAAACACCCAGAGACAGGATGGAAATTTCTCTTTCTATTGGTTTCATAACACAATTATATTGAATTCCATAAAACATTTTCAGCATGAACACTTTGAGCATGTAATAAAATTTAAACTAGTCAGTTAATCTTGCAGTAGATCAGCTTCATTTCTTAGCTCCTATGAATTAATTTACCTCTAGCCTGAAGAGTTAATCACAGAGTGGATATTGAAATAAGTGCTGCAGTAAAAGGACCTGCTTTACTAGACTGAGAAAAAAACCACTTAGTATTCAAAACTTACATTTTTTTTATCTTACTGTCTGAGAGACGAAAGCCAAAATGTTCTGCTTTAGCTCCCTGTAATCCCTGGGCCACAGAAGGCAGGCTTTGGTAATGATTTACTAAAAAAAATGGCTGTCTAGTTGCTCAGGAAAGGCAACACCTGGACTTTTCACAGATCTTCTGGGCAGGACAGAGCTGCCTCTCCAGCCTGTTCCAGCTCCCACAGTACTGCTTACACCCAGCTGGAGCTGGAGCACCAAAACACCCCTGGGAATGCAGCCAGGGTCACTGCCCAAGCCCCATCCAAGGCAGGTTCAGCAAAGGGGATCCCAAGCTCTGCACACCCACGTGCTGAGTGGGAGCTTCTGGAGCACCCAATGCCCAGCAGTGTGGAAGGAAAGCACACCCTCCACAAAGCACCCCCTTCCACAAATCACATCCTTCCACAATGCACCCCCTTCCACAAAGCACTCCCTCCACCAAAGCACATCCCTCACCAAAGCACACCCTCCACAAAGCACCTCCTCCATAAAGCACACCCTCCACAAAGCACACCCTCCACAAAGCACACCCTTCCACAAAGCACACCCTCCACAGAGCACACCCTCCACAGAGCACGTGGATATAGCCTCCATATTTCCCACAGAAACAGAGACCAGCCTGAGTCCTGTTTGTGTAAATGTCATTTCTCCTCCAGCAATGGGAGATCCCAGGGGCACAAGGAGCTCCATCCCAGTCCTCACAGTGATGCTGTGCCATCTCCTGATGACCCTGATGTGGGTCACACAGCAGACAGCCAGGCCAAGCTGCCCACAGCTGGGTTTGAGTCTCAGCTCCTTTGCCATTATGGCACCTTGAAGGTCTCCTCACTGATGCTTCTCAGCCTCACTGCAGGCTCCACACTCCTAACCAGTGGGACAACTGCCAGGCTGAGAGCACACCAAATGTCACACTTGTAAAACCAGAGGGCAGAAGTGCAAAAAAAGGCCCCCACAGACTCATGTCATGAAGGATGGCAAAGGGTTGGACTGCAAAGCGGGCCCAGCTCAGGGATTTGTCCAAGCTCCTGTGGGAAGAGCAACAGGTCAGCAAAAACCTGCACTCTGCCTAAGGGATCAGAGCAGAAGAGCTCACAGCAAGAACCTCATTTCAAGCAGAACAGATCTAATTTTGCCATGTTAATTAGGTCAACAAAACTCTCTGCAGCATCACTGACACAGACTTGCTCCCTAGGCAATGTCCAAGCCAAAGTGAGGAAGACAACAGGCTCAAACTGCCACTTGCAAACAAGAACAGAGACCAGTGAAAAGCACGTCCACACACAAGCTCTCAGCATCCCTCCTAGACATCAGTGGCTAAGTGCAGAGCCTTTTACCACAAATACGAGCAGAGTCAAAGAAAGAGCTTTACCAGCAGCCACAGCCACGTGACACTGTAAAACACTCTCCTCCTGAGCACCTTGCTTTATTTGAAGGCTGCCTTTTAATTGCTCTTTCCACTTCTGAACAAATATTTACCTCTCAGAATTTCAAGACAGAGCACACACACACAAAAAAAAGGACGAATGTTCTCATTTGAGCAATGTATTCCACTCAAAGCTCTGTGAAACAACTCAAACTACCCAGAAGAATCTAAAAACTAACAGCCACATTCCTCTGCCATGGCCTTAAAACATTTGACTCACTGCTTGTTTGAGTCTATTCTGACCTTCGACAGACTGACCCACAAGTCAGCACAGCTTCTTGGAAGGCAAATGCCTGCTCTTGTTAAAAGAGCTCCACACAAAAGCTAAATGCAACATGACTTAAGCGTGGGGAAAGCACTAAAGTGCCTCAAGACTAAACAGAGGCTGGAAGCAGTTCTTTTCAAACTCAACCTTTTACTTTCTGCAGCCTGAGGAGATCCCTCACCCCTGAAGAACCTGAGCCTTTGAGTTTCAAGCTTTTCACTTGTTTCTCCACAGGAGCTGCTGAACCAGACCTACCTGCACATTCTCCTCTGTGACCTCGATCTCAGCAGTGTAGATGTAATCAATCAGCTTCCTCAGGGTCTGCCCATCAACGTCTTTTATCTCAATCTTCTTGGCCTTACTTTCAGACATGTCTCCTGAAATTCATTTCAAAAGGACAGTTACAGTTTGCTCTGCAGGGTCTTGCTCCCCACACATCCAGCACATTGTCCTGGTGTCTGACTACACCATTGAAGAGCCACCAGTGAGACTGCCAGAATCTTCCTAATGTCACCTAAAAACCAACTCAAGACTGAGGACACTGGTGTAAAACAACATAAATCAATAAATGCAACAAACTCAATATCTTGACAGAAAAGAATCTGCCATGGTTCACCTGCATTCAAACAAACATAAGAGCTAAAAATAAACCACCAGTATGTCCCTCATGTCTCAGTACAGGGACAGACACAAAAAGACTGTGGATGTGTCTTACAAAGGTCTTTGAGAAATATATTTTTATATATATTTATTAAAAATACATATTTTAAAAATATATATACATATGGATAAAATGAGTATGTTGCAACAGCTACATTAGGGTATTTTGTGGTATAGCCTACATTAAAAGCAATGCAGTGTTATTCTCTTTCTTTAGAAAGAAGCTGAAACCTGCTCAGGAAAACAAGCACACAGGCCAGCAGTTACACCCAGCATGCAGCAAGCTTCTCTCCTAAATTACCCTGCTGTAACCCATCCATCACTTACACCCTGTGCAAAGCATCCACAAAGAAAGATGCAGCTCCCATCTCTCACCTTCCCAACCTCACACCTTTGGATTCAAACTGCATCCCTTCTCCAAATCCATAGCTCAAAGGCACGTGGAACTAGTGCAGTAATTTCCTCCCTGAATGTACAAATAAAGCCCTGTAGCTGTGTAAGAGCCTATTCATGACCCAGAGCTTTATGCACACCTCCACACCCAGGAGAAACAGGAGCACATCAGAGAAACAAAAACACACAGTGGGGAGGAGAAAGGACTCCCCACAGCCCTTCCTGCATCCCCACACAGGGTGACCTCCTCCAGGATTTAACCACCAGGATCTCCACAGAAAAGAAAGCACAGGCTCCCAAGCGGAAAGAAAATGATAGGTGGAAAAACAAAGCTAAACAAGGGAGAGAATGAAGAAATGTCAATTCTTAAACCTGGGCATGAATAATCACTACTCTCAGAAATCTGGTGACTCAGTACTGCTGTGGGATTAAGTGGAAAAATATTTCCTGCAGCCTATAGAAGTAATTACAGCCTACATCTCTGTGCAGCATTCCACACAACGTGGCCAGGCACAGTAAGTGCACAGCACAGAGTCAGATTCTAAAGAGGGCCCAAGCTTGAGCAAAACCTGGATCCTGCTAATTGAACTTTGCTGACTTTCCTCACATGAATAAGGAGGAGTGGGGTGGGACGATGAGTGTTAGAACAGTCAACAATGTCCCAAGAACTGAAATAATATTTGCCCCAAATTCAATTTTTCAAATTGAATAATAAAATGTTATTCAGAGAAGCCCACGAATACAAATGTACCAGTACAAAGGCATAAATGACCTACATTTGGGAAGCCTTCAAAGCAGATAGGACTTTTTAATTGACAAAATGTCATCTTCACACACTTCCTCCCCACAAAAAACCCCGAACATCTCCAAAGATGAAAGTGTGTTTCTGAGGACAGGCCAGTCCCCATCAGCCCTGTGGTGCTGGAGGTGTCTGTAAGAAGCATCCACCAAACCCTCCTGCACGGGGAAGGCACGTGGAGCCCAGAGCCCTGCAGGACCCTTGGTGTGGGGAGAGGCTCAGCCACACACACCCAGAGATCGATGCAGAAAAAACAGCTTGGAGGGACCAATCTGATAACATCATCTGTCTTGGCATCCATGTGACACAAGCAACAAAAATAAAAGCTGTGTGGGCTTCCCCACCCACCAGCGAGCTGCCAGCCCTGCATACCAGCAGCCTGCAGTGCCTGTGCTCTGGGACCAGCCCAGCACCCCCGGGAGGGCAGCCCCGTGTGCTGTGTCCAGACAGGGTCTGACTCGCTGGCACCGAGCCCCTCCCACTTGTCACAGGGTGGACACATGTCTAGGGATCTGGAATGGGAAAGAACCTGGAGACACCACGAGTGAACCAAGGCAGGGGTTGGTGCAGACCAGCACAGACCCAGGGCAAGCCTCTGGAGCAGCTCCTGGGCAGCTGAGTGCTGGATCATTACGGGCATCTCATCTCACACCTCTGCAGAAAAAACCCTACACCTTAAACCCCACAAAACACAACTCCTAGGGTGTCTTTCATAAGTCACACTCCAGTCCCACCTATTAATTACAGAATAATTGAAATCACTAGCATCTCTCACATGTACGGGCTGTGTGAGAAAGGGCTGCCTCACACAGACACTGCACAGACCCCATCCCTGCACTGCTGCAACCAGGCAGACACAAGGGACAAGGTGTGAGGGAGCAAAGGCAGGCAAACAGGCAGGGTGGCTCTGAGCAGACCCTCTGTAGGGGACAGACTCTGCAGACACCAGTCCCTCATGGAGGCATTCCTTTACTGCACCACACTCAACAGCCAGCAGTGCCTTTTCCACTCCCCTCTGCTCATCAGGGCAAGAAGAGGGCAGAGCTCTGTTTTGTCACAAGGTAAACTACACTCAAAACTGCAGCAGCCCACGGTGCTGTGTTTGCCCAGCACAGCAGCCTGCCCTGCCTCCTACACATTGCATTTCCCAGTGCACAGCCACAGCTTTGGCTGTTCCCTAAGTCACAGATGTGCTGAGGGAGAATATGAGTGCACTGGATTACAAAACCACAGCCTCTCACACTTGAGGTGAGAGCTTTGAAGTAGCACATAAGACCTGCAAGGGAGGTTTCTGCTTCCTCCTTAGCAATTCCAAAATTCCTAAGGTATCTGACAGGAGCAGTCCTAGCAGCGTCACTGAAGTATTTGTTACCCTTTCTGAAATGATTGTGTTTTCTTCTAAATGGACAGAAATTACTGTCCCAAATCATCCCCAGAGAATAGTGCCAACAAGGACCAGCATCCAAAATGCTCTAGAAACCAGCATGGAAAGGGACACTGAGGAACTGCTGGGTTCCATCTCTCCTTCAGCAGTGGAAGATACAAATGGAAAAGGTGCCTACCCGTTTTCAGACTTTCCAGGAATACTTCAAAAAGGAATGACTAACCAGAGGACACAGGATGGCTTAGGAAAGACACCAAGGTCACTCATGGCTCCAAAGTCAGGCCCAGCTGACAGTGACAGAGCCTGCAGAGCAAGCAGTGGGTCTCAGTGTGGTTCCCTCTGTTCACAGCTCCACACTGATCATTCATTACTCACTCCTGGCTGCTGGCACTGCTGGGAGACCCCTCCAATGGGAATGTGCACCAGCAGCTCCTGCAAATACCCCCAAAGTGCAGCTGAACCTGAGCCCTTGGCTTCATCACTGCTGTGCAGTGCAAAAAAAAAAAACAAAAAACAAAAAACCAAAAAACCACCAAATTACAACAATCGACTCGTGCTGAAGCTGGGATTTTAAACTGTCCCCTTGCAGGGGAACCCCCATGCAGCTGGAAGATCACACACTGTCCACCAGAGAGAGAGAGAGATCCAGACCTTAGGAATCTGGGGATAGCTAGATTGAAAGCCCTGGGAGAGAGAGCTGGTCTTTGCCTGACCTTCTGCCCCTGGGGACTTGTCAGGGGGAGGGGACAGGCAGCTGCTGAGGCTGTCACCCAGCCCAGGGGAGCTCCAGAGCCAGCCACATGACGGGTTAGCTGATTACTGTTTAACTCCCAGAGTGAGGGATTACACGGCCCAGAGAATTCCTGCATGGAAACATGAGCAGCCCTGCACCACCACCTTCCCACTCAGATGACCTCTAAGGATCAGAGGGTTTTTCCAAGCGTTTTTCTTTGCTAGACTCTTCATCAGCATCACAAGTCATGCATGAGGTGCCCTCACACACAGCAAGCAGTGCTTGCTCCTCTGCCTCACCACCACAGCCAGGACCAACTTCAGGGTACAGCACCAGGGCCCCAGAAAACAGAAATGCTCTCCACACTGATAAAGAGACCATGGGGAGTGTCACATCTTGCCCCACATTTTACACCGGAGGTTTTCTCCCCACCTCCATCACAGAAGGGAAAAAAGCTTCACTAACTACAAGTTCTTTCCTGAGAAATGCTGCATTCTTTTCTTCCAGTAAAATGAATTAAACTAGGCCTAATCTCAAGGCTTTTAAGGAAGAAACAAGGTCCAGACCACAAGCAAATGAACATGAAACAGGGAAAAAAACCCTGAACCTCATTTATGTTGGAGCTCAGGGACAGTAACAACCATTCCCTGGGGTGTACAATCATTTTCTTTGTATTTGTCAGTTCCTATCCTGGAAATGAGGGCAAAAAAAGAGTGAAGTAAACTAAGGAGTTTCTGACCACACTAATTTTACTAGAATGACTTAAATAAGCTGCTCACTCCCCTCCTTCAGGACAGACATAGCTTTCTTTGGTTTTTGTTTTTTTTTTTTTTTTTTGCTGACCCATCTGGGCACAGCCTTTGAGAGCACCTGCTCCAGGGATCAGGTGATTAGAGCAAGAATTTTGTCCCCTTCTTCCTTTTCTTCCTTTCTGTCATTACCAAAACACACTGGACTGCAGCAACTCACCCTAAAAAGCTGGGCTGCTAAAACACACTGGGATCAAGAGAACAACAGTGTTATTTCAGGCAGCAGAAAAAAGTGCCATGGGAGATTAAACATCTGTGACTGCCAAATCAGTATTGGCAGGACTGAGCCTTGAAACTACAACTCCTGTGCCAGCAACTCCTTTGATGTGCACCACGAACATTTAGGGCACTGAACACGTGCTTGATGATGATGTTTTCACGATCCAAGGTCTTAGGAAAGGTGTTAGGGGAAAAAAACCCTAATCCATAAAGCAGTGAGCCAAACTCCACAGTAATCTCACAGTGCCCCACATGCTATCTACTCACCCCACAGCCATACAACCACCCCACAGGAACTGGTCAGGGATGACCAGCATCATCCATCAAATGCAAACTGCAGACCCATCTGTACCCCTTTTCCCTCAGGGAAACCCTCTCCTGCCTGTGCTGCAGCCCCTGACAGAGACACAGCCTGAAGGCTGGGCACTGCAATGGCAGCCCAAGCACTGTCTGGTGTCAAGAGCAATACCTGTAAACATGGCACAAAAATAAGGGCTGCAGGCTGCCAGCACCACCCGGTGAGCTTCCATCTCCACGGTCTCAGCCACAATCACCACATCGCACAGGAGCCGCTTGCTGGGAGAACAAAGAAAAGACAAAGATCATTTCAGAATTCCCAGTCAGGCAAAAAGCTACATCACCACTGCCCAAAAAAGTGGAAGCCTCACCATTACAGACACAGCACCTGAGCTTCTGTCAAATCCCAGGGGAAGGTCCTCTAATCCCTCAGTACCAGCTCCTATCACTGTTTGCCTACAAAGCAAAACCTGAATCCTCCTGAGGCTGCAGCCTTGCCTGTGGTTCTGCTTTCCCCAGGGAAAAAAAGAAAAAAAGGAAGCCAAACAAGGTACACATGCTGCCCAAAGAACAAAGGGTAAGCAGCTCTTTCACCTCAGAAGGTGCAGAAGATCTTATTAAAGATCTGGGCACTACTTGGGGGCAGGCTCTTGTAAATCTGTAAGGCAAGAAACACCCATGATAGGGAACACCAGCACCACTTTCGTCTTTCCACAGGGAAAAGGTGGAGCGGAAAATGAAGTGATTTCTGTACTTCCTTCCATGCTTGTCACTAAAGAAAGTGGCCACCAAAATAATTCCTGGCACTGGTAAGTGCAGAGGCTGCCTCAGCCATCTGCCAGAGAGGAGGTATCAATCACTGGAGTTTATCCATGTGCCTGAGGACTTCATTTACCTCATGAATTAGTCTGGGATTAAGAGTCACTGGGATAAAAAACAGGGTTCCAGACAGAAACCAAAAAAAAAAAAAAACCAAAAAAACCCAACCTTCTAAGCTCCCCCACTGACTCATTGTAGAGCTTTGGAAAAGTCACTTCATTAAGGAGTGACCTTTTCTACTCGCCCCACGTATGTCCTTTGAGGATTCATTAGTTAATGTTTGCACAGAGCCTCGCAGATGCCGACAGCAAGAAGTGCTCAGCCTCCCAATAAGTTGGTTTAAGATGTTTAAGCATACAAATGCAAACTAAGGGTGTTCTTTTCAAATGTCAAGCCCGAAAAAGGATCAATGTCTGTAAATCTAGATGTTGCCTTCTCTTTGGAAATACTTATCTCCATGCTGGACTTTGTCTTTAGGAAACTGCATTATCAAATAAAAATACACAGAGCTTCTAAATAACCAGCTATGTCTCTTCTTCTCCACATATTGAAATATGTGAAAAAACAGCTGGGAAATTATAGTTGAAAAACAGGAAGAAAGTAGGAACTGGCAGTCTGTACTCTACATTCACTCCAGTTTGCCAGGGGAAGGGCAATGAGGGGAACTCTTAAAGAGTCTCTTAATGGAAGCTTCCTCATTTCTTTTAGCTTATGTAAAAGGTGCTCTGTCAATTTCCTCTTTGGGCTATAGTAATCTAAAGCACCACTTATAAAATTAATTTCATCTACATTTGCAAACTACAAGCCTAAGGGGCACTTAGGAACATGGTTTAGTGGTGGCCTCAGCAGTGCTGGGTTAAGGGTTGGACTCAATGATCTTAGAGGTCTTTTCCAACCTAAATAATTCCATGATTCTATATAGTATATAGGTTGAAGGCTTAGCATGATTTTTCTAGACTCTCTGAATGAGATTTCTGGATGCATGTGAAGGCAGAAACTATTTCTCAAGGCATCTGTTAACTGATTGCTGACAGCTTAACAGATCCCAAGCTCAGTGCACATTCAAGAGATGTGAAACCTGTGCATTCCACAATAGCAACAGGAGGCAACAAAAAAAAAAAAAAAAAAA
>VWYP01006752.1:0-25358 GCA_013400435.1 Pycnonotus jocosus | reverse complement strand
AAAAAAAAAAAAAAAAAAAAAGTACCCAGAGGATGAAAACATCATACAGGTGCTTAATGGCAGCTTTCATTCTTCTGTACTTTATCTGTTCAGTATTGCCCAAGATACCTAACCACAGGCACTAAGAAATATTGTCTGTCTCCAGATATTCCCACTATGCTTCAATTAACAAAGGAATAGCACAATAGACTTCTGAATATAGCTGCACAAACCTTTAGTTTCAGATCCTTTGCTTTCAGTACAAATAAAGGACCAGAAGGATGCCAGTTAAAAGCAAAAAAAAAAAAATTACAACATATCCTGCTTCATATAATAGTTACAATATTTCCATTTTGTTCCTATGCAACAGAGAATCACTGTCAGATATCTGTGGAAGGAAACATTTCCAATCCTTCTGCACACTAGAGAAGGTGTGTATTAGGAAACTACTTAATCCATGGAGAGTAAGTAGCTATTACAGCATCTTCTGATTGCTTGGAGTGTGCAGAAGAGCAAAGGGTGTTACCTGCTTCCATCACAACACCTGCAATTGAGGAGCACATACATTCATGTGTTCAACACATACTTTCCATAAGAATTCTTTTTAAAACTAGAAGGGTGAATAAGTCTAATGAACTAGTCAGAGAAATGCTCACTGAACTTCTGTCTGGTTTGTGGGATAAGAGTCACTAAGAAACAACTCAGTCTGAACCACTGCCACCACACTGCTGATGTGATGACAGCAGTTTTCAAGGCTGTGTTCACAGATATTTTTTCAGCCTCTGTTCTCGCTGTACCCACACAGCTGTGTAAAGACCAAGGTGTTCTCTTTTAACTAGTATCAGGATTTTTCAATTTGCAAGAGAGGTGACATTCTTCCTGAGTACTTGCTTTTTTTTTCACCCTTTACTTTGGAGTGCTAAGTTCAGACTGAGTGATGCTGCTTGTTAAAGAGACTAAGAACAGTACATTAACAATCTTTGGTCTGTAATTATGTGTAGGTGTCCTAATGTCTGTAATGTTCTATTACTGGGTTTCAGACCCTTATCTCAGTTAAGAACATAGTTTACAGCTGAATTTGCTGTAAGTAATGGAAAAGATTAAATGAATTATCATCTATAAATGAAGGCTATGGCTCAGATGTTTGTGGGAAGACAGAGGTCTGAGACTGGGGAGAGCAGCCCACCACAAAAGGACTATATTTTAACTTCCTATCTGTTGATTAATCCTCTACATGCAACTATTAGCTGTAATAGAAATGGCACAGACTACTTCCTATGTCTCTCAATCAGCACAATTCTGCTAACCCAGAGAGGAGTGCCCAGTAAGCCAAAAGCGTACCTCCGTAATTCATTCATGACCTTGAAAGCCTTTCTCATGTGAGAGGGGTTGACTGTCACTGTACGCTGGTCCTTTTCATCTTCAGCTGCCTCAGAGGAACGGGAACTCTGCTTAATGCTAAAAACAGGGACAAAAGAAAAGGAGCAGAAAGTTTGATCCAATGGCACTTTAAAAAACAAGCATCCTAAAACTGCAGTACAGGGTATTAAGCATAGAGTTACTCACAAGTCAGTTAGTCAGTTTAGGTTCTCCACATGAAGCACATCAAAAAATGCAGCTACTTCTGCATGGATGTTGAAAGCCAACTCAGCCCATTTCAGCCAGCAGGGAAGAAAAGAAAAAACTGCCAAATACCTGAGGACAAAGCCCAGTCTGACAGGCTTCAGGCCAGGAAAGCAGTATAAGTTGAAATTCAAGCCAGAACATAATTGCCTCACTAAATAGAAATAGACTTCAGCACTGGGAACTACAAGAGTACCATGGATTTTTTTTTAACATTAATACAGAGAAAAAGAAGTTCAGCCTTCAATATCCCATCTGAAAAAGGCAAGCACACAATACATGACTTGTATCTTCTTTAGAGACACGTAGAAAAGGGCTATTAAAACTCCCTGCACATCTTTCAAAGCTTTACTGAAGCCACTTCCATTTCAGAAATAGGTCTGAAACAGGGACAAAAGACATATGGAATGAATTATTAAACCTTCCTACCAGAACCACCAGCTACACAGGTAATGTCAAACCAGAGGCACCCAGCCATGTGCTGTGTTTAACCAGGCCAGCAGGTGCCTAAGGCACATACGTGTCCTCATTACTTTGTTGGGAGCATTGGTTTTTTGCACACAATTGACAGCAGGTCAATATCTCTACCTCCCTGATGTGAAAGCCTGTGAAAT
Organism: Pycnonotus jocosus; assembly: GCA_013400435.1. NCBI lineage: Eukaryota > Metazoa > Chordata > Aves > Passeriformes > Pycnonotidae > Pycnonotus > Pycnonotus jocosus. The sequence continues at coordinate 23,142 of VWYP01006752.1, read as the reverse complement.
AGCTCAGAGCCAAAGGCTCCCACCTGTGAAAGGAGCAGCACTTTGAGGCAGGTCCCTGTTCTGCTCACCCCTCAAATCCCTGGCAGGCAAAGGCAAAAAAGACGAGTCAAGGAGGGTTGTCCACGTCAAGAGCTAACTCCAAGAGAATGGCAGATCTCAGGAGGCAACACCACCACCCCATGTACCTGACTGGAGAATTTCTCAGAGCTTAAACCTCCAAAGGAGTCTCCTTCTCCTTCGTCCCCTCCTCCCTACCACCTTTCTTACTTGGGCTGGTATGAAAAAAGGCTGAATTGGGTTAAACCAGCAGTCTGGACAACCCTGTATCCTGGCTCTCTGGTGACCAGAAGGTGATATCTGAAGAAGGGCAGAGCAGGGAAGTCTGGAAAGATGTTTCCTAGAACACCCTGTCAGCTTCTGTCAAGGTGTGTATGCATGCACATATATATCTATATATATGCACTTTCCCTTTGAAAAACACATCACTCACTATTTACAACCCCTCGACAGTGTGGAGCCCTGGCTAACATTACATCCTCCCCATTGCCTGCTCCTGCCAGTGGCTGTCACCATCACCACACAAAGCTCTTGCCCCCACCAGCAGTCTTTGGTGAGCTGCACCCTCCTTCCTGAAGAAGCAAGAGGCTGAGCAGCAGCCAAGCTGCACATAGCTCAAATCCACACCTGCATACTGAGCAGCCTCCAGCTTTGTGCCTGAGACAAAGGTTAATGCCAAAAACCAGCCAAGTCCAATTCTTTCACTTTGCTGTGTGAGTGAAATATTTTCAGTCATAAGTGAAGCCACAAGGCTGAGCACAGCATCACTCACGTGTCCCAGTGAGGGAGACAACTTTCCAGGCTCCATTACACTCATCATCCCATTAGCTTAGTATGGCTGAATTAAAAGAAGAAAAAGCAGAAAGGAGAACTCCTCATGTTAAATGTTCGGTATTCAAGGGACTCACCAGGCAATGACACAAACAGCTTTTCTATCCCTGAAGAAAGCTGAACTCATTCTGTGCCACATGTACTGGCAGAGGTGTTCATGGACACGGAGCTGTGCTGGCACTTGGCTCTTCCCCAGCTCTGCACACTCCACTGAGGAAGCCTCCTTGCTCCAGGGACTCAGCCAAATCCAGCTAAGCCTCAGTGTTGTCTCTATCCAAAGCCCTCACTGAAACTTTAGGCCAAGTGAAGTTTGACCACAGTTTTCAACACCCCAGCATAAACCTTTGAATTTTAAACAGCTAAACCTGCCCATGTGGCATGATTGAGCCAAGAGGGGAAAAAAAGGCTCTGGAAGTGCAAGTGACTTCATGAAGCTTTCAGGCTCCAAAGCTGGAACACGTACAGGAAGCAAGCAAAGTAAACAAAAAAGAAAAAAAAATAAAATAAAATAAAAAGAAAGTGAAACCAAAAGGGAGCATCAGGGAGAGTCACTTCCATTTCTCCCGAGGCAGGACAGCTGGATCACCACAGGACACTGCCCTGGGCAACCTCACAGACACCTCACAGACCCAAAATCAAGCCATGCACACAGAAATCATGGGGGCTCTTTAATAAGAACAAGCACACTGCTGAGATTTATTTATTAGCTCTCCAGTGCTGGAGACCAAAGATGTTCAAACTTTTCTGCTGGCAAAAGATACAATTCAAAGAACACAGCAAGTCTCACTGAGCACCAAAGTAAATGTCAGGTCAACAAGCCTTCATAAAGCTTCAACTCCACCAACGTTTGTCTGTGTATTTTAAAAGCAAAAAAACTTGCTTCAGGATTTTGGAAAAAGATCAATCAGCTCTTCCTAAAAAGCAGGAAAGATAATTTTTAAAAAAACATCCTAAGAGACATCCTCAGCTTAATTAAAAGGGGCAGATTTCAGAATTTGCCAAAGGCTTACCATAAGAAAATACTGCAGATTGTCTGGTTAAAAACTTGTTTCAAGATATGCTATTTAAAGTTTTTTCCAAGTGACTCATATTAAAAAAAAAACAGATTTGAAGAATTAATGGCTAAGAGCCTTTAACTCATCTCTAAGACTGATTCAGCTACCATAGAATTGTGTTCCAGAGGATGATTTTATCTGGGAGAGATAATTTACACCTCCATGCACATACTCTCAGAGATCACTGACACATTTCAAACATAAAAATGCAAGAACCTGAATGCTCCAAGCAAAAGCACCCTGCCAGAAAGCAAAAGAGTCCCTGAGAAGACCAAACCATTACATTCCACAGCCTTTTCTGAGATTTGTCCCAGCACAAGGCTAAGAATTACTACATTTATTACACTGTTGTTATTTTAATGGATTAAAGCAAAGGAGGAATAGGGTCCTATGAGGAAAGATACCAGCCAAGACCAACTGGAACATGCCAGAGTCCCTGCTCCCCGTGACCACAGGGACATTTCCCCCATGTTTGCCAAGCTGATGTCCTACTACAGCAGCAGGACTCGTGAGCCAGCTGCCAGGAGCAATTTGTTCTATTCCTGGGCTATCCAAGGCCGTGCACTGAGTGAATGGACAAATGATTTAATTTCCCTGGGCCAGATGAACATCCTCTTTAGAGGCACAGCAGGATGCTCCTAAAATGAGCAGAGAGGCTCTTGGCTTCAGACAGTGCCAACCTCACTGCCCCCTCCTGCGTGGCCTTCCAATGATGTCCCCAAGTAGAACAAATGGACCCCAATTTGAGGGTCCCCAATTAAGCCCCTGAAGCTAATCACCACCCCACTGACACCATGTTCCTCCTCTCCAGGACCCCTAGCAGAGCTGGGCTCAGGTTGCCAGGGTTCACAGCCCAGCTGGCAGAAAGGCATTTTAAAAACCCATAAGCCACCATTCTGCTGCCCGCCTGAATCAACTATAAAGTTGGGTTGCCTTAGTTACCAGCAGTAATTACAGATGTCTTTGTAGATTATGTGAAAGAATAAAAGCCTTCCTTAGAGATAAACTGTCCCCTGGCAAGATTATTGCCGTGCAGAGAGCTGGTAAACCCCAGGAACAAAAATCCCAGCTCTGCCAAATCCAATTCTAACACTGGCTTTATGGGAGCCAGGAGTTCACCCTGAAGGAAGGGCAGATCTCAAATGCAGTCTCCTTCAGAGCACAGAAGGGTGGGTTTCTGCTCATGTTTCTGGGAGAACAGCCTCCAGGCTCACCTCCTAACCAACATGAATGCCACAGAGGTGCCCCTCCACCAGGCTGCCACACTGGGGAGGTGATGGGACCCCAGGACACAGGCGATGGGACTCCAGCCCAGCCTCATCCCACTGTGCATCACTGGGGGGTCTCTGGGAGCTGCTCTCCTCTCCTGCCTGAGCACCACAGGCTGAGCTCTGCTCTCCTGGCTGGCCCCTATCACCACAGAGCTTCAGCACCACAAGCTTGGCCAAAGGCTCAGCCTGGCTCAGTGCCCTCAATGGGCAATCCACCACCTCTGTAGCAACTCCATATCCCTGTATTAATTTAAAAGTGCCTGCTAACCACAAATTTCCAAAGCCTGTGGAGCATCTTTGTGGGATTTGTAAGAATCGTCACCAGTTGATGAGAGGTTTGAATCATCACAGTTTCTGAGAGGTTTGACATCACTCTGAGCTAAAAACCTGACAGATGCCCAATAGCAGTTAGTAGTCTTCAAAACTTTAATAATACCTCTGCAAAGATCATTGGAGATCAAAATATTAGTTTTAGTCTAAGCACAATGAAAACCATTTTACTTTAACTGGCCTAATTCTCTGTTTAGAATCAACATCCCAAATCACAGGACAAATGCATTATGCCCAATAGTTTTATTCCTTGAGTCAGGCAGACACAGTAAGGAAAACATGTCGGTGTAACAGCATAGTCATAAAAATCTCAATTTCTGAATTTGTCTTTAGGTACATACAAAGAAAGACATTAAAAATTGTGACTGAAGGGATCCACATACTGAGCTGGGTTTGAGAGGATTTCAGAGAAATGCATTATCATTAAAACATATGGGAGGCAGCATAACGGAAAGGATTATTTTTCTTTTAATAGCAATATTATTTTCCTATTTTGTTGATTTTTTTCAGTGCCTACATCAACACAGAGACATTAGCTTAGGAAAACACACAATTGGCATACAGCAGATCCCTAAAAGGGTATTCATATCAAAGGAGACCTCAGGGGGAAAGAAGACTTTGGGAACTAGTGAGAAGAAAAGTCTTCACTGACAGTAATGGAAACAACATAAAATAACTCAAATATGACAATACCATTTGCTTTCAAAGGCAAATATTGTATTTCTCAGATACCACCAACTACCTTCACTCAAATATAAAACCACAGGTGTTTGAATATTTTAACAAAAAAACACAAACAAAAAACATTCCAGAGGTTTTTTATACTCAAACTCAAAAGCATCTTGAAAATTCGGAACCAGAGTATCATGCCTAACTGCAAGCCTTATGCAATTTCTCCATAAAATTGAAGTCTCATCATTTTACTATCAGCATAGTAAACGAAAAGCAGGATTCTGAAATATTTTATTGCTACATGTGAAAGTTTCAAGTTAAATCTCCCTTGCCCCCAGCTGCTTCTGCTCATGTGCAATGACATGGGCACATGATACCACTGAACATCCTGGGTGTGCAAGTTAACAGGATATTTGAGTCTGGGCAGGCTTGGGACCAGAGTCAGAGGTGAACTGAGCACCAACAACACAGATCCTCACTGACCATGAAAATGGAAAATGCGGTAATATTAAAAAACAGGGGGAACTCTGCCATAATGAAAGTCACCGAGTGTAAAATTTGAGGACCAATGTGCCCAGCACAGATCTGAGTTGAAATTCGGGGTTAAGGCACAGCAGCAAGCACAGACTGAGCCCACCAATTTTTGAACACCTCCTCCCAGGACTTGCTCTGAGCAGCCAAAGCAGCCCCAGCACAGCCCCACACTCTGTATCCTTTTGAACCAGAAAGCAGGTGAATATTTCCAGCTTTTCCTGCCAAGAGTCAAACCCCACATCATTACTGCCCACAACCAGTCCAGGACCGCCTTCCTCCTCCCAAAAACTAGAAATGAAAGCAGCAATTTGGGTAATCATTCCTCACTTCCAGAGGCAGAGAACATGCTGATAGGGATAGTCCTTCATGCCCTAAAAACAGATGGTCTGAAAAATAGCAGGATAAGATAAAACAGTTCAGGTATTTTCCCAGTGGCTTTTTCACTGCTGTATTCCCAGAAAAAGGCCTCCAGACAAAATGAGACCATTGCTGGTAGCCATCAAAAAAAAAGTAACAAGCAACTGTGCCAAGGATGATCCCAGCCCTGGGTATCAAAACAGCTCTGTTCCACTTCCTCAAACACAGGCTCATTTATACAAATAAAGAAAAAAAAAACCCCACACACAAAAAAAAGGAAATCGCATTCCATGAGCTGGCATCTAGCATGACAAACTAAGATTTCAAGGCACCTGAAATTAATTAATATTTGGATTAATATTCAGAGGTGACTGTTCACACCACTAAGGGAAGCAGAAGTCCTACAATGGGAAATGTGGCAGGATGAAAGGTTTTGCACATTAAATACACAAACAATTGCAACCCTTGAGTCACAGAAGGGTAGAAAGCTGCCCTTTGGAGCTTGGAAAACAACTCCTACAGGCTGCTGCAAATGTTTTCCCTCAACAGAAGGAAAATTTCCAGAATCTGGGGGCTGACTCCAGCTTAATTTTCTAATGCATCATATTTAAATAAAACTTCTGTCAAGCCCTGACATTAGGTCCTACCAGCAGGTCAAGCCCCCTCTCTGTTCCCCCATCCCCTGCAAGGTCACCGGCACAAAAGGAAACTCTCAGCATATCCTGTTCTTAAAAAAAATATTGTAAAAAACTCAGATCAGTTTAACGTTTAGTTTGAAGAAGCACAAGTCGCTTCTGATGTGCAAAAGGCACCTGACAGAGGGGAGAAATGAGGGCAGAGCCAAAACACTGAACGTCTCTCTGGCATCCACCCTGTGCAGCAAGAATATCTTTTATGGGGCCAGTGGACATTAGGTCGACTCGGTAAACACTTCTTCACGCGGGTTTTGGAGCAAAATAGCAGGAAATAAAGCCTATACGGCCCGGCTACTGTGCGAGAGAGACGCGGGATTCCCTGCATGCCCAACACCGCGCTCGGCTTCCACACACGCCGGCAGGAAAACTGACCCCCAAAGGACGCGCGGACCTTTCGGATTTTCACTCCTGACTCAAAAAAGCAGCGAATATCAGCGACTCTGTCTCGAGCGGAATGCCGAAGTCGGCTGCCTGAGGTTCCAGGCGCAGGCAGGGCGCACACACAAGCCCAGCGTGTCCATCGTGCCGGCGGGGCAGCCACCCACCACCGCGTCCGGCATCCCACTCCCCTGTCCGGCATCCCAGTGCCTTACCCCGCACCTCCATTTTAGCGAACACCCCCCGAGCTGCCTCCCTCCCGTCCTTAATCACACCCGAAACACATCCCACGGAAACCTCTCGGCTGCCTCGGAGCGGGCACGAGGGGCGAAGCCGCCTGTCATCATGACATTGCAACATCGGCGAGCAGCACGGCAAAAGCTGATCGCGGCAGGGAGGCAAGGAGGGAGGGCGGCATTCCTGCCCGCGGCCAGCAGCGGGGTCCCCGCAGCCGCGCCCCGCATTCCTGCGCACAGCCCCGCACGGCTCGCTCCCCGGGGAAGGGCATCCCCATCCCGCAGCGCTCCGGGCGGACACAAAGGCTGGCGGCCGTACCCACCTCTCCTCCTCCATTGTGCGGGGCGGCGGCGGGGCCGGCTNGCCGCCGGCACGGCCCCGCTGCGGCAGCAAATAGGTCAGGGGCAGCTCCGAGCCGGCCCGGAACACAGCGGGACCCGCTGGCAGCGGGACGGGCAGCGCCGGCCCCCGCGGGGCAGCTCCGGCCCCGGCATCCATCCCTCCGCCCGCCCGCTGCCCGCGAGCTGCCCTCCGTGTGGCCCAAAACTGCTTCAATCCCTGCAATCTACGGACTGGACGAAAGTTTTAGTGGCTGAACATTCCCAGTGCCGAGGTCAGGCCCGCAGCGCAGGAGAGGAACGGTGATGGTGAGGAAGGAGAGGGTCCCAGCCCTCCTAAGTCTCCCCACTTTCACCGCAGAAAGTAGGATCTTGCCTCCAGTTCCCCAATTTATCAAAACCTTCCTGTCCTTTATGCAATCTATCAGGCCAAATACACCTTGCATAGGCAATACAGGTCCTTCTCAACTGCAGGTGCTTTATTTAGCCTAAAGCACTGAACTAAATTACATTTGTCATTTTTATTCCAATTGATACAATACACAGAGCTCTACCTAAGTTTTTTTCCCCCACCTCATTTTATTAAAATATTTTTTCAGTTGAGATTCTCAGCAAGTTTTCAGTTGTATTCTGCACCAGTGAGGCCTTAGGGGTTAACTGTATTAAAGACAAGAAACATTTGCCTTCTTCATTACTCATCCATTCACAAAATGTTCTTGTGCAAAACGAAGAGATAACCAGAACTATCAAGAGATTTCTCTTGGAAGATGCCATTTCATCTCTTTTGTAAATAAAATTACCTCACTCTTGTATGTTTCTCCTCAAGCCATATCCTCAGCCCAAGTTTCATAGATCTTTTTAAAACCAATGATGATTGAACAGATGCTATTGTATCTTCCACAGGAGGGTCTCAAAAGCTTGTTGAGAATCTTAACTACTCATCACCCTAATTCTTCAGATAAGAAAACTTAACACACCTGAAACTTAAATGACTTTATCAAAGACACAAGGGGATTGAGAGTCCTGCTATTTAAACACCGTTTGGCAGCCATAAACAGAAGAAATACAGATAAAGCCATGAAGCCAAACCTCACACAGAATTCAGGCAAAATTCCTTCATTTTCCCTAGAGAATCCTGTTAAACTATCAGCTTAAAACATCCAGATCCTTGAGTACTTTCCCCATGTCCAGTCTTACACTGTTGATGCACAATATGCAAGACACAAACTCAAAACAGAGAAAAAGGAACTGTATAAAAATAGTAGAATTTACCTGGGAAATGAGGGCTAGAGCTAGTTCCCACTGAGTAAATCCCTCAGTAATCATAAAAAGTCCAGATACAAGAGCAAGTCCTGAAACCACTGCAAAGTGCCTGTGTATTTTTACTACCACAAAGTTGTTTGATAACAAAATATTAGGCTTTCACCTTCAAAATTTGCCTTTGATCACTGACAACCATATAAGCAATTCTCAGAGTAGAAAAGTCCCGAAAACATCTGTTCCAGCCAGTCCCACCATTCGTCAGCCCACCAAAACCTTTCCAGGTTCCTGTGGCAATCTTCAGATCTACCAAACCCCCCAAACTAAACCCCTCAGTTCCAGGAGAGAAAACATTGCCAGTGTCTCCACAGCAGCAAGGAATTTCTTCAATAAAAGTGGCATGAAGAGAGGGAATAAAAACAATCCCTGCCAATCTGAGCCAAAATTCTCTCCTGGCACAAAATCCAGCAGCTGGTTTAATGCTGGGGTTATAAGAAAAGGACACGGAGTACTTATGACAATTCTGTGAAGAGCCCCAATACAATCAGACAACACTTTGTCAATCTCCACAGCCTCTGCAGAAGCCTGAAAGGTCACTTTGCCTCTCAAAAACCCAGCAGAAAGCAAATGGCATCAAATTGGGAAAAATCCTTCCTAGCTCTGCAAAGCAAACTGCAAGAGTCCTGAGTCACTGGATGATCCAGCCTGAATACAGTGCAAACAACAATTCGGGAACATTTCACTCTCCTGTACATACCTGTTTCAGGTATATACCAATGTTCAGGCTCCAGAGATCCAGATCATAAGCAATTTCCTATCTTTAGCAGCTTTCCTGCTTAGTTGCATAATACTTTCCATGGAATTATTAATCAACTTTCTTTAAAAATCTATGGTTTCAGCACTGAAGAGGAAAAGATATAAATAAAACACTGCATTCACAGAAGCTTCTAAAGCTGCATCTTCATAGTCTAAATTATTTTTCATTCTGTTTTGGGGTGTTTTTTTTGAGATACAGATACTTAGATAAATATATAAGTTGATATATATAAATGTATTTATTTTTGTTAATGCATATATTAAGTATATATATTTATCTCTGAGTGACCAAACTGATCTCACCCTGAAGCTGGTCCTGCTTTCAGGGTTCTTTGAACCAGATCATCTCCAGGAGTCCCTTCCAAATAAACTCATTTTATCATCCTAGTTAAGTAGATACTCATTTAGATAGATCTGTACTTAGACCATAGGTTTTCTTGGAAAAGGTTCACTAAGGATATTAATATAAGAAAAGCAATATATAAGGTATCTGCTGGAATAGCTGCCTTGGTAGCTCCAAGGCTAATTGCAGTCACTTGGAGGTGATGCTGGCTCCCAAAGGACCTGGAGATCGAGATGCCTCAGCAGAGAAGTCCTGAGGCTATCTGCTGCCCAGCCACTGCTGGAATTCAGTAACAAAATGAAATCAGCAGCTAAAAATTTACCTACTACAGCAGCTCACAGGAATACGAGTTCGCACAAGGCTCCAAAGGATGCTCCGGGAGACCTCCTAGGTAAGGACCTGCCCAGAGCTGGAATCAGGGATGTTCTGGCAGCTGAAGCAGTAAGAGACTCCCACCGGAACACTGTTTTCTAAAGCATGTGATTGGTAGAGCAGGGGCCCCCACCCCGGCATTCCCTCGGGATGTGCTTTCCGGGTGGAGATGCTGCAGGAGCCACCAGCATCCCCAGCGGCGCTCCGGGCTGTTGCCCTCTGCTGGCACACATCCCACTCCCGTGCTCCTGCAGGCCAGCACAATCCGCCTTTAGAACATTGTTCTCCTTCAGTCTTTTGTACAAATCACAATTCCTATAAAAAGTGGGTTTATTCCAACTATTTCATAATAACATTTCCACCTTTAGGACAACGACCCCTGACCATCTTCACCCTCAGCTGTGATTTCTGGGGTATCAGCCACTCCATTGTTCACCCTACACAGCAGTTACCCACCAGCTGAAAATGTTCTTCCTGCTGCTGTCCTGACTCTTTCCTGGAGCACAAGCCACGGATGTCACCCGCAGTCACCTATGTCAGAGGCACACACTTCCTGCCCTGCAGTCATATTACACATTTATCAGAAATTTGCAGGAAGATTTTCAGATAGATTTTATTGTTTAGAATTTAGTGCTCAAAATGAAAAAAAAAAAATCAGGAAGAAAGTTGTGAAAACAACACTCGTGGGCACTGGAACAAAGGCAAAGGCCAGTATTCTGTTGCCTAAATGCCACCAAGTCTCTCTGCCTCCTCAGAGTCTGCATCTACTGAGTGTACAGTTCTTTCTACAGGCTCTGAAAAAGACTGAACTTGAGAAAAAGCTTAGGCCATGGACCAAAAAGTGGGATTTTTTACCAAAATGCTTCTAATGAGATATAATTTTAATGTGATTTTTCATCTTTAAAATACAACCTTTAATGCTTCCTTATTACCTTCTGTGATAAGGGGAAATTATCCATATGCTTCATAAGATGTATGGCTTAATTAATATTTGTATATTATAACTTAGAACAGCATAAACAAACCTATTCCCATTCAGGATCTCAACACCATAACCCAAGCCTCTTGTTACTGTTATTCCCTGTACAGTCGTTGTCTTGCTCTCTTCTTGGAATTTTTTTAAACATTTAATTTCTGCCTCTTTGCAAAAGCCAAGAAACACAGTCCACCACCCTCATATTGTAACATAATGTGCTGCAACATCAACACAAATGAGTGAATCTCACAGATTCCATGCACAAAAATTTAGACAGGATTGTTTCTGCAGGTACATTATTTTACCAGAACAGAAAAACCTGTCTGAGGTAGCATACCTTCCTCACAGGTAACAGGCTGACCTTCATTATCTTGCCTGGTGTTTTCTGGGCAAACCTCTTTTTCTGTTCAATATTCCATCACTTATTCAGAGTGGGAACTGCATGTCAGGGACTTGGCTGAAGTTTCTGTTCACTTACTCGACTTTTGTGGTATGCTTTTCAGGGCTCAGCTTTCCCATCGTCTCATTCACACAGAAGTGCACCCTGTGAAAGAAAAAAAACCAAAACCTCACACTTTAAAAAAGCATTAGAGAGTGAGTGGGATCAGCTCGTTGCAACACTTTTGGCACAGAGCAGCTCCAGCAATAAAACAAGCGCAGCTCTTCCTTTCGAAGGTGATGTTTCTCAACTCCTTCTCATCTGACTCCCCAATATATCAAAAACAAGAGCTCCCCGTTGCCACCACCTACACACAAAGCCATCGTACCATTTCCAAAACACACACGCGGTGCTGATTCATCGCCAAGCTCACGCCTCAAAGATTTAAAAGTAAAATTGATACCACACAAAGGAAGTTGAGATTTTAACTGGTGCTGGATGAGTAAAAGAAAACTCCCATAACATCTAAATGATGTCATTTGAGAAAAAAATAATGTGCCTGCATTTAAGACTGAGGAAAGTAATGGACAGATGGGCCTAGAGGGAAAAGGCACACTGACTGCAAGGGCTGGAGCTCCTTGTGCTCCTGGGGATTTCTTTTCCAGGAAGGCAAACCTCCACAAAAGTAACAGTAGAAAGCTGGCATTACTCTTGCAGAATGCAGTTGCTAACCACCCTATGCAAGAGGCATTAGCAATCACAACTCTAAATATCCTGTAGTCCAGTAGTGATCTCTGGGGAGAGGTCCTGAACTTGCAATCAAGACTCAAAGGAGCCCTTTCCAATAAATGGAGCATCACTATTACAGCATTGGTGGAAAGAAAACAAACAAGTCCAAATGAAATCTCACAGTGAAGGACTTTGGCCAAATTTGTTACCCAGTAAACTTAAAAGATTACTAAAACCTGAATAGCTACTAAATAAGCACAAGGAGAGAATTGGGAATTTAGTATCAGGAATCTTTCACAATGCTGCGACCCAGCCTAGGAAGAGCCAGTGAGTCCGGAACCAGAGGACATCCCTTATGAGGAGGGAGGGGATCTGGAGGATGAAATTGGAGTAAACTATTTCAAAACACAGCTGACAGTGCTGTGCTTGTATACAATAACAAGGTAAGCACAGCCTCCCCCCAGGGCCCTGCCCTGCCCATGCTGCAATTTGTTCATCGGGGTGTGCGGTTTGGAGAGGAGAGGGAGGCTTCCCATTGGAGCTGGGTTAGTGTGCAGTAAAGAAAACAAGATTATTGATCCACAGAGAAAATGTAAAAAGCACATGAACTTCCAGACCCAAACTACTTGTGCTTTTTACCTAGCACTGTTTAATCCAAGCCTGTGCTGCAAACAGGTTCAGTATTCCTCAACTTCCTTCTTCCCAGTCAGTGACTTCCCAGTCAGTGATTAGACTCATGCTTCCTTCCGCCCAGGGGTCTGTGGAAAGCAAAATTTCTTACAAAAAAGAGAAAGTCCATTGTAAAGCTACAGAAAGCAACAAAAATTACAGAAGTGATAGAAGAGACTGAGATGGTACTCATCTTTTGAGATTACTAGATTACAGACTAACAGCATGTTTTTAGATGTGTGGCTTTGCATGTCTTTAAATTCAAAGAGCATTCCCAGGAGAACAGGGCTTCTGTGAGACAAACCAGTTGGCAATTCCATGGTACAAAGTAGCACTTGAACAAATTACGTACTTTCAGATTCGTCAGCTCATTTTGCTTCTAAGGAACTTTTCTGCAATGTTAATCAGTGATTGGTACTTTGATGGTGAGCAAATGTGCATCTTGATACATTTCCAGCCAGAAATGTAGTTCCCTTCTAAATTGGCATAGATTCCTCACTGCATTACTCATGAAAAGAGGTATTTATAGTAGTTTGATGAATATAATATGCACCAAAATTGTACATAGCCCAATTTTATTTTTTTTTTAAAGAAGAGTTATTCTTTCAATTCTGTGTATTTTCCATCTGCGAAAGCATTTGGGAATGAAACCACAAGCATCATGCTAAGAGGGTTAATATCCAGATGCCTCAGACAGATGGCATTATTAGTCTGCCTAGGCTTGACATCTAGTTTTCCAAGTTAAGGAGCTTTGGTTCCTTGGATGGCTGACAATCTGAGAATAGCCAGTGCTCTAAGCCTAACATTTACTGTAACAGCAAGAGGCAACGTTGCAGCTTTGCCTAAAAGATTTTCAGCAAAAAAAAGTTACACCAAGATTAACCACACTCAGAATGTACTTTAAAAAATGCTGTTGGCAGCTTTAGGTTAGGACTCCTGTTTGCAAAGGCTGAACCACAGAGAACAGTAGTTGATTTTGGTTTTTAAGCTGGCTTTTTTTTTCTTTTGCTACAGCCTAGACCTGAACGGTACCATCTTTTTAACTATTCAGTCTATTCAGCACATAGAACTACAGGAAATATAAAAATCTGAAGAATGTCTCTCTTATGCAGTGAACTACAGCTTTACAGCTGTTGGTCTTTCAGGGTTCCCACTACCTATTTTCACAGAGAGATGTTTTTAAGGGGAATATAGAGTTTATAGGATGAAAATACTCTGAGAGCCATATGAATAAGAGGTATCAGTTCAAAAGTGACTATTTCCACCCATTTATATATAATGGAAATTGTCAAGATTTCTGGAAGCAGAGAAGGTAAAAAGACTAGGGCTTGTCAAAGTGAACAGCAATGAGAAAAGCACCCAATTCCATCAGCTCCTTTACAAGTCCTAGTATACAGGTAAATAATACAAAATTCCCAGGAAAACCTATATAGCAGGAAGACTTTCATCTTCTAATGAGAAATACTCACCTGACACTCATCAATTGCAATGCTTACATTACAGCACAAATAAATACTCATTAAAGGTAGGTGGAAGTCGAGGTAACGTCTGTGTGCGTACAAATGCACATACCAGAAATTACAGAGCAGCAATGTTTCAACAGGAGACCTTAAAAATGCCCATCAACAAAAGCAAATAGTGCTTGTTCAGGCTAGCTCAGAACTCCCTGTGGTGTGCTTGCATTGTGAAATACATTTTCAAGTGAAGCAGGGATAGCACTGTTTTATTCATTAAGAAATACAAAAGTAACAAGCAGAAAACTCATCTTTAAGGGACACATACACCAAATCACAGAACCAGTTATGCAAAACATGTTAAATAACCCATTGGTTTGTAAACTATGCCTCTGGTTAGTGTGAAAGACTGAAAAATTGGTGTTACACTTTTAATCATCTACTATTAATCCAAGGTATTATCCATAGAGAGTTTGCAAAACCACTGAAAATGCCTTCTTCCAAACAGCTCAGAAAGTAAAAGATCTGTGACAATGTAAACCACACAAATGTGGTATAAACTGTTGATTACATGACAAACACTATTCCATAGTAGCTACAACAGGTCAAACAATCCTAATCTAAAGGTTTGGACAAACTGCCTCTGTCAGAAACCCAACCCTCTCACAGACTGTAGGAGCAAAACCCCGTTCTCACAAAGCACACCATGTTTTGTTCACTGTGCGCACATCACAGGGGCATCCTTCAGGCTATTTTTCAGAGATTAATTAACAATATAATGATTTAAGCCAAACTTTTTCATTTTAGAATAAACATTCCGAGGTATGCAGAGTAAGGAAGCTGCTCTCTTTTCACACTTGAACAGACTGGCTCAGACCTTTTTCAGCAGCAGTGGCAATGCCACGTTGGGACAGCAGCATCAGCTGGCAGGGCAGGGTAATAAACCAATTTTCTGACCTACACCATCCATAGACCTTCCAATGCTGAACAAAAGCAAAATTTACTTTACAGGGATCTCAGTTGTGGGTGGGGGGGAGGAGTACACCATAAAGCATTTGAGAACTTAACATTTTTTGCCATTTTAAGTACTTCTGCTTCACAGGTCGTTAAGTCTGTATGTGCAAACTATCTGGTAGAGTTCAGGCACACCTCCTGTCAGTGCCCAGCTGTGCACACCCCCACCTCCCCACAGGGCTGAGCTCCTGGGAGCAGGATGGGACTGCCAGAGCCACTACTGGAGCCTGGACTGCAGCTGTTGCAACATTCCACACAAACCCAAAAGCTTGCCCAGTTCTGGAGGGTAAGGATTGTCTACCCGTTACACTACAGAAGCCTGCAAGGCAAGACACAGCTTTATTTTGCAAGTGTGCCACACCATCAGTGACCCACAGAGATTTATTGCCATCGAAGCTGTCTGAGCTCTTGCCAGTTCTAAACAACCTTTTCAGCACCTGATGTTAAAACAAACAGTGGGAGGTACTTCCACAGACTTGAGCAAGCAGCATTGCACTACATTTACAGGTGTTTAGCATGTTTCTCTTTAATGCAGTAGTAGTCAGTATTATAAAAGTGTAAGTTAGGCTAGGTTTATTAGCCAAATAAAATTTACAAGTCAAGAACAAATTATACTTTAGAGTAGACATGAACACCCATTACTATTAAAATAACTGTATGTACATCACAACACACTGAGTTCAGTGACACTGTAATCTGAAAATGTTTGGTTTTGAGAATTCCATTTTGGTCATGCAGATTACAAAAATAAAAGAACATCTGTGTTTTAAGAAAACTACCACATTTTTACTTTATTAAATGCTGAAAGCAAACTAATTGCTCTTATTTACTATTTCTCACAGGTGACATCAACACAATCGAGCATTTGGTCCTGAACAGAAGGCCATTAACTTATCAAAATATTTTCAGACATAGGAACTTCAGAACTCAACTACAAACTAAGGAACAAGCAAAGTAAAGTCACTTTATTTTTACCTTCGTGACCTTCCTAAAGCAACTGTGAAGTCGCAAACTTCTTTACATGCCAGCTCTACACCTTATTTCAGCTCAGTTCCTCCTATGCACCTCTGTGCAGACAAACCCACCCAGGGCTCACAAAATCATTAAATGCCTTTAAACGCCTAAGCAAGACCTTATCTATTACTAGGAACTGTACTAGAAACAGGTTTATATTCCAAGAGTCTTGAAGTCACAGTGTCTTTGATGCCACCCAATTGAGATCTGCACTTTTCTATATTCCATGGTACACCCTGGCCTTGCTGCCCTTTCCCCAACCTGTGCTTACAGGATCCTCTCCAATGTCACCTGCAGGGCCACAAGTTCTCTCTCCCAAGAGACCAGGGCTCAGAGGGGAGCAGGTGCTACCTCCTCAGGCCACCAGAGAACGCGGTTAAACAGGTGACAATCTTTTGAGGGTGACACTAGGCAGCCTACTCCCTAACTCACATGCGATTTTTGGGATCCGCTCTTTGTTCTAGCAGACATTAATTAGTCCTACAAGGATTACTGCACACAGGTAACACACGTCAGCATAGCAGTTCCCAAATTGTCAAATTGCGCACCAAGTCACTTTTTAAAAAACTTACTCGTTCTAGTATCAACATATTCTGTCACAGCACATAACATGAAAATACCATAAAGCTATAGTTGGTGCACAAACCTTATCTTCCTACATCAAATGACAAGACACATCACAAAAGTGAATTTAACCATTTCTCTGCAAACCAGGCTGTTCCTTAATAAGGTTAAGGCAACTCACTATTGCAAGGGACTAAATCATACCCCCAAACTAACATACCACCTAGAACTCTGCTGCTCATTTCAGCTAAAAACAAGAAAATTGTGCTTCAAATGAAGTTCAGTGATGACTGTCCAGCATGGTTGTAAAGTGCAAAGGTACAGAAAAAGACTTCAAGCCCAGTGAGCTGAAATAAAACCACCTGAAGGTGTGCACAGACAGGAGCTGGCACTTGCATTGTTTTACAAACTCAAACTCTGAAACTTGACTTACAACCATGTATAAGAGATGCTGGTGCACAACAGTGACTAACAGACTCTTGACATAGAAAAATTACAATATAATTGCAAACAGCAAGTTATTTGGAACCTATTTATAAAAGCTCAGCTAAGCCAAAGAGAACCAGTCTCTCTATAGGAGACATAAATGACCACAATCAGGAGGAAACTCAGCTCTTAGCTTAAATCCTGATGATACCAAGAGGTTGTCCTGTTTGTTTAAGCTCACAAAGGCAATTAAGGTGATGTAGTTTCACTTCTAATAGCAACAAAGCTCAATTCAATTTAAATCAACTTAGATTGATAACAAATAGTAACAACACCTTGAAATTTCATGCAAAATCCTTCAGCCCAGAAGCACCAAGCCCTACACATTTAACTTTTCACTGGAATCAGTGGGAATTATATGCCTAATATCTTGCATATCTGGAGGAAAGCAAAAAGCAGCTTTTATGATGCAGTCCCATGAAACATCAGCATTCTAAGAGCTTGGAAACCTGAAGTCAAAATAACATTGTACTTTTTAAATGCATGCCCCACATAATATATACTCTCACTCAAGCATATAAAGAATTCAAATCTTTTATTTGATATCCATAAACCCATAAACGTTGCTATTCTATATTTCTATGCAGGAAGGCAGTTTTCCCCTAAAACATTATGCTTTTTAATAAACAACAAACTTTAATTCTATTGCATGAAAAGGCTACAAATATACATTTTTTAAATCAAGCAGACTACACAGATATCTTTGTTTTCCAACTAGCACCTATGTTATGGGTACACCTGCTGGCTCACTTCTCAGAGCTCTTTGCCCAGCAGTTTAGATCACCACTTTTTGAAATATGGGCAACTGCAATTATTATTTTTTTAAATTATGTGCTGAGGCAGGTATTGCAAATCCATTCCTTTTTCCCTCCCACCCATCAGTAACCAGGGACCCAATGTTTATCCACATGCAGCTGTCACTGCGTTCTACACCAGTCATCTCGTGGCATAAAGTAACTTTTGTTAAGCCAGTTTTACTCCTGCCTTAAGGAAGCCCAGAGCACGGGGCTGCCATCCTGACAGCAGATGGAGCTGCGAGAGTTCTCAGGGAACTTTAGGGAAGGACAACAGTTCCGAGTGAAATCTGTTAACCCGCGGCTAGGAAAGCAAGTATGCCTTTAATAGAAGGGATAAATGTCGACCCTTTCCTGGAAGGAATCACACACAGACAAACCAAGGACTTGAAAACTAAGCAATAAGAGATTCTGAACATTTTATATGAATGAAGCACATGCTTAACACAAACTATTTCTTCAAAACTACACAGTACATACGTTGATGGAAAAGTCCTATAGAAAAAAAATTGACCAACCATGTCAGCACGTCAAACTGCCTAGTACAAGATGGTGGATGCACACAAACTACCAAAGTGAGAACAAGTATTTAAAAAACAGACCAAATCCACGGATTAGTACTTCAAAAACTTCTCTGTCGAGTGTTTGAAAGCCACTAGCAAAAAAAAAGTCAGTTAGGACCTTTACTGGCAACAAAATATTTACTACTGTAAGTACACAAAGATTTTAAAGCAGAGGAACACTTGCTTCAAACCTAGAAAAGCCTTAAAACCGTACGGAATTGATCCTAGGAAAAAAAATTAGACGTGTAAAAGTCAATGAACACAATGATTTATTTAAAAAATAAAAAACGTAAAAACCATTTTTCCTCCTTTACAGAAATGTTAAAAGTCAGTCATGAGATCCGAGTAGCTTTTGTAGAAAAAAACGTAGTATCGAGGCATCCAGTCCTTACAACAAAGGAGCTTCCCCCCAACCCTCCCCAGTTTTTACTCCAGATCAGCAAGACACTTCCCACCCCGCACCCCCCAAAAAACAAATTAAAACAAGACACTTTTCGTTGCTAGTATAAAAACGACCAAGGTCCAAGTAATAATAAAAAAATAGAGTCCATCAATGACTGTAACACAAAATATGTGTATGTGGGGCCCAGTCCATCTTCAGAGAGAACGAAGTGGCACAGGCAGCAGAGGCGACCCTCAGGGGGCATTTAGGAGCCGCTCCCACAGCAGGGAGGCATTTAAAAGGAGCTGCCCTTCGGCGAATGAGGGGAGAAACCATTTAGAAGCTGCCCCGTATCGAAGGGAGGGCTCTCCACGCCCCCCCCCTCAATGGGTTTGGGTGCTCCAGCTCAGAAAGAGCCGCCCCCGTAGCCTCCCCCACCATAGCCTCCTCTGTACGGTCCACTGTTACTGCGGCCCCCCCAGTTGCCGCCCCCTCCTCCACCTCCTCCGCCGCTCTTCATGGGGCCGTAGGAGGACTGATGCTGGCTGTAGCTGCCGAACCCGCCGTACCCGTTGCCGTAGTCGCCTCCCCCTCCGCCGCCTCCGTAGGAACCGCTGCCATAGGAGCCGTACCCGCCGCCTCCTCCCCCGCCGTAGCCGCCGTAGCTGTTGTAGCCGCCGCCTCCTTTAGAAAGCCCGTTGTGATCCCGGTTGCCGGAGCCACCGCCGCCCCGACCCCTTCCTCCTCCTCTGCCTCCCCGGGAGGGCCTGGAAGAGCCGCCGCCTCCCCCGCCCGCCTGGATGTCCTCCTTGGGCACGGCCTTCTTCACCTCCACTCGGTGGCCCTGGATCGGATGGAACTTGACCACGGCCGCCTTATCGGCGGCGTCGTGGTTCTGAAAGTAGACGAAACCGAAGCCGCGCTTTTTCCCGCTCTGTTTGTCGGCGATGATCTCGGCCTTCTCCACGGGGCCGAACTGGCTGAAGTGCTGCACCAGGTCCCCTTCGCCCACGTCCCCTTTGAGGCCGCCCACGAAGAGCTTCTTCACCTTCGCGTGCGCGCCGGGCTTGGCCGAGTCCTCCCGGGACACGGCCCGCTTCAGCTCCACCGCGTTCCCGTCCACCGCGTGGGGGGACGCGGCCATGGCGGCGTCCGCCTCCTCCACCGCCGAGTAGGTGACGAAGCCGAAGCATCGGGAGCGCTTGGTCTGCGGGTTGAGCACGACCACGCAGTCGGTGAGGGTGCCGTAGGCCGCGAAGTGCTCCCGCAGCCCGGCCTCCGTGGTCTGCACGTTCAGCCCGCCGATGAACAGCTTACACAGCTGCGAGTTCTCCATGCTGCCGCCGGTGCCGCGCCTGGGCCTGGCGCCGAGACTCCTCCTCCTGTTCGGGGGCACCTCCAGAGGTTTTTTCCCCCCCTGCTCCGTCTTGCCGCTTCTTCCCCCTGCGAGCAACGCGACCTCACGGCTGCGGCAGCCGCCGGCGGTGACTCCCTCGGCGCGGCCCGGGGCCTCCGCTCCGCCTCACCTGACCGGCAGCACACTCGGGGCGTCCCCGGAGCCGCCGCTCCCCCGGAAAGGCGGGCGGGGGTGGGGGCGAACACAGGCGCGCACAAAATGGCGGCAGCAGATCTCGGGAGCGCGGCCGGCGACTGGTGCCCACACAAAGGGGCCGCCGGGAGCCCCACCCCCCGGGCCCTCCCGCCGCGCCGCCGCAGCCAATGAGGGCAGTGAGCCGGCGCCCCCCGCCACTCATCTTTAGGGGTCGTGGCTTCAGCCGCGATGGACGTGTGCAGCAACCAATGAAAGGGCGCGACCTCCGCAAAAGTCCCGGCGTCCACTGACGACGGATGTGGCGGGCAGCCAATAGNGCGTCCAGACTGTTCTGGGGTATCCCCACTGAGGGAGACTCCACATCCAGTGTGTCCCAGGACTCGTCACCACACTGTAAAGATGTTCTGCCTCACGTTCAGGTGAAACTTGCTGTGCATCTGCCTCCTCGTGGTTGGCACCGTGAAGCGGAGCCTGGCCAGCCTCTTGCACTGCCCCTTGGGATACGGACACTGCCGGCGCCTGGAGCGGCGGCACCCGCTGGGCACGGCCCCGGCCGGGCTCCGCTTCCGCCCGCCGTGTTCACACCTCACCCCTTGCCTTCTCCAGCCCGCTCCTGACTCCTCTCGGGGGATTAACGGTCTGCCCTGTTTCTCTCTGCTCTCTGTCAGCGATGGCCCTTCTCCCATTTGTGTTCCCCTTCCCCTTGGTAACCCGCTCCCAAGTGCCCGATCTGAGCTCACGGGACGCTGAGCGGGTCCCAAGAGGGGCAGGGGCGCTGGGGCAGAGTCTGGAGCACGGGTGTGGTGAGGAGCCCTGAGGGAGCTGGGGGCGGCTCAGCCTGGAGAAAAGGAGGCTCAGGGGGAAACCCTCTGGCTCTGCACAACTCCCTGACAGGAGGGGGCAGCTGGGGGGGATCGGGCTCTGCTCTCAGGGCACAAGGGACAGGACAACCGGAACAGCTTCAAGTTGTGCCAGAGAAGGTTTAGATTGGATATCAGGGAAGAATTCTTCACGGAAAACACTGCCCAGAGCAGTGGAGTCGCGTCTCTGGGGGGATTTAAAAGACAGTGCAATTGTAGCACTTGGGGTCACGGCTCAATAAATTTTTCATTAGAAAGAAGATTTTTCGGTCTTACAGCCACTGGGGTTTATGTTAAAAATTATGCAGGAGCTAAGAACGGCTGCAGTTTTGCATTAGGCGCTGTCAGGATGTAGTTGCACCGTTTCCTGAACTGATCCTGCCTTTTCCGATGTGCTTCTGCAAACACACAACAAACCACGTAAGAGAACTGAGACAGCCATAAATAGTTTTATCATGACAAAGGACTGGTTTTCAGCTGCCTCAGCTTTATGAAACATTTTTTACACGACCTGCTAGTACTGGCAGGAGAGAGGAAGCAGAACTGCAACATCCCCCTGATACGGATCTAGTGGAAATGCTCCCTTGGAGACACAGACACAAGAGGAACACTGACTGCTGGAAGCTTGGTTAACCACAACCCCAGAGGAAATCCAGAGTGGCTGGACATGCTCTTGTCTCACAGTTTGTGATTATCATTAACCAGCAGCACTGATACTTGCAATACAGTAATCTGATTTTACTCAGATCGGATTTTTTTTTTATGTCATAGCCAAGTCTATAGTAAGACTAACCTATTAAATGCCTGTATTTGACAAACACAAGGAAAGTTGTCACAGGTTTAGATCCATTTATCTCAATGCATGAACTGACACCATCATTTTAAGAAAAGAGAATATCCCATAATGCCACTGAAATATTTGTGGTTTTAAAATAGACAAACATATCCTACTGTATTAAATAAAAATATTCCAGAGGCCGTCTGCAAGCTGCACATAAATTACAGGAAAAACAAAACTATATTTTGCCTGATTATTGTAAGAGTTGTACGGCCCTTCACAAGATAAATTAATATATGTCACATAGAAAATAATCTATGAGAGTTTTGTAGACCCATAGTAATTTAGAGCAAAAAGGATGAAAAATTAAAAGGAGCTAATTATGGCCTCAACAGATAACAAAGAAAACAAAGCTTGTTTACAGCACACTTTCTTTCCTTGAAAGCAAGACAGACAAGTAGGCCAAGGAACAGATCAAAGGAAAAAAGTCACAGCTTATATCAGGAGGAGGAGATGAGGGTCTTTAAGACGTGAGTAAATCAGTAGGAAAAATCAGCTGCTGACTCAATTCAAGTGTAGCCCAAATTCTTCCTCTTCATTTACGCTTTTGACTGGTTGATTAATGAAAGGAAAACGCCAGATTGACACACATACCCATGCCTTGGAGGTGGAAATGTGGAAATGTCTCCTCTGAAAATGCACAAAGGCCAAACTGCACTTGGCCTGGTGTCCTTCTGTCCTTCCGGTCACCCACCTTTCCCAGCTGCCGAAATGACCTCATGTTCACAGCTTTGCTCAAAACCCAGTCCCTACCCTGGAGGGCTGAGAGCACGGCACACATCCATGTGCCCTGACACATCCCAGCAGGTTCTGGGATGCAGGTTTCCCAGACAGCTAAACAGCTTCTCCTGCAGATCCCACAGACCTTCATTCCTCCCAGGTCATCTGAGCTGCCTCGGAGACTCCATCCGGACCTCTCCAGTTCCTGTTACACTCACGCCTGCTGAGGCACCCAGTCACCCGAGCTGAGCAGCAAATCGCTTCTTACACACATTCCAAGGAAGTGGGTGCTTTTCTGCTCCTGAAATGTGCTTTTCCCTCAAGCTATGTGAGCCAACAACAGACAGAGGTGCTGCCACAGTGTGAGTGCAGAACCACAGATGAGTCTCACTGTGTGTGAGATGTAAACCAGAACCATTCCAGCAGCCACAGCAACTTCCCCACAGAATTTTTAGACTGCTTCTTGCTGTAAACTAATAAATGCATAATACCATCCTGTGGGTATAAAAAATCTTAGGAAAGTGTCATGCAAAAGAAATAAATGCTTTCCACTTTCTGACAAGGCCACTTCAGCATGACATTTTTTCAATTCTGATAGCAAC
>VWYP01006750.1:0-46777 GCA_013400435.1 Pycnonotus jocosus | reverse complement strand
GAAGACCAAAGCAAAGCAGTCAGAAAACGGGAGCTTCCCAGACCATGAGAATAAATTGAAAAATTCTCAACTTTTAGATACCGGACTTTTGTGATGCAAGCCAATTCTGCTGTAAACAATAGATTTGTACACCTGCCAATCTTGAACTAAATTATACCCAATGTTATATTTTGCTGCTGGATGATTTTCTAAACATTTATTTTAGTATTAAGGTTCCTTTAAAACCTAGTCTGATGCTTAGTCTTCTGATAGCTTTTCTTTTACTGAAATCTAGGATAAGTATTATAGGCAAATTATGAAGAAGAAACACAAAAAAGAATGTGTTCACTTCATTTATTCTCCTTGTCACACAGTTACAGCATTTTTGGGGACATTTACAAACAGTTTGCTCCCAGATGTTACCAATGCCACAAGGAAGTATACTATTTTTAATAATACCTTTCCCAACTACCAGTCCCAGGATTGGAAAGGAGTATTAAGATTAGCCACTAGGAATCTTTTATCAAAGTAGAACTGCCATTAGGCAGTATGCATGTGTCCAGCTCACTAGCACTTGGATTCACAACTTCCTCAAGCCTTCCAGCCAATTAAGGAAGATGTAAAAGGCTAATCAACCCTAATCTGTGATCTTGTTTAGTGTCAGGAAAAAATATTATTTTCTTTCCTTTTCTCTTCTTCAACAGCAGAATATGAGCTTTGCAGAAGAATTAAAGACATGGCTTGCTAACATACTGGCCCTGTATGACATTTTCAAGAAAACACAGTCTGTGGGTTGAGCTAGAATGATCCTGGCAGCTAGTGCATACAATTCAGCAGCAGTCACCATCCAAGAATAGGCAGGGCTGCTGTGTCCCGCGGTCTTGGAGTTGGCATGCTGCCACACTCACTCTTATTCTTTTCCAAATAAATAAAAGCATACACTGATGCTTCTGCCATCCTCTTTATCTATATCCAGTACCCCCCACATATTTTTCTTATTTAGCTACATAAAAAATGCCAGTATTTGATGTGTACATACACACTTGCACCACTTTATGGGGGCAGTCCTAAGCCTGCAATTGAAACTTATTTAAACCTGCCAACAGATCGTATTTTCAACCTCCATTTCAACTGTGGCTTAGCCAAACTGCACGTTTTACTAATCTGTGGTTTTTTACACCTTGCAAACAGGTTTGGCAATGCCTTTTGAATGCTTTTCTGGACATGATTTCATCTCTTGTAACCTTCACCTGTACCCATTGCTTATGGTTTATGGCCAGGGTCTGGACACCTCCTTGGTTTTTTGACAAGTTGCAGTAATAGCAAAAAAATTTCAAGCCTCTGGCTTGAAAATGAAATGTCAGTCCACAAAGTTGCTGGTAGGGAGAGCTGGTGACAGAAAACCCCAGGGTGTGAGTGAAAGCAGTCTTGTATTTTGACAACTGCAGATTCCAGCCTATTAATTACATTGACGTCAACGCAAGTTCTGGTAAGAGAGTTAACAGAAGCAACATTGTAAACTTACTGCTTTTGGTATTGTTGTAACAGTTTATATAAATGAGCAATTTAAAAGAAAGAAAGAAAGAAAAAGGAGATACATTAATTTCTTCACTTATTCACTCATTCACAGTAGCTTGCATTCCTTCCCCTTACCCTCATCACAACCACCAATTTCCCATGGAGATGGCAGGTACGTGGCAGACTTTGTTGAAAACAGAACATATTTATGAGTTAATTTGAGCCTATGCACTAGTTATAAATACCAGCCTATTTCTTGAAGGGTTCTGTGTGCTATAGCTGCACCCACTGGAACTGGTGGTGCTTCAAACATTTGCACTGGCTGCTTACTGCAGGACTTGAATTGTGTAAAGCTGTGTGGTAGGAGAGTGACTTGAGAGATACAGATCACAATTTATTAGAACACTTGTTAGTAAAGTTGTGATTTAACTCCAGCCAACAACCCATACAGCTGTTCACTCACTTCCGTAGCAGGAGGATCAAGGAGAGACTTGGAAGGGTAAAAGCTGGAAAACTCATGGGTTCAGATGAAGAGAGTTTAATAGGAATGCAAAAATTGTGCACACAAGCAAAGCAAAGCAAAGCAAAGCAAGAAATTCCTGCAGTTCTCCCCATCAGCAGGCAGGTGTTCAACAATCCCTAGGAGAGCAGGGTCCCTTCCCTCATAACAGCATCTTGGGAAGACAAACACCATCACTCCAAATGCACCTCCCTTCCTCCTTCTTCCCCCCACTTTATACACTGAGCATGATGTTACATGGTCTGGAATATCCTTTTGGTCAGTTTGGATCACCTGTTCTGGCTGTGTCTCCTCCCAACCTCCCGAGCACTCCCAGTCACCTCACCAGTGCAATAGTACAAAAAGCAGAAAAATACCTCAGCTCTGTGTAAGACCTGCTCAGCAATAACCAAAACATCTCTGTATTATGAACTCTCTGTTCAGCAAAAATCCAAAACACAGCCCCAGGCCAGACACTGTAAAGAAAATTAACTCTATCCCAGCCAAAACCAGCACAATTAATTTTTTTAAATTAGGTTTTATTATTAACAGCAGATAAGTATCATCATAGTTCACTCAATTACTTCTTCATACATGTATGTTGTTGCAGTAACAGCTGGAAGGGCAGCTCTTTATGAAGAAGAGAAGTCATATTGATTTGCCAATGTGTGCTTGAACTCCTCCTCAGCTGGACAAAGGAGAGAAAAAGTGATAAAATGCTCATGGGTCAAGATACGGACAGGGAAATATCACTCATTCATTACTACCATGGGATATATGATAAACATATATTTAATGTATTATCAATCAAATCAGAGTAGAATAATGAGAACTAAAACACTAATTCTTAAAATCACCTTGCCCCCAGCCCTGCCTTTGTCCCAGACATTTCATTCCCGATGTTTTTTTACCTCCTCCCCCCAGCTGTACAGGCAGATAGGCAATGGAGATTACAGTCAGTTCATCACACGTTATCTCTGTCATTTCTTCCTCCTCACTCTCCTTCTTGGCTCCAGTGAGGGGACCCTCTCAATGGGAAATGATTCTCCATGAACCTCTCCAGTGTGAGTCCTTCCCATAGGCTGGAGTTCTCCATGAACTGCTCCAGTGTGCATCCCTCCCACAGGGTGCAGTACTTTGGGACAGGCTGCCACAGCCTGAGGCCCCCACATGGTCACAAGTGTTGCCAGAAAACCTGACTCAGTATGGGCTTCACCCTGCATGAGCTCACAGGTCCTGCCAGAAACCTGTCCAAAATGGGCTTCCCACAGGGTAACAACTTCCTTTAGGCACCCCTCTGCTCTGGCATGGAGTCCTACACAGGCTGCAGGTGGATCTCTCTATCCCCATGGGCCTCCATGGGCTGCAGGGGCACAGCTGCTTCACCACAGTCTTCACCATGGGGTGCAGAGTGCCTAGAGACCTTCCTCCCCCACCTTCTGCACTGACTTTGGTGTATGCAGAGCTCTTTCTCTCACACTTTTTCTCATTTCTCTGCCTGGCAGCTTTTTATCCCCTCCTACACACATTATCCCAGAAACACTACTGCCATCACTGCTGGGCTCAGCCTTGGCCAGTGGCCAGTCTGTTTTGGAGCCAGTAGCTCTGACTGTTGGACATGGCAAAAACATCTGGCAACTTCTCAGAGGCAGAAACCCTGTATCAAAACCTTTTTATCAAAACCGAAACCCTTTTATCAAAAGCTTGCCACCCAAACCCAAAACACTATCCCTTGGAACTGGTAATACAGTCACTCAAAGTTTTGTTGTTTCAGATGTATGTATAAAATTCTGCAGGATTGCCATGTGGCCTGAGTTATACAATCTGTTGCTGGTGCTAGTGTGTGTGAATAGCCCCAGATAGACACTTAGTGTCCTGAGTTTAACAGTTCTTGTAGATTCAGCAGAACTACTACACTCCGAAACTTCTGTGCTCTGGTGATACATTCAAGCAACTCCTGGCAAATGCTTTCACTCTAGCTTGTCTTGTTGTTTTCTGCTAAGTACTTCAGCATCCACACCTGTAGATTGCTCATGGGTCTCATTCACAACCACTCATACAGAAACAGGCCTTTGTGGCATGTCTGAATTAACACACCTCTGAGAGCACACTGTGCAATACTTCCATTTAGTGTACATTATTAAAATGTTTTCACAAGTTCTTCCAAAGTTTCCTGGCATATTCAGCCTCAGACACTTAAAACACCTAAAAAACAAGGATAATCACCAATAAAAAGTGAGAAGATCTGCAATATTAAGCTGCTTTTATTTCCCCCTCAACAGTCCTCAGTGCCCAGTGCTCCATATAATGACATCCATGTGTTCTTCTGGGCACAGATTTGGTAATGATAAGTCCCAACTAGTTTGTCCTCAGAAGCAGTGATGTGTATAATTTTAAGTCCAACCTAATCTTACTATTAGAAAACACTAGATACTACCTTCTTTAGTAAATATGCAGGGTATTGGGAATGCATTTCAGATCAGAAAATAACTGCACTGTGAAAAAAGTGCTGTATGCTGAAACTTGAACTGAAGGTCTCTATATTGGTCACTTTATGGTCTGATGGAGATCATAATTTTGAAAGATGATGATCCTTTTTACATTCTGAAATTCTACTCATAGAGACTGTGTGTGATGCAGTTTAATTCCTGACACCAGCTTCTTCATTCTCCATTCAGTATTCTCACATTGTGCTGTATCTCTTCACAAAAACTGTCAAACAGCACAGCTGGAGTTAATAAACTGAGGAAGGATGCCCATTACCAGTTACAGACATCCCTGTTGTTTGATGCTTTCAGTGTTTCATTATCTCTGCATCAGCACTGGTACTCCTGCAACTGAAAAGCCATCAAAATAACACAGCTTGAAATGATAAATGAAAGCAGTAGAACAACTGCAGCACAGATCATGAACTTCTGTGGGCTTTTCTAGGTGAACAGATATTTGTATCTGTGCTGTGGCAGACTTCTACTAGCACAGCAAAGGTTTACCCAGATGTATTCGTTGGCCTAAAGCCACTGGACTCATTTCACATAGCCAATTTTCTATCACTGCTAGCATACCTAAGAAATTATATTTGATTGTTCTTACTGAGAAATAGATTTTTGAAAGGTACAAGATTTCATTTTTTCTCTTTCATTAAGGAGAGAGAGGAAAATACAGTGGGATCCAGGAAGAGTGTATATTGACCACAAATAATTTTACTGCAAAAATATTGTCAATTAAATGAAAAAAGTCAAATTAATTAGTACATTCACTGCTGAACTGAGGTTAGGTATGTGACTCAAGAAGGTAGTAAATTCTCAATGAAGAGTTAACATAATGGATCAGAATTCTCTGACCCAGTTTAACAATTAGCTGGAGGTGGAGTCGTGAAATTTAAATGTACGATCCAGAGCAGGGAGTTCATTTATCCTTTTCACAAAATTTCACATGAATTCTTTCATCCTTGTAAACGTGGCTAAATTTAAAACAAGAATGTATATTTCATTTTATTGTTATAAGCATTATCTGCTTAGTGCCAACAGCATATTTCCAGAAACTAAAAGTGTATTTCTCTCACTGTTTGTCAGATCTGCAGTGCATTCATATAGTTACTGTATATAATTAAACATGTAAAGCAGAAGACTGAAATTGGTAATTAGCCCTCAAGATTTTATAGTAGTGTCTGGGAATTAAGCCACACAGTTCCCATTATATTCCAGAGAAATCATTCAACTAAAATTCTTTCACTACTTAGGAAAACAGAAGCCAGCTTCTAAAGCATTCTTACTCATGGGACTGTAATTTGCACTTTCTTATTTCATATGATCAATATCTTTCCATTATATAGCTTTGTGTTTCAAACTGTATGTTTTCTATATAAATTAGAAGTTATGTATTGTAATTTCAGATGTCCAGCCTTGAAAAGATGATTCATCACACTCCTTTACTGATAAACAGAAAAACAAAAGAAAAAAAACCAAAATTCATATTTTAAAAAATGCAAAGTGCAAAACAGGGACACAAATACCCCAGACCAACGAACCTACTGTTCACATGTAAAACCCCTCTGTTCTCTTAATAATAGAGGTAAATATTCTCTTTTTGGTGTATTTTGTTATATATCAAATGCAGCTAATAAGATGGTTTTTCAGTGTTGTGGTTCAACAACACTGAAGCCAGCAGCTATGCTGTAGACAGCTGCTCACTCACTCCCCTGGTAGGAAGGGGGAGAGAATCAGAAAAGTAAAAGTGAGGAAACAAGTAGGCTGAGATTAGGCAGTTTAAAAGGAAAAGCAAAAGCCTCGTTCAAGAGCAAAATAAAACAATTAATTTATTCACCACTTCCCATGGGCAGGGAGGTGTTCAGCCACATCTGGTAAAGCAGGGCTCCATCCTGCCTAACAGTGACTTGGGAAGACAAACACCATCACTCAAAACATCTCTCCTTTTTTCTCACCCCAGCTGTACATGCTGAGCATGACGCCACAGGGTGTGGAATATCCCTTGGGTCAGTTGGGGCCAGCTGTGCTGGCTGTGTCCCCTCCCAANATGTAACAGTTTGATTGACAAAAGCAGTAAATAGGGATAGTGGGGTACATGGAACAAATCGTTTACATTCAACAATTATAACTTTGACAGTGACCCACTGCCACACAACACAAATCCAAAACACAGCCCCATAACAGCTAATATAAAGAAAATGAACTGTGCACCAGTCAAAATCTGCTCATCTAGTTTCAGTTGCCCATTAATACAAAGATAGGGAATTTCAGAAATTCTTAGAGTTTCATGAAGATTCATCTTGCTTAGACATCTGTTGAGTGGTGTCATACATTTCCATTGCAGAGAATGAAATGATAATTTAAAAGTATGGGGGGAAGAAAAAGTATTTCTTTTCACAATTTTGCATTTGGGCACATGCAGTATATGCATTCAGGGCCTGACTAAAAAAAATCTCCTATAATTACTTTTTAAAAATTTTTTTCCCTAACACATCCTTTGGCCATATGTATAGAATATACCTGGCATAAAATAACTCAGGAAGTTGCTAAGCCTAAGTATACAGGTCTGGTTGTGTTTCTACCTGAATTAAGCTGCTTTTTAAAATTTTATTTTATTTTAAATACTGGAAAAGAAATTGGAATTGTCTGATTTGACACTCAGATACTGTTCTGAACTTGGGAAACTTGGGAAAAACACTTGGGCTTAATGCAAGTAAGAACCAGCTCTTGTTTTCCTGTTCAAATATATGTGAACAAATTAATTATATAGTTCCAGAGCCTTTTATTCATATATTATTTGTCGACTCAGATGCTGAATACACATTTGAAAATCTTGGTTTTGAACAAAGGTTTGACTGAAATTTCAGTGTTAACAGTTTCATGTTTCTTATGAAGAAAAGAAAGAAAAGAAAAGAAAAGAAAAGAAAAGAAAAGAAAAGAAAAGAAAAGAAAAGAAAAGAAAAGAAAAGAAAAAGAAAAAGAAAAAGAAAAGGAAAAAGAAAAAGAGAGAAAAAAAAAAAGAAAATAAAAAGATTCTTTCATCCCGTAGTAAGAATTCCAGAAACAAAAAAAATAACTATGCCCTTATTCACACTGACAAGTACTTCTTTCCTACTGACAAATAACTGGTTCCTCAGGTTTCCCTATTGGAAAGTCAATGAACTGACTCGTGTGAGGCTGACTGCAAGCTGCACACAGACACCTTTTTTTTCTCTTTTCCAAAGTTATTTTGAGGTAATTATTTTCTTGTACCTGAACTGATTGCTGAAATACTTTTTCTTTCTCTACTCTACCCCCATTTTTTTTTTTTTTTGTTAATCCCCTGCAGGTATTTAGAATTAGCTTTCATGTTGTGCCTTAGTCCTACTTTCCCCAGGCTTTGCAAATTCTCTTTTCTTAATAAACACATTTTATCATTTTTGTTATCCTTTTTTGGAGTCTTTCCAATTCAGCAAAATCTTTTTTGTATTATGGAGCCCAAAACACTGTAAAGCACTCAAATACAGTTTCACCAATTCTGCATTGAGATAAAAAATTAATTACCTGCCCCCCTTCTCCTGACCTAATTCCTCTCATTATACTGTACATGCTCAATATGGTATTTGCCATTCTGCAGCATGTCACTCTGTATTCTTCTGCAAGGTTTATGGTTTGCTCTGAGCCTGTTTTTTTCCTGTAGCCATGGAAATTTCTAAATTAGTCTTTCTCCATATTACACATTAGAGTCTTTCACACTTCACATTTAGCATGATAAAAGGTCAGTTTTGCAGTATTTAGACCCTGATCACAGTAGGGCATATTGGGGTCTTTGCTATATTCTAAGACTGCAATAAACAGAAAAAATGGTGTAGTTGGATGCAGCAAATTCTTCCAACCTTACTATTATGCTGAAAATGCAAATCTCTCTTTTCTGTTAGAACACATTTCCAGGGCTATTTTGAAGAATTACCTGTGTTTTTCTAAGAAGTGGGGCTATAACTTGTTTTTTATTATTATTATTTCAATATCTACATTGGCCTACTTAGCTATATATATCATGCCATCAATTCACACACACATTTCCTGCATTCTGGTAGTTATTCTTACTTCTTCACGTCCATTTTTAATTTATTTTTTCTTAATTGAAACAAGGAAAGTTTTTTACAGAAATTCCCTTTTAATCACATGGATTATGTCACCTTGGTCAAGAAAACAGAACGACTGGCACTGTATTCAGGGAATATAAGTATCCCTCTTTCTTCTTTTACCAGTTAGGCAGACAGACCTTAAGCAGCAGTGTAAATGCTTTCTATTCCCATGCTGTTACTCATACAGCCTCCAGGACCTTAAACAACATGCAAAGATCTTTTCACAGCATTGTGCAGCAGACAAAACCTTTTGTTTGCACAGTTAAAGGACAAATCAAATGTTTGGCTTAATAGCATTTATGAATTTGACCCAATGACTTGATTCAAGTACAGCATCAGAAACAGGGAAAGATGATTAAAATATATCTACACAGATCTTTCCATCACTTTTTTACTATCTCTAGGTAATACACACTATTAAATAATTAATTAATACACTATTCACATGTGTTAGCAGTATAAAAGTGTCTAAATAGGTACATAGGTACATAGATATAACTTGGGAAAATAAAGCCAAACAGTGTCACAGCCATTCTTATAGCACAGAAATTGTTGCCTAAAAAGTAATTTATTGTACAACCTCATAGTGTGCAATGCAAACTGCGAAGAGTGCCTGATGAATAGCATTGTACCAGAAATGTATACCAGGGATATATAAACTGTAAAAGGTGCACAGCCACATCATTCCATTAGACCTGACAGTGACAAGCAGTGCAGACAAGTACTTGCTAACCCAGGAGATATCAGTGAGTACCAGTCTTATCAGTTCAGCTTTATACTGATGCTGCTGCTCTTGGCCTTACAGTCATACCTCAAGTAACACAGGCTTCTAAAAGGTTGGTGAATAACGTCAGCTCAAAGTTATCTAGGCTTTATTGCTCTTTAGTCACAGAAAGAGAGAAGCATTTCCCAAGGGACAACTCATTTTTTCACTCTTACATTATTGTTGATGAAATATTTCTGAGAAGCAATTTTCTCTGATGATTCAAGGGGAAGAGTAGATAGGCTAATTTGAACCAGTTGACTAACTTGTAGAGAGCGAAAGGGACATGTAATGAGTGACACCAAGAGTCACTCCAGGGAGCAGCATGAACTGTTGCTGTGGAATTTGCTGTCTTTCATCTGCTTAAACTATGCAAAATGATGCTTGATTTACCCTTGGCTGGGTGTTGGCTGAGCTGTGTTACTGATGTGACCACTAGCAATTACAGAAGGGAATCTGAGCAGATGATGATCCTGGCAGAACTGCTGCTGAGTACTGATTAGTCAGCAGACACCCAGAGCAACTCAAGCTTATGGCTGAAGATCAGTTCTGTATTCAAGTGTCAGCCTCTCTGGCCACAGCTAATAAGTCTGTCACTGATGAAGCCAGAGACACTAAAACTCATCTGCAGTCTTCTGATCATCAGAGTGCTCTTATTCACCTCAGTTTTCTCTTGATGTGGTACTTTGTCACTTTGAAAGCTTACCACCAATGGACAGCAATATTACTTCTTGCCTGCAATGAAGCACTAAGTCGAGATGATGTTGCTGTGAGTGCCTTCTCAATACAGAATGGAATATTTGCATAGATTAGCCTGCTAGCTGATGGTCCTTGACTGCTTTAATTTCAAACACACTACTTTCCATTGAAATGCCATACAGGTTTGTTTGTTTATTCATTTAATACTTAACATCACTAGAAGATGCACAAATTCTTTGAACAGATTCCTGAGGCAATTTATTTCTTTACAGATGAAAAACTCTGCCCTTTTTTGTTAGGAGGCGTATGTTGAACAGCACAAAGGTATCTGAAAGCAGTGGAAATTATGAAGCTGAGAACAAACACTACTTTTTGACATTGCTGTTGACTGACCTTGTGATACTGTTACTACTGTTTCAGGTTTTTAGCTCATCTCTGATAAAGTTCTCTGACAAGGATACCTGCAAGATAACAAGTATAACCTGTTCTTTGTAAGACATCTGGTAAAATGGTGAATGACTGGACACATGCAGACTAGAGGTTGACCTCTTGACTTCTACTATTCAGCAAAATAAACTGGAATAAGAAAGAGTTTAGCATTCAACTCTTAAAATCCCAAAGGTTATCTAAGTGAAGCAGAGGCATAGAGCTTCAATCTCCAAAAATTATTTGGAATTTCATAAATGGAGTTAAAATACCTCTCAGCTTCTACTTTGCATATATCTTTCTGATTATAGAGATTATAGACACAATTATTAAACATATAGGAACAATAATATACATATGTAAATGAATACATGAAATAAACTTTATGAGCCAGAATCGCTACTAATCACTATTTAATCTTTTCACTATGAGTAGTTATAGCAGTACCAGTAAGTTTTTCAGACTCCTTGAGAAGTACCCGCACTCCGATGGAAGATATTTTACCCAATATTCTTAGCTTATAAAGGATCAGAGAATCAAAAAATCTAAAATCAGGAAGGATATAGTGTGTTACTAGTCCAAATTTCTGCCAGCACACAACACATCTCCACGTTAGATTTACAATCACATTAAATTAATTATTTTATTGATTTTATAGGGGATTTTCAGTAAGCCGCCTTCTTCTCTTTTTATATGACCCTGTTTGACATTGCTCCCTCAAATATTCATAGATCAGTCATTATAATCCCTTGTAACCTTTATTTGGTGAAGATGAGGTGTGTTTAACCCTTTTAATGTTTTTTGGGGGGTTTTTTGTTTGGGTTTGTTTTTTTGGTTTTTGGGGTTTTTTTTTCTCCCAGAACTTAGTATCTGGAGTTCTCCAATCAATGCCTGTTGCATCATGTTGTGACAGAGTTCATCATGTCCAGGGAGGGTGCAGCTGCCAGTGCTGGGCATGGGAACACATGAGATGGGTCTTTGTTTTATTAAGCTCAAGAATCCAATTATTACCCCCAGGTATGAGGAGAAGGATGAAGAGGAAAGACCAGGCAAAGGCAGGGTCATGGGGTTTTTTATATGGTATTGCAGGGATGGAGCTTAGGTTTTGGGTTAAGGGAGGAGTTATTAGCAACACAAAAAGCGTAAAATCAAATTCCCACCTCCTTAGAATAGGAGCACTCCACAAATGACTATACTATAAATTTCTCCTTCCTTTCAATCAGACAACAAATTTAGCCTGAAACTACCTGGGGTGAAAGTGCTATTTCACATCTTTACCTGCTGAAATCAGAGAATAGAATCTATTTCCTCCAGGGTGATAGAAATAAATTAAAAAATGTTGTTTACAACATCTGGATGATGATATTTTAAGTTATGTTCCTGAAAAAGACATACTTCATTTTACATATTTTATTGAGCTCTAATTTTGTTACCTTCTGCTGGTATGTTCGTGAAGATGTTCAATGAGATTTGAACAGCACTGCAACAGGTAGGTCATTAGTAACTTTGCTGTGACAAGTACAAAAAATCTAATCAAAGATTAATCATAATGGAAGATAATTCCATTATTTTTTCAAGCTCTCATTCCACACATTGCAATATATACTAAGTTTCTTGAAAAATATTTCAAATTCAGCCTTTTTTTTAATGTGTTAGATCTTAAGTCGGAAGAATTAAACAGTGCCTATTATGCTCACTGCATTAACCCTACCTTCTGTAGCAAATTGTTGAATTTTCTTTGATAGCAAGTTAGTTTAACATGATTTCTTGCTTATGAACACTTGCAGCCTGCAATTTTCCTCAAGGTGCTAAAGGATTTATTGAAGTATTTCTCTGATCTCATATATAGTATTTACTTAAGACACTTATAAACACAAGTTCTATGAATTACCCAAACTATTTCTGAATTCTCAAAGATGACATTTGATAGTTCTATTTCTGATGTTAAGTATTTATACAATTTGGCCATGTTGATTGTTTCATGTATATAACATTTAAAATACGTATTCTTTGTGATTATTGCATTTCTGACATATTTTTCTGTATGACCTGGATTTACTATCCACTACTAGAATTTTTAC
Organism: Pycnonotus jocosus; assembly: GCA_013400435.1. Lineage (NCBI taxonomy): Eukaryota > Metazoa > Chordata > Aves > Passeriformes > Pycnonotidae > Pycnonotus > Pycnonotus jocosus. The sequence goes on along the minus strand of VWYP01006750.1, from coordinate 34,199 downwards.
CTTCCTTCTCGAAAAAATCAAAACCAAAACTTAGATTTATGAAATACATTAAGAAAAAATTATACTCAAAACTTCAGCTAGTGACAGTCCATCTATCTGAAGCACAGTTATAGATTATGGAACATAGTCTATAACTGTGGAAACTATGTAGAAGTCGAGTGTCAGAGACTATGTATTAAACTTAAATTTACTGGAAACCAAAAGGAGAGAATAAAAATAAAAATCAATGTTCAATATTTAAAGACTAAGAAAATTCCAATCATGTTCTCAGACCCAGCCAAAGGGAATAACTAGGTATGTTTATCATCCCTCTCAAGTCTATCAGGCAACAGTGTTTCATAAAAAATTGTATTCAATAACTATATACAGGGAAGAAAAGGATACAGAAATAAAGCAAAAGTAATGTCATATGGTCTCAATTTTAACTGAAGTTACAATGTATTTAACATATGGCATAGCACAATAAAGGAAGAAGGTTTTAGAGATTGTGTACTTAAGTTCAGTTATGGCTTTCAAAGTTTTTTTATACTGTTTCTGAGTTTTTCCTCCCTTCTGTATGTCAGTTTGATCATACAAGAGAACAATTTGGTTACAGCTGTCAACATACCAACATCAAAGTTGGATTCTACTGCTTCACAACAATGTAATAAAATGTTGTGGAATTAAGATGGTAGTAGGTGGCTGTAACAGATATTGATACAAGGCTTTACAATTCAAAATGTCTGTCTGGGGACTATACAACTCTTCTCAGTGTGATATTTCAACATCTCAGACATTTGGTGCTTTATCAGATCCTGTAAAAGATTCCTAAAGAAGCCACCACAAGAGAATGCCTACAGTATGAAAATGCTTTGTAGATTCAGGTTCCTGGCCCTTGGGTCTCACCATCATTAACAGCATCAATTTTTCACTGAATTGAGAAATACAAATTGCAATTAATCCTTTTCTGCACATTCAATTATTAGTTAAGATGTGTACAGATTTCTTTTAAACTTTCAAGCCAGTGGTGATGAGTAAATATAGTTTTATCTTTAGGATTTGAGTTATATCCAAAAATGTAAAGCATTTCAAAATCAAACAAAATCAAAATCCTTTATTCCATTCATGTCACCCTGTATTATTCCCTGACTCAGTATTTCAAATGTGAGCCACATCCAGTTTGAAGGGTCACACTGTGTTATGGTACTGTATGTAGCACAATATGATGAGTGTAATAGGCATGAAGCATCAAAGAAATAGTGTAAATGCTGAAAGTGGATACAATTTTCATTTGACAATGAATGCAATGAATTTTAACCTGTTACTATGAGACTTATTGATACTTTCGTATTATTAATGCTCTGAAAAATGAATTACATTGTTATGTGCATATGAGTACAATTATGTGATTCAGTTCCAGTGGGAGTGATGAAATTTCCTAAAAATAATAATGTAATTTCCTTTTCTTCCTGTGCTGTCCCTTTCTTGTCAGTGTGCCATTATGTTACAAGAACTTCAGGTGCTTGAGTTTAATATAAGAAGAAACAAATTAATGAAACTTCACCACAGTGTGGGATTTGAACCTATTTATTATGAGTCCTCTGAATTGTTAAGTAACTCATCTGTCTACTACCTGAGAAAGAACCTTTTGATTAAAATATGTATTGAAAGGTGGTTTTAGTAAACTTTAATTCATAAATACTTACAAATCACGTTGGCGACTTACAATTATAAATCTGTGTTATGTTCATATATATGTTAGGTCTGCATCATCAAAGTATTTAATTTAAATAAATGTATTTATATTATAAGGATATGAGTATATGTAACAGACAAAATGTAGAGGTTTGTATGTGTTTTTATAGGAACATATAATACACACATATACATACACATATAGGTATGTATATACACAGAAAAGAGAGGGAGCAAGATGAGAGGACTATTAATATGGCCACAATTATATTCACATAATGTAGATGGGTATTTTTAAGTCATATGATATCTAAGCCTTCAGCAAACTGCTAGGTAGGAACAAAAGGTCCTGTTTTCTGTGAGTGTGGACATGAATACTGTTGGATAGCTGAGAAAAAAAAACAAACATCTGCATCTGTTTCCAAGTAGTCATTGAGCAACAGCAGTGAAAATGAACTCTAAAGAATCTGTATTGATGATCATATCTCCCCTACGTAGTCCTGGCTACACCTAACTTGTTGAGGACATAACAATTAATAAAAGCCTAGCTCTGTTATTTATAGATGTGATTCTTCAGAAATGCAGATTTTAAACACCTATAAACAAGGGATGATAAGGCTACTAAAAGAGAAAAAAATATTTTGAAACCAACACTCGTATCAGTTCATGTCCAAATGCTACACTGCCTTGCCCATGGAGGTCCCATTTTGACACACTATTTCTGCATCATTCGTGGCTGGAGTTTGGAAAGGACAAGGCAAACAGTCCGGGATCAGCATGCAAGAATTCTCTTTATTCAAATTTCTGACTCCATTTATACACACTGTACATAAGTGGCCAATTATTGGCCAAAGGCTTGTCACCTCATGATTTGGATTGGTGACCATCCCAATCACTCAAATGTTTCTCTCATAGCAAAAGAATGCAAACATTTTCTTATTTACATGAAAAAGTATGGGAACTCAGCTTAGAGTTCTAAAACATCAGAAGGCTAGTCTAAAATATCAGAATACAAGTTTAAGACATACAAAAGCAGGGTGACACCATTTAAGTAATTTTGTACTCTTAAATTTTATACACATCTTTATTCAGTATTAGGTTTCATTGCAATCTGGGAAATTTCTGACAGTATTAGACAACGTTCATTAAAACACTTTAGTTGTTTCATCAGTAAATATTGCCAAAACCACTTTTGGCAATTCCTCTGTTGAGTTGGCTAGGATGATCTGGTAAATTCAGAATGATTCAGAATGACAAAGACTCACATTTTATTCTTTCTTTATTGTTTTATTCATCCACAAGTTCCATTAGAAAATTTTTTTGCAGTTTTCCTCTCCCTTTCTTATTTTTGTTTTGCTTTTTTTGGTTTGGTTTAGGCTGGGTTTTAGTAAAAAAACTAGAATGCAGCAACATCCAAGTTTGTAGTGTCATCAATATTGAAAGTAATTTTTGAATAAAAGAGTCTTGGTTAAAGAGTATAAAAAGTAGAGCCATTTCATTCTAGCAAGACAGGTGTGAGATTTTCCCATAATTGACTTCTCTATAGAACAGAAATTATACTGAGGACCAAAGACAGAATCTGCACAACTTTGTTGGTGATGTATTTTTTACAGAGTAAATTTAACTGACCTCTGTCAATACATTTTACTGTCACAGTCTTGTAAGACATATTTAGCCCTCAGAAGGGCAAATATGCCTTTTCTTTCTCACTCTCCCTGTCTTATTTCCCTCTACAGCTTGAGTATTCTTCTCTGAGATTGAACTGAAAGCAGGGACACACACTCATGCAGCCCAAATTCCACTGAAACAGGTTATCCTACTATGTTAGAGAAACACCTGGCAAGGAAACTTAATCTACTGCTAACAGGAGTAATTCATCTTTGGAGTCAACTGAGTCATTGTGAGGAACATATTTAATGATTGCTCTCTGCCCTGCAGCAGTTACATTTTTATTTCTGGGTACAATTCACTATGTTGTTTATTCTGCATACAGCCTCAAGTCATCTAAGGCTCTCAGATCAGGAACAGAGCTAGTATTGAACTCTCTAGGACAGAAAACCTTTTCAATACAAGACTATGATTACTATTTGACCTATTTCACTTTGTTTTGAGAGGTTGTATGAAATATGCTCATTAGAGGAACCTGAATTTGGCTTCTTTCGATAGCTCCACAGTCAGCTTAAATCAAGCTAAACCCAGCAGCTATTAGAAAGGGTAATTCTGTCCATAATTACCTTCCCCCTCTCACCAGGGCTTCCTTGCTATTCTCTTGCATTAACTTTACTTATTTTGATCTATGGTATGAAGCATATATATAAAAACCCAAACAACTGCTGGGCTATATAACCACTCTTGCTGTCTGTCATAATTCAATATCAAGTAGCAATCAAGCCTCATGCTTGCTCAGTCCCACACCAGCAGGATCAAGGAGGAAATCAGAAGAGAAAAAGCCAGAAAACTCATGGGTTGAGATAAAGACAGTTTAATAGGAAAAGTAAAAGCAGTGCACACAAACAAAGTCAAACAAAAAAATTAATTCACTGCTTCCCATGTGCAGACAAGTGTTCAGCTGTCTCCAGGAGAGCAGGATTCCTTCATATGTAACAGTAGCTTGGGGAGAAAAAACCATCATTCTAAATACCCTATTCCTTCTTCCCCTATTTTATACACTGAGCATGATGTCACATGGTCTGGAATATCCCTTTGGTCAGTTTGGGTCACCTGTCCCGGCTGTGTCTCCTCCCAACTTCCCAGGCAACCCCAACTTCTTTGCCAGCACAGCAGTACATAAAGCAGAAAATGCTGAGGTTCTGTGTAAGCCCTGCTCAGTAAAAACAAAAATATCTCTATATTATCAACCCTCTGTTCAGCTCAAATGTAATACACAGCCACACACCAGCCACTGTGAAGAAAATTAACTCTACCCCAGCCAAACCAGCACACTGTCAGAAAATAGAAACAGAACATGTAAATAGGTATGAGAAGAAAAATTGGCACGAGTGTGCATTTTTCACTAAGCACTACAGTGATCTCCTACCATAGTTTTTTGCAGTGCCTGGTTATTACCAAATATAACATGTAAGTAACTGCAGAAGAAGCTAGATCAGAAAGTTCAGTCAAACAGACACAAAGAAGGGTGGGATCATATGAAGAAGGATAACAGGAAGGAGAGCAAAACCACCTTTGTTAGGTGCTCAATTATATTAGATTACACATTACACAAAATTTCCCCCTTTGATCAGTCTAACTTGATTGTGAAGCCTCAAGGCTAAAAGTTTGATTATGTTTTGATTCAAAGCAGCTTTGAATTAAAGTCAGCTATGAAGACAGCAGTTCTAATGGATTTAATTTATTTCCTATTAACACAATTTGCAGTGAGCACCAACAGAAAGTGTCATTCAAGTCATCAAGTTCTACACATAGTCTCAGGTGATAGGAAGTAATAGATACATTACTGAAATGCAATGCAGGTAGAGGTGGGATAAATGCCTTCTGACCCCTGTTTTCAAAAAGTCTTGATTCTGTCTCTGTTGCTCAATATAACCTTAAATATTGGGGCATGAGATTTTTCCTAGCATTTTTACCGACACTGGGATGAGATGACAATGAGTTTTGAAGTTCAATTACTCTCTTTTAGGAAATGTCTTCTATTTCTGAAGCATAGGGCACAGAGAAAAAAATGTTCCTGATCTCCTAGTTTTCACCACTTGGATATTTTGTTATGCTTTTACCATATAAACAACCTTGTAGTTGTAGAATTTTTTTCCCCATTCTATGAATAGGTGAGATTTCCCCCATATTCCCTTTTCATTGCTTATCAATGATGAAATGCTTTTCTTGAAATGAAATGAATAGTGTTACCCAAAGTATTTAGGACCAAAATATAGCACTGAGTTTATTGAAAGCATTACTTTATTTCCTTATTTATTGATCCATATGAATCATCAGGATTTAAAGCATTTTCAAATGTAAATGCAGACTCGGTGAAGTTTGTTTTTTGAAGTATCTACAGGAAAAACTCATCCAGTTCCAGTTAGGGTCTCTTCATAGACTTGTACTCACAAGCACAATTTCGGATTTGGAATTGCACTTTAGATTTGGATTTTGACTGGCAACCAAACAATTCATAATATCTGGTAAAGTTCTGTGGCAGTGAGGGCAAATACTGAGACTTTAACTCTGAAGTTAATGTCATTTTTTAATAATAGAAATCACATTCAGTATAGCTGAGGCTTCAAATAGGATATTCAGCACAGCTAGGAAAAAACGTTTCAAATTATGTAGTACATACACCATGTAATACATGGAAATTATATGCATTCTTCCAGTGCTGGATGTAAAAATCAATCCTTTTGTCAAGTGCTTCTATTGTAGACTGCCATGTTGGAGACCTACATTCAAACAAAGGACTTGGAGGGTTGGGCACTTAGCTTCCAGGGAGAGGAGCCTTCTGTCGTTCAATAACTCTCCTCGGTCGCAGACGACAAACGAGCTACTGGAGATAAGACACTTCAGACAAGCTTCTGAAAACTCTTTTGATAAAGTCTCACATCTGAGGTTAATGACAATAGCTAAGGTGTGGGAGTCATGTAATAAGCGTAAATCTGACTTGGAAAATTAAAAACAAAGAGCATGAAACAAAGAAAAAAGTAACACTAGTTTGAAGAGAATGGCATTATAGTCAGAAGGAGTAAATAATGAGGAACAATGCAGTATGATACATGAGAACTTAGATGATTTAAATACTAAAAGATGAAAGCTAGTTCAAAGCAGCTAAATAGAGAGCAGTGACAGGTTCCTAGGGAAAAAAAGGATATCAAACAATTGGGTGTGTCATTAAATATAAGAAATCAAAAGGTAAAAAGAGTCTAAAAGATAATTCTGTGTGCAGCATTAAATATGAACGATAAGTAATAAGATGAGAAAAGAAAAATCTATGTCTAACATTAAAAACAAAGAAACATTAGCAACTATGCCTAAGTAGGGCAAAAAGGAGTCAGGTACAATTTATTAATATAAACAAAATCTAGAAGAAACAGACTGAATAAAAAGGGAACAAAGGAAAAGGAATTCACTTTCAATTAAAAAATCTAGAAGTTTATTCAATCCTAGGAAATAAGAGTGTTAAATACTTCTTTCTGTACAGTTAAAAGCTCTTCTAGGCTATGGCTTTTGCTCACTGTGTCCATAGCTCAGCTAAACTATCACCACTTGTGAGCTCAAAAGTCATGCCTAGGTCTTACCTAGCCCATGTACTTATTTACAGGAGGCATTTGAAGCCCAGATGATAATTCTGCAAGAAAAGTCAAAGCAAGAGAGACTGGATTTGCAAAAATACTTGAGGCCCCAAAAGTTACAGATTAGAAGCACCCCAAAATCTCATAATGAAGTCTCACAAATACTTATGAAACTCTGGACCTTAATTGATGCTAGCAGAAATCTTGGTACTATGAATTCTTATGGATGAAGTCTACTAATAGTAAATCCCATCAGTGCTAAATCCTGTTGCTCCTGTTATTCCTGATTATGACATAACCACTTTAAGAAACAGATATTTCTTTCTTTTTTTCCTTTGTCAACATGCACAGTCTCCTTTTTTAATAAAGGATGACCCTATCATAGCTGGACATTCTTCTAAGTTTTTGAGCCCATGCTAGTTTGTCCATAACAAATATTTCCTGGTATATAACTTATTACCATAGCAATTCACTTACGAGTTAATTTTTGTCATAAATGGTGATTAATTAAGAAAAACAAGGTTGTTAGGTTTTTTAAATTAAAAAGTTGGAATTTTTCATGGTTTTCTCACTTTTCTGTTTCTAAATTTAAAAATTTAAACATTCGAAAGTGGAGAAATTGTGGGTGGAATAACTGAGCTAACTGAACTGACTGTAGTAACAGTAACTACATTAAACACTACTAGAAGGACAGTGTAGCTCAGAACCTGATTTGTTCCATTTTGTGGAGGCAGGAGGATTCACTGCAGATTTAGAGTGGCACTTTAGCTCAGTGCAGCAGCTCTGTGAGATTGCTGGTGCCCAGCTTTTGGCATGGTTAATCCAAATTACTGTGCCAAGATGCTCTGTGCCTACACTGAGCATTCAGCCTAGCTTGGCTACACATTCATGGATGTAATGGAGGCACACTGCTAATTGCTGGATTATATCTTGCTCCAGTCAAGAGTGTGGGAATATTATAAATTCTAAGTAAAAGAATATATGAATTGCTTACAGCAGGGTAGGCAATATGCTTTTCTCCAGAATGAAAAAAAAAAAAAAAAAAAAAAAAAAAAAAAAAAAAAAAAAAAAAAGTGGAAGCATTTCTTTAAAGTTAAAAAGTAAACAAAAATCCCTCTACATCCCCTCTCTCCCTGGAATAACCTTTCAGACTTCTTTAACTGCTAAAACTGAAATTTCCAGTTACAAAAATGGATAATTAGAATTTTCAGAGTGGGTCTAGGGAGATTTCTTCTGGTTTGTTTTTGGAGGCTTTTTAATCTGAAAAGCCTGTAAATCAATAAAAATAAACCTGCCATACAAAAATGTTTAATAACCTTGCCAAAGGTCAGTTCCAACCAAGTCAAAGCTTTCAAATTAAAGAAAGTCTTTTCATGAAGATGAGAGAAACAGGCAAAATATCTTGCAGAAACACAATAGCAAGATAAAAAATATCAACCTGTTAAAGTGTCTAGGAGTGCTGGTTTTTATCACATTCCATCTTCCAATGCAGATGAAAGAGAATGGTAGTTGGTTACCAATTCCATCTTGGATTAGTTTGGAAATTGGATTAACCAACATCATAAGAAATGCTGTGCTGATTTTTTTATTCCTGAACATATATATTGTCTAATTTTCTAACAATAACACTTGTATTTTGAGAGATTATATTTTTTCCTTAATAGGTAGACAGAGCTGATAATGATGCACAGTTCTGCCCAGTGTCTGTTCTAAATTTAAATCAATCATTATATTCTTTCTGCATAAACATCAAACCTCTCTCACTTCAAAGGAGGTAATTTTTAATATGATAAATCTACAGCTTCTGATGTAATCATCCAAATGTGATTTAACATTTTAGGAAAATCTGAAGAGCTCTAGACCTAGCATTTTCACATAGAAGTATATATTATTCCTTGTTCATAAAATGATTCTGTGTCCCACTCTTTCTGTTTCATATCTGGGTTCAGTTTATTAATTTGACAGAAATTTTTATACAATACATATAATCTTTTCAGTATGAGGCATGACAACATCTTGAGAGATCAGGAGGGCAAGAGAATGAGCAAAAAGATATCCAAAGATCTTTTAATGATAATAATTATGTGGAACTGTTAAAATTTCACATGCTTTTCCTAATATAGGGAACTGGAGAGCAGCACAGTGAAAAGTGACCTGAGAGACCTGGTAAATGGAAAGTTGGATGTGAGTCATCAGTGCCCTGGCAGCCAGGAGGACCAGCTCTGTCCTGGGGGACATCAGGCACAGCATCACCAGCCAGGCAAGGGAGGGGATTGTCCTGCTGTGCTCTGAGCTGGGGCAGCCTCACTTTAAATATTGTGTGCATTTGGGCACTGCAATATAAGATATGAAGCTATCAGAGTGTCCAAAGGAGGGCAACAAAGATGGTGGAAGAGCCTTGAGGGGAAACAGTATGAGGGGCAGATGATGTCACTTGGACTGTTCACTCTGGAGGAGACTGAGAGGAGACCTCATTGCAGTTACAGCTTCCTTGTGGTGGGAAGAGGAGGGGTAGGTACTGATTTCTTCTCTGTGATCAGTGACAAGAACCCAAGAGAATGGCCTGAAGCTGTATCAGGGAGGCTTAAGCTGGACATCAGGAAAAGGTTCTTCACCCAGAGTGAGGCACTGGAAGAAGCTCCCCAGGAAAGTGGTCACAGCACCAAGCCCGATAGAGTTTGGACAATGCTGCCAGGCACATGGTGTGACTCTTGGGTTCCTGAACAAGACCAGGACTTGGACTACTGATCCTAATGGGTCCCTTCTAACTCAGCTTATTATGTGAGTCTATGCTAAACAGTTCAAACGCATGCTTGGAGAAGGGCACGTCTTACATTTTAAATTAATTATGCTTATGAGATATGTTTTTAGATTTTTTTTTTCATTCCTCACTTCCTTTCCTTCTCAACTAAAATACAGGAAGACCTTCACCACAAAATCACAGAATGCCTGAAGTAGGAAGGGACCTCTGGAAATCACATAGTCCAGCTCCCCAGCTCCCAGATTAAAGCATGGCTAGTTAGAGTGGGTAGATCAGATCTGGGTGCAGCTGGGTTTAAAGAATTTCAATGAACAGTTCATAGCCTTTCTGGGTAACCTGTGCCTGTGTCTAACCCTCTCACAGTAAATGTGTTTTTCTAATGTTTAAATAAGGTTACCTGTATCTTAGTTTGTGGTTGTTGCCTCTTGTCCTTTCCTTGGCTACTACTGAGAAAAGTCTAGCTCATATTTACACCATGCAAACACATTGATATTGCTCCCCCAGGGTACTCTCTTCTGGCAGAACAGTCATAGGTCTCTCAACCTCTCATTATATAGCAGACATTCCCATTCCTTGATTGCATTTGTGACCCTATGCTGGACTAGATCCAATGTCCATTTCTGTCTTACAAAGAGAGCACATCAAATGTGTCTCAGCAGTGCTTATGAGAGGAAAAGGGTGACATCTCTTGAGCAGCTGGTAGCCCTCCTACCTATGTGGCCCAGGACACTGTTGGCCTTCAGTGCTGCAAGGATACTAAGGTTAAGATATCTAAAGATATCTCCTGTCTGAGTAACCTGTCATCCAGACAGGAGACTGAGGCTGATATCTTTTAAGATTCTTAGCTATATGTGACTAACAGATTTCAATGGCAATTTGGCACTTAGGTATTTCAGAGAACATGAACCAGCAGATGTTTGTTTATTATCAGGCAGAAAGTTATAGCAAAGATAAAAGGGTCAGATCTCCAAAAATCCCTACTCCTAGACTTGTGTTCCTACTTTACTAGATAAGTGTGAGATTATTATAATAGACTTCAATCTACTGACATTTTAATAGATATCTAAAGCTGACATTAATTCAGATGTACTTTTAATCTTGGTAAATCTGAAAGCAGAGGCATGATCAATTCCAAATGAAAAAAAATACAAAGAAAAACAACACCACTGTTTTTCAAGCAAACTGTTTACATTGAGAGCTATGCAGCAGCAGGAGCTCTGACCGAGGAAATACAAAATATAAAAGCTGTCACCTCCTCAAACATTTTTCTTTCATCTTGATTTCACAGAAGAAACTACATATGATTAAGGTAATACCTTTTTTATTAACTTGTAAGAGTACCATTTTCAGAAACATTGCCTGTATGAAGCAATCTGGACTAAAATTAAGAGGCGAAACCACGAATATATGCTGCAGTGAGAAAAATAATTAGCAAATTTTTGTGCTGCTTTATCTAAAGGAAGGTACAATAAAGTGGCAGAAAAAAGGCAGTAAAACCTGTATGTATTAGAAATCACTTCTCTATATTAACCACAGTGTTAACATAGTAGTGAATTTTATGTTTACTTGTAGAAAAGATCATTGTTAACATAATTCACAAACCTCAGAAGAGGCATTAGAACGCTATGGCTACTCTAAGGAAGCATTCATACGTTATTTAAAGCAAAATAAATTGCTGCAGAAATATTCATGTGCTGTAATGAGTTTTGAGGACTGATTTATTTGTTTCTAAAGTCTTACTGTCTATACAGGCAAGAAATATACATGTAGTATGCATATGTAAGATATGTTTAACAATAATTGCAGGATTGCAAGCAATTTATACCATCACTATTTTTGTCCAAAGACTTGATCCACTGAGGATTTGATCTTCAACTCCCAGTAGAGAAGAAGGCATTTTTTCCAAAGGAGAACACTGTGTTGAGACAACAAGAACATGCAAGGTCATGTACAATCCTTATGTTTGAAAGAAAACAATTTCAGAAGATACAAGCTGAAGGACTAAATAACTAATTCAAATATCATATTGTCATGACTGGCTTTAACTCAGAAAAGCGAATTCAAGATTCAGCAACTTTTGTACATCCTGTCCAGGGATCTTAGGTGACTTGGGTGTGCTATTGGAAGTGTATAAGTATAAAATAAACATCAAATCCTGTTGCTGTGATTATACATGCAATATAATAAAGGGAGAAGTGAAAAAAATTAGAAGGAAAATGTGAGAAGCAATGTTCAGTAACAGTCAGGGGACTAGATGAGTTTTGTAACATGAACAGTAGTAAAAGAAGGAAAGTAATGCAGGTCTCATTTATATTATTTGCTACCTCTTTCATCTTTCCCTCCCTCCTGAAGGAAGCACTATCCACCTCACCTCTTCAGTCTCTGGAAATGTATGGCAGTTCTGCAGTTCCATGGGAGATGGCAGGACAGTGCTTTCAGTCCTCTCTGCTTCTTCATCTTTTCTACTCCACTACAAATTCAGTCAGCAAGAGTACACCACTTTCTCTGTAACTTTGTTTTAGGATATGGGAGCTAATTAAATGAAAGAAGAAGCACTAGGAATACTCAGGTGACAAGAAGATTTCCAATACCTGCAGTGGCAAAGCTCAGCTGGAACTACTCAGGCTCATTTTCAAGTTGAATGTATTAGCCTTGCATGTCAATGATGAGCAGCTGCCGCCCTCTGAGAGACCATACTTTAAGAGACTGCTAAAAGTCTTAAAGCTGAATCCACTCCTAAGCTATTAATTAGTTTGGTCCAAAATATTAGTCTGTCTTAATTAAGCCAATTCCATACAGACCAAAATATATTTGCTAACTGAATTTCAGCGTAAATGGAAGCATTTATATCTAGAAGTATGGCATTCATGGGACTCATTTAATGAAGGTGGTGATTTTCTCAGAAGATAAAGAATGGGGGAAAGATACGCAGTACCTAGAAAGAGATTCCTGTATTTTTCTTAAAAAAAAAAAAAAATAGTTTTAGCCATGAAAATGTTTTTTAATTTTTTTACTATGAGCCACTGAACTTTATCTATTGTGCTGTGATAGAAAATTGGGATTTATTAATACTATACTCACTCAATCCTTCTCTCAAAATTATCCCCTTATGAAGCAAAGATGTAGATAAGTAGGATGTGTGGTAGTTGTCTGTATTTCCACTGTGGGAACTAGAGTTCCTGGTATATTACTACCACTAAAAAAGTGATTGGCACTTTAACAAAAATCAGTACAAAATCACAATTTTCTCTCCAGCAAAAGCAGGGCAGTGAAATGCCACAGAATTTGAAGGGTGCTGAGTCTCCATCTTTTTGTGTATTTTCTGATTAATAATAGAAAGTTCATGGGTACCTTCACAGTACCCATCCAGGGCAGGATCATAGCCAAAATCCTTTTCATTTGGGTGCAAATCTTCTGTATAGGATTTACAGTTCTTCTGTCAGACTGAGTAGGCTGCATTAACTCACAGTCTGAACTGATTCTCCATCTGCACATTTTCATTACCTGAGAGAACACAATTGCATTTATGACTTCTCAAGTTCTTGTTTCTTTAAGCAAAGCTGTTCATTTGAGAAAGAGGGAGAAGGAATTTTCACTTTGAAAGGAATTTCCTATGTTTGTTAAGTCTTTGAAAATTCATCTTCGTTCAATTGAAAATTAATAGAACAACCCTTGAGATACCACTAAAATCCTATACATTGGTCCTATACACCTAATTATTTTGATAAACCTACTGCTTTAATAAGATAATTCTCCTTTTCTTTTTTTGTTTTCTGTTTAGTTGCAAAAAAAATACAGACATTTATAGTGTCAGCATGGGTTCTAATTTAAGATGACTTTAAAACCACAAATTTTAAGCAAACAAACTAACAACAAAAAAAAGTCTTTTTAACTAGAACTATGGATATGTGCAGAAATATATTCAAAATGAAACTGGGAAACCACTGGGAAGCAGGTTTAACATATCCTCTCTCTTCAGTCCTTGTAGATTTTACGAAACATACATGTTATGCTTTGGGACTGCCTGACCTAAACAATTTCCATCATTGTTCATCCTGGAGGAAATATTCTGATCCATTGCATTAGCTGTTAAAATTGCTCACCTACATTGCAGACAACTCTGCACAATGGTATTGAAATAGCACAATTTTGTCTGCTGATACTGGTCGTGTTAAATCTCTAAAGGATTTTTTAAAAAATAGCTGTATGACTTATTCATGTTTTAAACAGCAGAATACTTCTCATTTCCTAAAGCAAAAGGAAAAGAAAGAATAATAATATTTAAAGATATTCTCATTCTGTCATTCACCAGATTTGGGATCAAAACTCTATCTCTTTGGAAAAAAAAAAAAAAAAGATTTTTTGATTCCCAGAAAAGGAGAAACATCACTAGCTCTGCTAATATGAAATAATTTGTGAAAGAATTACTAAAAGGAAAAGGCTATGCACTTGAAATTTCTAGCCAAAATGAATGGATTAGAGAGAAAAAACACAGATTGGTATGAAAGGGGAAAGAAAATAAATTAGCAATGATGACTAAATAGATTTATCTGAAAATAGTCATCTTTCCATCCTAGAAACTGTCTTACTATTAAATAGGAAGAGAATCTAAAAATTACACAAATAAGTGACTATCATAAAGGAAGTATTACAGTATATCATGATGATAAAATATCCTCTATCTTTTCTGCTTCTTAGATATGTTTTTGTCTTTTTCATGATAGATGAAGAAAAAGGCAGTGAAACAGATAATTTTTTTTCACTGTTTCTTGCTGCTGACACTCAAGTGAATGTTTTTCAAAGGAATGTAATTTTTTTCAGAGAGGACATGCCTATAGAAAGATGTAAAGACAAAAACCAGGAAGTATGTTAGAAAGGGATTCATCTCCATTTTCAGAAAATACTGGTTCATATTCTGTGTGTTCTGGCATCTAACTGTAAATGTCTATGAAGTAGTTAGGAAGAGACATTTTTATGGAACCCATGGAATTATTTTTTTTCTCTTGAAAATCATGGTTCATAGTTTTTGTCTCTAAGCTCTATGCTGTGTTCAGATTCAGTGATATAGTTCTTATATTGTTTGTTTCCACTGGGCAATGTCCAGAGCAGATTTTTTTTCTTCTGTCTTTTTCTTTTTATAATTATTTTCCTCTTCCTCTGCTTGTTTAAGCCTTAATTTATCCCATTTATTTTTAGATTGTAAGTGACTGGTTCCAGGACTGTTATCTCTATATGAAGCTTGTCATGTACATAGCACAGCAAGACACCAAATAAGTTTCCAAATACAATAAGTAAAAATTGAAGAAAAACCCATTTTGGAATAAAAATACATGTATACACCCTGCAGCTAGTCAACCCTGTTTCTCAGTGTCTTAGGGTCATTTTTGAAAATAGGAATTGACCACTTCTTAAAATAGAATGATTTTGAATTGAGGATTACCGTAAAGTAAACCATTGACTTTCATTAAGCAACATTTGCAATAATTAACATCCAACATAGCTACATTATATTTTCACACTATTACAATAACAAAAAACTATATATTGCTAGGAAATGAAGAAAAGCACTGGAAGACCATCACCTACATTCACAAATCTCAGGGGCAGAGTTTTGTTCTTGCCTCCTACTACTCCCCTGAAAAAATCCAGTGTGATACACAAGCACAGGATTTTGGTGGCTGAGAACTTAATTATAAGGATGTAGCAACAGGTCATTGACACTAGTCAAAAAGACACATTCTATCACTACTTAGTTCACTAGGGCAGGAGTAGCCTTTGGATTTGTGTCCAGATAATATCTGTCTTATATCTATATGAATAACTATGACCATTTTGGTGTATTTTTTGCCTTCTCATTTTTTTTCTTAAATTTCGTGTTTTATTTGCATACACTTTTCCACAAGTATTCAGCCTTCACAAGGGCTGCACACGTGATAACTGAGTTACAGCTCTTAATTGTGACTGATGCATCAGAGTGCACACCTTTATTCTTGACTTGATAAATGTTTGCAAATTTCAGAAAAGAATATTCACTGCATGTATTTAAGACAATAGTTTTTACCTGTATGGAGTGAAACATATTTTCTAATGAAAATTCATGAGATGAAATGTCACCTTCAGAAAGCTTGTGAAAAACGACCCATAGTGTGAATCTTTCTGTCAGAATTCAAGTTTACATTGTTCCAGTGGTGTACCCAGCCCATTTCCAGTGACAAGGACTGTACAATGATATGTGTACCTTTTCTGAACCTATTACATGCTGCATCTCTGCACTGGCTTTTTTGCTGCTTGAGAATAAGGGCTTGGAGCAGAGAAAACAATGAAGTGCCTGGATACTCTACTTGATATTTTAAAAATAAGTATTTGTGATTTCTGTATGATATCTGAGTTCATGATTTTATGTGCTGCTTCTAAGAAAACTGAAATCCCTGAGGTGCTCTTTGTGGCAATGTCTAGAAATAATTTTTATTTTATTTTAGAGCACACCAACTCTTAAAATGGAGATTAGATGTTTATTCTAATGGCAGCTGTATTAATGCATATGGTTTCATATATTAATGGCAAAAAAAACTACTGGCATTGTAGAACACACTGTAAAACACAATGGACACATCACCTTGCTAGGTCTGATTGGGAATTCCAGATGCAGAAATGCTGTGGAGTTTGCTGGACCTTTTGTTTCTGATTGGCCTTTGAATTACACTGTTCATGTCAGATCATGAAAGGACATGCTGGAATGCTGGAATTTTGAGTGTTCACTTTTGGTTTTCCACTTCTCTTATGAAGATAAAAATACTTATTTTCGACACAGACAACAACATTATGAGCTGTATTTGTTCTTTAATTGTCTCATATAAAAAAAAGTATTGATTACCTTATAATGATACTTCTTTTCAGAAAAAAATGGTATTGCTTACAGAAGAACAAAGCTTATTCTGTTATTCTAACTTTCCTTGAACTGTTTGCAGTTTACATTTGCCTGCAATATTTTAGTCAAACAGCTAGCACTGCTCTTACTTCAAAGGTATGAGTTGAGCAGTTGCCATTACATCAATGCTTTATATTTCACAAGACTTTATATTTCACGAGGCTTTATCTGCAATAGTCACATAATTTATTGTCTTATTATTAGGTCAAATTCAGTTATCTTTATTCAAGTTTTCTGACTGAAATAATGAACTACAGGTCCATCATGTGGCCAGCTGTTACTGTTAAAACAGTTTTCTTGCAATAGCACAGGGAGAGCATTCTAAAGGGGATGTTACCATTAATTGTTTCCATAGACTATTTTTATTTCTGAAGACAGATGTACACACACACATACACACACAAATGCATGTACACACACAAGACAAATAAATTCAAAACAGTCTTTACTAATGAAGTTTTACAATAAAGGTGGGTCTCCTAGCTGTGACTCAAAAGGGCCTTTTAATTTGAACGTTTAATTTTAACACATATAGTAGGAAATTGGATATGGAACTGTATGTTGCAAAATCTACAGTGTTTATCACTGTCTGTGGTGGCAAAATGATGTAATCCCATGCTGTAACCTGACTGCACTGAATACAGCCAGGTCCATGGAAAAAAAGAACATTATAAAACAGAAACACTGTGAGGGAACAGAAATAATATAGTAGCAGTAACAAAATCAAGCAATAGCAGAACAGGATCATTACCAGTCAGTGTTATTCTTGCTGACTCTAGGTATATAAATTAACAATCATCTAGGGTAAAACATGAATGTAGGCAAAAGGGAGACACATCCTCTAGGGACTGGATTTTCCTGTTGAGACTGGTGGAGTTTGGCAGTTTCATCAGCTCTTCCCTTTAAACTAGGGTTGCTTCCAAGAGAGAGACCATGTCCACTGGCTGCACACCAGATGCACCGGTTCAGATGCACACCAGGTGATTAGACTGGGTGGGAAAAAATCTGTAGGACACAGGAGTCCGAGAAGGGAATACAAATGCATTGGAAAATACGTGAGCTGAGTCCTCTGTGCTTCTTCCCATCTTCAATGAAGAATACATGCTAAATTTTGGGAATCCTTGCCCTTTCCACTGCTTTCTCAGTTCTTCTTTCTTGAAGGCTAAGAAAGGCTAGGTCCACAATAGGACTCTGGGCCAGGAAAGAGAAGTAGTAATGTTCTAACTTGAAATCTTTTGTAGTTTGTTGGTTTGGGATTTTATTATAATAGACATCTATTTTTAAGAATTTTTTACAATATTGCTTTATTTTACAGATAAACACAGTACAAACAAAACTGATCTTTTTCAATACTGTGCACACATAAACACACACTCCATGTGCATTTATAACAAGGACATTGAAATACTTCTATTATGCCATAGATATGGAAATTAGGATGTAGTTTCCTAAATCAAATTCTTAATTTTGCAACATCTGACAATTATTCTAAGAAACATTCTCAGTCCATGTTCCTCTGCAGAATTCTTCAGCAAATGCTGTGATTTACTACAGCAAGCATTCAAAAAAAGTAAGAAATAAATTAATTGGTACTGATTGTATTGTGTGCAATGATAACAGTCTTGCTCCACTTGAAAACTGACAGGTTCCTCCCTCCCCCGATAAAATCCTGTGATTTTATTCAGTAAAAATCCTTATTTCTGCATTCCTGTAATAGTAAAATCCGGTATTCTTTAGAGCATACAGTAGGAAGATTTCACAACAGAAAAGGAAAATCTATCTTTCACATATTCCATATGTGTGGATTTCAGCATATTTGTATTCATACAGACTCGTGATGGATTCTTTTATTTTATTTGAAACCTTTTCCTTAAAGCAAGCATTTGTATTTTTAACTTTAGGTAAGGTTCTAAACATTAGCATTTGTGTGCATTTCATTCAGCCTACCTCATCATTTTCTTGTTTCATGCCCAGGGCTTAGCAGTAGGAGTTTAAAAACAGCCAGCTTTAATGTCTATGACTGACATGTAATTTCTGCTTACTTTAAAGCTTTTTTTTTGCTAACTTTGCCTTTTTTAAAATTCTTTCCTGTCCATAATCACAAAGCTACATAAGCTCTTTTGTGGCTTAATAAATATTGTCAGTTTTTTAAAACTCAGTGTGGTGTGTATTCTTCTTCAAAGATAGTTATTAAGCATATAAAAAGAAGGTTGTTAAATGTGTAGATTCATTTTTTTATTATTATTCCTACTTCTTATATTTAAATGAGAAAAGATAATCTATTAAAGAGGTTGAACTGTCACAAACACTGCCATATCTATAATTAGGTATAACCTCCCTGGGTTTAAATAACATTATCAACAAAAGCTTCTAAATTTGAAATTAAATGCTCTACCTTCCATTAACATTATTGTTTTGCTTGGAAACTCAGAGATGTGAATGCAAAGGAGGTATTTAGCTCACAGCTATGACATATCTCCCTTTTGAAAAAGTAAACAATAGCGAGAAGCATTCCTTTTTGGAATATATATGCCTTAGATTACATGTTTAATGACAAGCATATATCTTAGTTCTGTGGCATTATTACTGAGAATAGGAGTTAAAGGACCCAGCAACACATCTATGCACTCAACTTTGCTTTTCATTTTGTGATCAAGTAAACAATTCTGAAAGATACAGTGGAAGCAGTATTCCATGTCATAGTTCTTAAAAAGAAACTTACCATTAGAGCTGGAGAGAGAGATTTGCCTCACTCCCAAAAGTTTGGTCTGTTTTTTAAGAAAAATGTTTCTCATAACACTTTAGAAGTTTCTGTAAAATAGAAGACACACATAACTGAATTATTTATTGCATAGATTTTGCCATTGTTCATTTGGAGTATCTTTGCAGAGCTCATTCATTATTTGCAATGTATCTGAGTTTTGGATTAATATGAACATGATTTTAATGAATCTGTTAGAATTTTTCCTGCCATGACCCTTACCACCTCACTGCATGACAGAATGTGTGTGAATAGCTGCCTGCTGAGACATACACATTGCAAGGCAAACAAAATATAAAAGCCAGCACCAGTGAGCTTCATAAGTCATCCATCTCACATTGTAGGTGGCTGATAATGGATCTTCATGGGGTAACCTGAAACTATTTGATTTGAGGACTTCATACATCCTTTCTTCTCTTTGTTTTCTACACAATCCATTTGCTTAGTATATGTTTATGAATTTTTTTTCTATTTGTAAAAGAGAAGTAAAAATCAGAAAGTAAAAATAGAGTAAAAATCACTAATATTGACTTGTATTATGACTGACAAGGGATCATCTAATCTGAAAATTTTTGACAAAATATTTCAAACAAGAAAATGATGGAGGACAAAAAATAAATGAGTTTCAAAGTATTTCAACTGAAGCTGGAAAAGAAAATTATTAGAAAACACTCACTGTCTATCAAGATTTTCCTCAAATCCCATCCGGCCTCACTGAGTATTCAAATGAGGTTATTCAAGTCAGAGAAATAGTGATGCAAGACCTGCTAACATAGTAAATTCCCACTTCCAATTTGAATTTCCCTTACTGCATGAGGAGTTCCATCTCCTTTCTGATTTACCTACTATCTTAAAAGAAAGTGGAAATGAACCTTCAGAAATTTAACTTTTATTTTATGCCTAAGTCCAGTTAAAATGTATTAGTGCATTTCATGGGTAGTACCATGCAATAATCAGACTGAAATTCTCTGAAATTATACTTTGAATTCTTTAAAAGAATTTTTCTTTTAAAGTAGCTGTAGGACTCATGTCAGAACCCAGAGCATCTCTTTGGCTGCCCTAGGAGCTCAGGAAACCCTGGCCGGACAGTCTGGGAACTGAGCAAAGGAAGTTTGAGTTTTCTCCAAGAGTACTGTAATACCCTGCACCTGTCCAGGGGGGTGAACAGGGGGGTTTTGCCTCTGTCCATGGGGGTCACAGACCCTGGCACAAAGCACAGATGAATTACAAATCTCAAGAGTGTAAAATACAGTAGTTTAGTTTATCACAGAGTGAGAAATATGTAGCTTTCACTTTTTATAATAGAAGTAGATGGAGACAAGATGGAGATTTTGGGGCGGTCCCTAAGGCTTTTCTTCTTCTTCTTCACCTCCATTTTGTGCTGTGGTGTTAGCACAATGTGGCTTGGGGAGATTGGGACAAGTGGAGATGACCTGTTTGGTGTGGATGGTGGACATTGGTAGGAAATTGTAAACAGTATGTTCATAATAATCTGTATTTAAGACAACGACCTCCCATAGGAGTGAGAGT
This sequence comes from Pycnonotus jocosus, assembly GCA_013400435.1. Taxonomy (NCBI): domain Eukaryota; kingdom Metazoa; phylum Chordata; class Aves; order Passeriformes; family Pycnonotidae; genus Pycnonotus; species Pycnonotus jocosus. The sequence goes on along the minus strand of VWYP01006750.1, from coordinate 13,308 downwards.
CCTGCCATGACCGAGGTGCAAGACAGATCTCACTGGGCACAGAAGGAACTGTGAGATAAGAAAAAGAATAAACAACATGATGGACCTTGAAAAAACAGAAGCTTGAAGCCTCCGTCTCTTTCTTGCATCTGGCTCAAAGATTCCAGAAGGGCAAAATGTCTCTGACCACCTGAATGTCAGAAATCATAATCTGACAGGCTCATAATGCTGTATATTGAGAACATATTGTTTATTTGTTAGAATACAGTGCTATAAGTAGTCAAAGTAAAAACATCATTTCCATAAGCCTTTATATTATCATTATGTTTAATATATCATATTCATGTCAAATTGTATCAAATTTAGTAATAAAATTAAAAATTAACAGTGTTCAGGAGTAGGAAAAAAGAAACAATTTAATTTAAAGTCCATCTTAAATTATAAACTTACCAAACCATCTACTAAACCACTAAATATTAAATATTTAATTCTAAATACTAAAACACCATCAAATATACTTCTCACGAATTAAAGGGCCCAGTTGTCCATCTCAAACACTGTCAAGTCCACAGAAGAATCTTGTCATAAGATAAGCCACCACAGCAGGTATTTGAGATAAGCACAGAAGGGAGGCACTTCTGCCAGAAAGGCACTAATTCCAGGCCTGGCAGAGGCAATTTGGTTAGCACATCCTGCTTAATGCATTCAGACAAAAATTCCCACCGTGACAAACTGTGGGAAAGGAAGCAACACACATATATTAATCATATGTATTGTCCATACATACATCATCCCAAGATATGGGAATGGCGTCTGTGACCACCCCTTGGATACCAAAACCTGGAATGTAAAAAGGTGGTACCCACAGAGGAATGGCTCTGGGACTCCCACCACTGAGAAATCCAGGGAAAAGAAGGACCAAGGGATATTGCTGGACCCACAGCTGTTCTTCTGCTTGGTCTTTCTCTCTCCCTAGCTCTCTTTTCTATTCCTTTTTATCAGTGTACCTCACAGTCATTGTTAAATAAAATCCATATTATTGACTGTGGCATATGGTCTGTCTGCATTTAGTTTGGACAGAGGCATCTCTCACTAATCGGATTGCAACACAACTTAAAATAAAATACATTTTAAAATCCAGGAAAAACCTTCAAACTCACACTTCAGAGCACACCTTCATACTACAAACTGTAAAAGTACAGAAAGAGCTTTTTTCCTTACTACATTGATTCATCACTTCTAAGGCCACTGCTACTGTGGGTTTTTTATCTAGATATAGAATTTAAGCTGCTTCTACAGCTCTTAATAATCTGTTTAACTGGCTTTTTGGAAGCAACATTAAACCCAGGCACAATGCTGTTCTCTCCATCCTGCAAAAGTAAATAGGCACATCTTTAGGTACATGCATAATAATACCTACTCTAAGCTGTTCATTCACATGAAGATACAATCATCTACAATTTTTTGGTATATTTGTTTTTGTTAAAGCATAATAAAACTTTCCTCTGTGAAGTCCTATGCTCTGATTTAGAAAAATAAAATACCCTTGGATGTTCTTGCTGTACAAAACATTTCACAAGCACAGAGCTGGGTGAGTGCACATGTACACGTGTTTTTCAGGTGAAGGTCAGCCTGCCAAAGCACCTTGCTCTCAAGGATCTTCTGAAGTCCATCCAGCAGTCAGGCTTATCCAGTACATCTAAGCTGACTGAAGTTTTGATAATGATCTCTAAAGTCCTGAATAATTAGGCTTGATCATTTGAGATAACATTCCTTTTTCTTTCAAGGTTACAATTAAAATCTATTGAGACTCTTTTGCTCATGTTTTTAAGTGACTTTTTCCTGAACAGATAGCATGCTAGCTAAAATAATGAACTTATTCCTTACTACTAGTTTTGAAACTCTACTGATAAGGAGCTTGCAAGTATTTTGAAAAGTCAAGATAAGCTGGAAAACAGAAACAAAAATATAGATGTGACAATCTTCAAAAAAGGTTATGAAAACAGCTTCTGTCAGTTACTAGTCAGTAGCAGAATGGCTGTATTGCTAATCCCACAGCATGACCTACAGCATGCAGCAGGAAAATCACAGCACATCAAAATGAATAAGACCAAATGTAATAAGGAGCTCTGATTTCATATGGTAAAATTATTTGTGGAGAAGTCAAACATATTCTACTCAAGATTTTTTATGCAGTGTATTTGTAAGAATTGCACAATTCTTATGTTTCAAAAAAGAAAATATATGCTCAGATTGGTCTTTGATGGACAATTTTTTAAAAAAAAAAATAATTGATGAATGGTGGATGAAGTCCCAAACAAAAACCTGATGCAACTTTGAGTAAGGGAAAAGGATCCACCTTCTTCTCATTTCCCAGTGTATGCACTTCAGCCTGTTCTAAAATATTTCTTTGGAAAAAACCAAAGAAAAATACTTCACTTATTACATTGCATTGATAATATAATCCTAGCAAAACTAGATTTTTTTCCTTCCACTAAAATGCAAGAGATAACTACTACTTACTTATACAATGAAGCTGAAATCAAATAAATAATGCCTGTTATTGCTCTCCCAAAAAATAAAACTGTTTTAATATCTGATGTTAGAGTTCCTGCTGTGTTTCTCTGAGGCTTTTTCATACCAGAAAATGAACAAAACTCTATTATGGAATCAAAGTAAATAACATCCCAGATATTACTTGTTGTCCCCTCGAAACTAGAAGTTATTGTAGCACAAAATAATACAATTTATTTTAAATAACAGAAGATATAAGTGAAGGGGAAGTGGAATAAAGTTCACTGACCTTTTTCCACAATTTTCATCATTCTTCTGATTTATGGTAAAGATCAATGGTAAACCACATGTGGTTCACATCCTCTGAAATTGTTTAAAACTGTAGGAGATAAATAAAAAAAATCAAGCTCAGAACTGTGAAACATTCACTTTGTCTAAAGATCATTTCCATATTAAATCAGACTGCAGGGATTATTTTTAAAATGTCATGGATTTTTCAGAATGACAAGTTTCTTCACATTAGAATGTTTTCCCTTTTATAGTGGAAAATCTGTTGTTTTCCTTTCCTCAGCTTATCTCCTATAACTTGATTTATTATTCAGCATTAGCTGCCAAAGCAGTACAAGGGCTTTGTCTGGAAGGAAGCTGAGTATGGACGTGACAAGTTTCCTGTTCCCATTGTTTTGCCTGAGTGAGTCCTCAAAGGTTCCAATTTCCCCTCCATGCATTGGCTCTTGAGGCACCAAAAGCACACAAACGGATGGGGAGAAAAGCCCTTGCTTCTACTGAGAATACAGAAATGAAACACATTTGAAAAAACAACCAAGCTTCCACTGACAGGATGAGCCTTACAGGTTATTCTAAGTGTGAATTGTTTAACTTCTGAGGAATTGTTTCTCTTTCTCTTGTTTTCCAGTTAGTAAAGGAAGCTTTCCCAGTAAGTTAATGGAAAATGTCTGGAAGCCAACTGCAATGGTGGATTTCTCAAATTTTGACTTTCAGAAAGTGAGGTAGGGGGGAAATAGCCATTACTTTCCTGAGTCCCTGTAAATTACTTACAATAAAAATGATATAATATTTGTTTAAATTAGGCCTTAAGTAATTTCAATCAGAGTATCCCTTCAAGAATAACTATTTATGTGCTGGTTATATCCTCTATGGTTTGCTAAAAACTTTATGGTTTCCAAAAGCATGTAACAGGAAGTGGGAAGATGAGAGTAACAAGTCATACAAATACATGAACAGAAGTGTGATGTTGTTGCCTTCATCAATAATGGGCACTTGTTGATATTTTGAGGGATGATTTAATTGGTGAAATGAAGCATTTGAAAAATAAGAAAATGTTAATATTAATGATAATATGAATATGCTAATGAACATGCAAACAAAACAGTCTAGGAAATTCCATATTTAGATTCACATTTGCCCTTGTGTTCAAGTGTCTTCAAACTGAAATTATCTAAAGGTTTCAGCTTTCAAGCTCTTCATTTTCTCTAGAGCTTTAAAAAATCCAAGATTTTGTTGTATCTGGAACCTGAAAAGGTTTTTATTTTTTTCCCATGTGAAAAGTTGTCTGCATTAAAACATCTAATGGAATTTATCAACTGCTCTAGCCTATAAAACCCAAGTGTGTGTTCTTTTATTAGAGAATCATAAATGTTGATACCATTCAACTACAGAATAATATGAAAGCAATAAACTGCAGCTATTCCTTCCCCTTTCAGCTATTTCCAGGAGACCATAATAAACAGAAAATCAGCATTATTAAGTTTAAATATCCTGTTTTATTTTTTTATTCAAATCAAATTTATCTTAATAGAGAAATATTTTATTTACCATTTTTTCCCAGCCACTCTGAGTAAAGAAACATTTTTGGAAGTAGACCCCTCATGAGTTCTCCAGAATTAGTTTAAGAAATGTGAGGCTGGATAAAAGTGAGGGTTTCTCCCATTCACTGTATTTTTAATACACAATTCTTCTCAAACTGTCTGAAGAATGATCTATCAAATTGAATAGCTGATGCACTTTGAACATTTAGCTCCAAAAGGTAGATGACATTTTTTTCATTAGTTTAAAATTTATATGCTACAGTATGTCACAATAATAATAGAATCTGACAGTGCAGATCATATGGGTATTCTGCACAGCAGAGGTAATGTGTTCTTTGGAAGATAAAATGACAATTTGTTCAAATCATAGATTTTTAAATTTTAGACAAACAAGGTAGCTCTCACTCTATGTAACTCATTCTTTTAGAACCATTTCTTTGCTAACATGGCAGGATCCAGACCACCCACATTTTGTCTCTATGGGAATTTAACAGACTGTAGATGTCCAAGAATATCATCAGGAAAGCCTGCTCACAGTGCTGTTTCCCTCAGAGACACAGAAACCTCTCTAGGTGCTGCTCTGAGCAGCCCTCTAGTTCCCATGATCTCTAAACATCAGCTTTAGCCTATGCCCAAAATCACTCTCTGTCAGCAAAGGAAGGCCCCTGGCTCCTTCATCCTAATCCAGAGGGTCCAGCATGATATGAATGCTAAATACCTTCACCTTTTTCATACAGACAGGGTGTTACTCAATGCAAAGCTCAGCAGTCATAACTACTTTTATTTTAAAAATCCCCAACATACTGATTGAAGAAGAGCAAGGCGGTTTTCCTTTGAATAACAAGTAAAAGGAAGGCCAGGTTACCAGGAACTGTAAGATCTATTATTTCTGCCTGAAGGACCTTAACTATAACTCCTACTTCCACTTGCTGCCTCACCAAATTATTATTATTATCATTATTTTATTATTATTTATTATTATTGTGGAGCCAGGAACACAAAAATCCCTGAGACAGTACTACAAAGAAAAATAAAAAAGGGGGTTTTTTCCATTATCTGGAATTTTAGACATTTGGTTATTAAATTCTGACAGGCTGATTAGCTCTACTGCTATACCTTAATGCAGCATATTCCCTCTGCAACCTGAGCTGAAATGTGTGTATAACATTTGCATCCATTTTAAAAAGCTGTCTTGTTTGGACATACCCAAATATCATCTGCTCTTGTACTTCCAAAATTATGTGTGTTCTCCATCCAACTATGTCTTTAATAACAAAATGAAACAATAAACTAAATTTGTGTTCTTAAAACTGCTAGAGGAGAGAAGAATAAAGGTTTTTTTGCAGAATAAACTCAAATCTCTGTCCTTGTTATTATCTTTCATGGGGCTTACACTGTTTGTGTCAGTATGCTCTGTGAGCAGTGACACAAATGTTTCAGGACACACCCTCAGGTAAAGAATCATTTTCTTAGCATGAGCAAAAATCATCACAGATCAGTCAAACACTAACCAATAATATTTACAACACAATTTAAATTTTATAAAAGAGACACAAACCCAGGACATTTGGAAAGGAAACACAGCTGAATCATGCCTGCATTAGCAGAAACCTCTGAGATCATCTCTTAAGGCCTTTAAATTCAGAGCAGCCACAATCTCTTTCTTTTGTGCAAGATCTAAGTGGATGTGTGTGACCATTCTTATTTCTATTTCAACCTTCATAATGAAAGGCCACTGTAACAAACTATTTTCATTTCACAATCTATGCCTCCTATCCAAGCTTTCAGAGTAAGGAACTAAAATCCAAACACAAAAGGATCCCTGAATATCAGAATGGTAATTTATTTTAACTTCTAGCCTATTTCTTTATTCAAAATTATTTGTATGAAATGCAATCTTTCACCCATGTTGCCTCTTCAGTTTCAGAGTTATCAAAGTAATTACAGATAATGATTCAATACTTTATTAATTCACCATATGAATATCTGGTATTGTATGGATGTTTTGAACTCTTTTAAAAACCGATTCCACCAAAAAAAAATTTAGAATGGGAAGAAAATTGCATCTAGGGCCTTTCTCAGGCAATATCTTTGGAAGTTTTCAAGCAAGTTCTCTATCAAATGAAGGATATTATAAGGTTTTTAAGGAAAAAGCTTTTCCCTTACATTGGCAATTTATCAGTCAGCAATTGCTGTAGAACATCTGTTAGGGTTTCCACATTCTGTGTTCTCTTATCTAAAATCTCCATGTCTGCAAAATAATATTATTCTAACAATATGAAAGTAAAATCTCATTTGGTTGTTCTTCTTTCTGCTGCACCTGTCACATCCACCCTCAGCTTGATATCTTGAGCTTGGTAAGAGTCAGGCATGACTGTGAAAGCTTACTCTCTGAAGGCCTGCACCCTTTCAAACACAAATAAAATGGTACCCATGCGTCCTAGGGTGACTTTATGATGCTTCTATCCCCAGTTGTCTGTTCTGTTTATGTTGGATATTAAGTTCTGCACCTTTAAGGCTGGTTCTGAGAGTGAAGGAGGGAGAAAATAAGCGCATGGCTTGTTTTCAGAAACTACTCTTGCTCTGCCGCATCCTTGTCCAGACTGTGCTGTCTGCAGCATGGACAGAGAGAGCTCACCTTTGTTAGTGTTTTTTTTCAGCTAGCTGAGGCAGAGAAGTTCCTCAGACTGTAGCTTTTCTTTTTCTTGGAACTGATCAGCCTGCTCTGGATGAAAATCCAGAAAAGCACGGGGAGCTTACACCTGTGTCCCACCAGGGCCTGGGATGCTGCATTCCAGCACAGGAGGGACTGATGAGACTGAGCGAGCTGAGCTACATCCCACAACAAAGGACTCTCTGAATTTGCCATCTCTTCAGGACAGCAAGAGGTTTTATTGTTTAATATTATTCCTTTTTTATGCTTGTGAATACTTTGCCTGTTAAATAAACAGTTTTTTCCACTTTTCTCCAAGGAAATCTTTTGCTGAACCAGTAAGGGGAGGGGCTGCTTGAACCCGCTTTCTAGAGGGGCCCCTTTTGGAAGTTTTTTCCCAAATTTACCCTAAGCCAGGACACCATGGCAACTCTTAATGCAAATATATAAAGACAACACCTGTTTCAATATTGGTTGAAATTAAAGAAAACCTTGCATTTCAACAGAGGATTTTGCTGGTTACCTGGGAGCTTTGAAAAACTGTACTACGCTGCATCATACTCTCTGGTTGCCATTAATTTTATCTGGACTTCTGCTGTTTCAAATTTCCAGAAAGGACAATTACTCAACTTAAATCAAAATACCTTCTCCAACTGGCCAATTTTTCCTGGCATTTTGCTAAATTTATTTTTGATAAATTTGTAATCATGAGCTAAATGGTTGATACCACTCTTTTTAAAAAAACATGCATGATTGTTAGGCAATAATTTAAACTTCACAGCAGGGTATTTTACAGATACGAAATAAACCCCTGCTGTGCTCTAAAATTCACAGGGTGAGAGTCTCAGCTCCTGCAAGCCCAGATGTACTTCTGAAAATGATGGATCTGTACTATCTTAAATTACTTACAGATCTATCCCAACACAACAAAGACTGAGAAATCTTCAAGGAAGCTTTACTTGCCAACTCTGTTTGAAAGACTTTTCCAAATATTTATAAATACCTCTTCTCTTTTCTTTCCAGCTAAGACTGGCATGTGACTTTAATCAATTGGACTTCAGTAAACTTCACACCTCTGTTCTGTAGTGGTCTGTTAAGCTGTTAAGGCTTGTGAAGCTTTGTAGGTTTTCAGATAGGCTCTTTTTGCTGACAGCAGCTGTTTCCAGTGTGCAGTAGCTCCATATAAAGGGATAACTCAGGCCTGAGGGAATTAAGTAGACGAGTAGATTTTAATAATGCTGTGCACAGTCTTAAAGGGAATAGAATTGTTTAAATATGAACATGGCTTTAATATTTAGCAAAGGGTCCAAATATTCCCATGTCTAATGTTATACAACACCCTACAGGAGGTTTTGGTGATCTAAATTGCCCTCTAAATCTCTAAATCACTTGAATGGGAAGAACTGCCCATGTTTAGACAATCTAAATAACTATTTATTAGTTTGGAGGATCTATAAGCCAAACCTCACTAAATGCAGAAGGAAAGGGAATGGGTAATATTCTGCCTTTGTCTGGGCTTAAAACTAAATGAGGCTAAAATTCACAGTCCAGTGTTGGACTCCATTATTTACAAACCAATCTTGATGGCAGCAAGAACCCTTGTTTTAAATTAATTTTTATTTTTTCATTTATTTTATTGTACCTTTAGGAGTTCCTCCAGGATATAAATAATGTCTATTCTAGTCCCTCATCAGTTTCAGAAGGGTCTCAAAATATCAACACAAATACCTCAGGAAAGATGTTCTGTCCACAAAATCATGGCCTATTTGAACAGCAGCAACTCACATGACAGAGAGATCTTTCTCAATCTGTATAGCCGAGACTGTATCACCAGGTAGAATGGATGTATAAAGATATCTAAAGCAGAAAGGCTACATAAGGATGTATAAGCCAAGCAGTCAGCAGATGTTCAAGACAAAATTGAATATTGCGAGACATTCCTCGGACAGGAAGGGGAAACAAGGTTCTGTTGTTCTTTTGGGGATGGCTTATTTATTCTTTTGCATTAAGAATCAGTAAATAAATTGCACAAGTGGTCCAGAACTCAGGATTCTTTGTCCCCCAGGAATATCAAACACTCAGAGTAGAAGGTTTCTAATCTTACAACTCCATTTTGTGTCCAATAGATAGGCCTCAGGAGCTTTCTTAGACTACAGCTGCATTAGCAAACTAATCAGGACTTGGACATGGGCTGGCTTTACTTACTGTATGGACAAATGTATGTATGGACAAATAGCATCTTCCAAAAAATGCCAGTGAAATTCTCAGGGAACAGCATGGACTGACAACTGTTTACAGTCTGAGGGAATTTTCCCAGTACACATGATGGTAACCCTGTTTTGGAGAGTGATTTGGACAGCATTTATTGAAATTATTATAACCTGAGTCATATAAGTTTTAGGAGGGAAAGGAGTTCTGTGTCATCACTTTCTATATCTAAGTGCATAAACCAAGCTTGTGGAGGTAGTGGTGGTGCACATAGTCATGTAATTTTCACATAAATTAACCCTCAATTACATAAGTGTCTCAAAAGTACCTAGCATTGTGTATCAAAAGCACATTTATAAGCCTACAATTAATAAAACTTCCTCAGTAGGAATGAGATTACTTTTATACACCGTATTATAAAGTGCCTGTGGTTTGAAAGTTTTCATGAATTATGACCTTATTCTCAAAATATTTTAAAACATCATGTCCTATAAGTTTTCCTAGCATGCAGATTTTTATATATATTATACAGGTAATAAGTTCAGCTTGATTTTTTCTGCTACTACTTTGAAAATACAAGTAATCATACAGGTCATGATCTCTGGGTTTAATTAGGTGACCATAGTGAAAACATCTTATAAAAAGATGTAGATAAATAAAACAAGGTCAAAACATTAACTCATTTTCCAGAGGAGAAATGTCCTCTCTGTAATTTTTGCCAGCAAGGCACTAAGGTTGCAATAACTTTTGCCAGAAGGAATTAGAACAGAAAACTGTGAACTGGAAGAAAGATCCTACAAATGTGATATACAATTCTAAGGAGAAAAATCTAAATTGCCTGTAATTTGGCTATCTGGAAGTGTTGTATATGATTTATCTTTTTGTTGCAGCTGGAATCAACTGTAAAGGTAATTTGCTGAAGAAGCAGTTTACTAACCTAGTTTATTCCCATTAGACAACACTGCCTTATAATGAGTAATGGGAAAACAAGTCTCATTTTTTATGCATGATGTATCCATTTATGTAGCCTTTACAGACCCAAAAATATATATCTGCATCTATGAATACTGTACAGCCAATTCGGTTTTAATTTTTATTAAACTAAGCGCCTATGTTTAAAATAAGTGCTACTGGTAGTTTTTATAGTAAATCGGTGAAATATGTCCTAAATTTACTAAAGATCACATTAAAATACTCTTTTTAAAAATTGAATTTTATGCTTTCTTTGTTGGGCAAGTCTTAAGTAAACACTTAATCATGTAAAATATTGCAAAATTTTCTATTAAGCGATCAAGTGAAAAAAAGAAACAGCAGAAAGCCCAGAATGAACTGTCTCTGTTCAAAAGTTTGAGGAGTTTCTAAACTAGAAACCGTGCCTCTGCCCTGTTTACTAGCTACATGTGTACTATCCTCCCAAAATCTGTCTAATCTTTTTCTAATATAATTTCCTTTTGTCATTCACAATATCCCAGCATAACGAGTTCTAGAATTTCAACTGGAGATAAAAATTGTACAGAAATATACACAACTTGTTAAATATGAAGACTTTTTTTTTTTTTTTGGAAGTACAAGACCTGTCCAGAAGGTCTACACAAGGCTTGGTGCACATGTTCACTTTCTGTGAAAAAGGACAGGATGCTCAGAAAAGACCTGGGAAATGAAAGCAGAACAGAGAGACCAGCAATAAATATTTAAATATAGAGGGTGATCTGGAAAAAGAGAAAATCTTGTAGGATTATTCAAAAGCTTTACTTGCATTTAAGGAGATTTGTTGAACCAGTCTGTCAAGCAGGCTGTCTAAATGTCCTTGTCATAATTCCAGCCTGGAGGCTGGAATATCGCCCACAGGGCATGTGTTTGCACCTCTTACCTCCCCCCAGGCTCTTACACAAGTGAGTTATGTAAAGATTTAAGGGAAAGTCTGTTTATGCTCTTTTTCATACCATTCTTTTTCACAAGTGAGACTATTTTGTTACACAAGATAGAGTTACAGAGCTGGGTGATAGCAGGATGAGGAATGTAACAGCAAAATATGGGCAGTTGAGAACAGTTCAGCTGAGATCCAGTAAATGCAGGCAATGAATAGAGTATATGTCAGAAGGCTGCCAAAAATGGCAGAATCTTAGAGAGGAAAGGTCTGTCTCACACAATCTGCCTAGGGGACATGTCAAGCAGCAAAAGAATTGTGAAGGAAGGGGCAGTATGATAAGTTCATGTGGCTGCTGTTCTAAAATAGAATGGTGTTCCCTGAGAGATGAATGCATTATTCAGAAGCCATTTCAGGTCTTGGCCAAGGCTAGACTCGAGGATGCATATAGGAGTCTGCACACAGAAGTAACCATTTCGTTGTTAGTTGCTTGTATTTGCAAAGCACATTAATGGCAGTTAGGGAGGGTTTACAGCATTGTGCTGGCACTTTTTGAAAAGGAGATGTGGGAGCTATCGCTTACCTGAGCCTTTTAAATTGAGGATATGGGAAGGTGTAGAAGCAAAAGGGAGAAAAAAATCTCTTTTTTCCCTGCATGTAGAGAAGGGAAATGAAAACTGAAACTGGAGACTGAATCAGATAATATCAATGCACTATGCTATCTCTTCATTTGGTTTTCAGGCCAAAAATAAACTGAGATGCAGACCCAGAGATTCAATTGAAATAGAAAAGCATTGTAGCTTACAATTGTAAGCTTAACTGTAGACAATAGGATATATAATGTGAAGATGTAAAGCAGATGGTGAGCAATGTTCAGTGGGGAGGTCAAATTTTTGCTGATACCAACATTTTAGGATTATCATTTAATATACATGTTAAGAAAATAGCTAAGTGGTAGAACTTGTAGGCATTATAAGGAAAAGTATTTTGCCCACTGTGTAAAATCCACAATGTTGAAAGTTTAGTTCAGTCTTCTGAACTGTACAGCTCTTGTTTCTTCTAGATATTTCGCACCTTATCTCAAGTTTTCTTCAGCTTGTTTACTGAATTTTCAGTCTGCTTGCTCAGGAGATTCTTAAGCCAGAGCAAGCAGACTAAAAATTCTGTAAATAAACTGGAGAAAATGCAAGATAAGGACTAGTGTGTTCAAAAAGAAAGAGCTGCAAATACCTTGGCAAGGAATTAACTCTTCACAATATCTACACACATGCACAATATGCTATGTGCATGTGTGCTTTCATCATGTGCATTAAGCAGATTTTATACACAGTGGCAGGTGTGGTTTGTCCTACATACCATGCATAGCAGTGCATCAGTCACTCACTGTTTCCCATTTAATTAAATGGGAAAGACATAAGTAAACTGCTGACAAAGACACAATATCACAGACAGGCTTAGTGGCCTGCCACTGTATTTAATTAGTTTAAAAATAATACAACTAGCTGAGAGGAGAGAGCAGAATCTGTGTAATTTTGAACCCATTTATTCTCATACATGTACAAACATAATATCATCATAAAATCAGATTAAGAAAATACAGATAGAGTTGTAGAGGAATACATTTTAAATGTTCTGTTACTGTTCTTTTAGCAGGTTCATTCAATGAAATTGGCTTTTTAAGGTCTTGAGGAATAAAAAGCTCCCTCATGCACTGCTTTCAATTCTCTCTTCATCTGTAAAAACAAGCCAAGGAGTGGTTTAATTTACTGTTGATCACTGGGGAGAAAAAAAAGGAATGCAAAATTTAAATGACATTCACACACAAAGTTAATAGCTTTTATCACTCTCAGAAGGCAAGTGCAGAGGAAGTATTACTTCATATAATATACGACCTGATTTCAGCTTTATTGTCTTTAATAGTTAAAGCACTGCTGTAAATGCGCATGGACTTGAAACATAGAGTTGTCTCATCAAAGCAATAGCAGTGGGTCTTACAGAGTACTGAATTTTACTGTTATCATGGAGTTATTTAGTGCTTTGCATTCATAGATTTCAAATTCCTGAACTGAATGACTTACCAACATAACAGCCAGAAAGAGAAAAGTGCAGAAAGATTGAGAGTGAGGCTGGGAGCTAAGAGTCTTAGACATTGAAAGTCTCACAAAAGGTGGGGGACCGATCTCCAGAGACCCACTCTAGTGCACCTACAGACACATTGCTTCCTTCAAGGGGAAAAGGAAAAGAAAAACAAACAAACA
>VWYP01006749.1:0-36371 GCA_013400435.1 Pycnonotus jocosus | reverse complement strand
TGATTTATGGAACCCAGATTGAAAGATGATATATCAAACATAAAAGAAGTATTGGGATATGTCCCATGTCACATTCTGATACGCAGTTTTTTAAATCAGGTTCAGCTCATCAGGAGGATCCATATACTGTTTGACACTTTTTCAGCGTCAGTTCTGAACACCTATATTTTGTTTGAAATCTCATTCAAGAAGTGAACTAGGCCCTTCAGCATATATCTCACACTTTCTATACTTCTTTGTAATATTATCATTTATCACATAATAAATAAAATGTCAGAAAAGAAACAAAAATTAGAAGTTCTCACAGTGCCTGTATTTTCAGCTGCAACTTGGTGTTTCCAAATGCATTTCCAAGGTCTGAATTTTTTTCCCCAGTTAACGAGTTACAATCCAATCAAGTCTTAAATCTCAATGATGCTCAATTGTATGTATGTAGCATCATTGATTTCCATAGATCTTGGCTAAATCTTGAGGCTTACTTGACACTTCCTATTACAAGTTCTGAAATATGGGCCAAACCTATTCTTTTTCAGACCTGAATCTATATTACTTCTGTTCAGCTCCTTAGGCATGCTCTACCATCACCATTAATGTATTATATGTTACAGAATGTGAACTCCTTAATTTACTTTTGAGATCTCATTCACCCTCCTTACATCATAAGGAAAAATAGCTCATACTCTCCTCTTCTGAAGCTGTCATCTCAGAATTATGTTTGAATACCTCTCCTCTTTTTTGCATTCCCTTTTTAATGTTGCTTTGCTCTTAAAACAATTTTGCTATTCTGGTTAGTAAAAAATGCTGTCAAAAATGCTGGTTAGTGATCATGTGAATTTTCACTGCAGTATATTCCCTATTTTACCCATTGCCATGCTATTTGTACTCCAAACTACTCAAAATATTTTCAACTGTACTTCTATTTCTTGAAGCTTATTGATTTTTGGCAACCTCTTTATGACAGCTCCTACTGAATACACACAGCATGTTAAATAGAAATCAACAATACTCAATTGTAGTTTGATAATGTTAAAATGTTATCTCTCTCATTTTTTTTTATGCAAGGCAAAAGAACATTCCCTACAATTTGATTCAGCTTGGTGTCCAGCCCTTGACAGTGGATGCATGATCAAACTTATGAAAATGCAGCCATTTTTGCTTTCCACATTATTCAACTTGACCATATAAAAGTAACACTGTAATTTGTAACTGCTGAGGCTTTTCTAAGTGTGCTCTACCTACTGCGGTATCCAGGCAACTGACAATTGAAGAAACTGAGCCCCAGAATATTTTGTTATGCTAATATAAATTTGTTTTGGAAAAGATGATTGATTTTTATTTTTACAGTGAGTATAGAGCAATATTAAAATTTCATCACTTAAGCAAACAAAGAAATAAACCCCAAACCTACCAAACCCAAACTGTTCAATTAACCTGAAGAACAAATAAAATAACTCTTAACATCTCAGCAATGTTGACTTTTCCAGAAATTGCAGAAGTAGCTATTTGTCTCCAGGACATAGGTTTGGCAGTCTTCTGGCTCTTTCTTAAACACTGTTGTGATCTTGGGAAATCTTTTGTAGTTTTTTCTCCATCTATAAAGTGAATATAAACATAAATCTTTTTGTAAAATATCACACAGTGTACCAATGGAAAGTAGTGTGTCCACCACACACTTACTTTTCTGCATTCAAGCTAACAACATCTTCTCTGCTTACTAATCACGTTGGCAGGACAGTAGAAATCTCATTTTTGCCTGAGATTGGGATAAAAGTTCACTGCTAAAGCAGCAGTACAGGCTGGAGAGCAGAGTGTGCTGAAAGCAAAGGAAATATGTTCCATGATCAGCAGTATCCCAGAAATCCCAGGAGACCCTGGCAGAGGATAGGTCATGGAGCCCCAGTCAGATTTTACAATACAGACTGGAAGTTGCTCTCTGCTGACAGTAAATGACATTTATTTTTGCTACTGGTTTGTCTGTGAGGGAAGGTTGGATAAAGAGTGACTAATTCCAGCTCTTTTTTTTTCACTAGTATATCAAAAGTTTCTGGAGCATGCAGTTGAACAGTGCTCTACTGTATCTCAGGTTACTACTGATAGGAAGAGTCTGGACCTAGAGGGCTGGGTTACAGGTGGCTTCACCTAACCACTAGACATCATCTAAAAGCAAAAATTCAAGCCTCTGTTAATAAAAGGAGTAAAATATCTTCCAACTCCCATTACTGATCTGAAAATCTGCTTTTAAAGGTGTGATTCAATTGCCTTCACAGGAACATTTAGTGCCCCTAGATGTGCTAGGGCACCTAGAGGCCTTCAGCTGCAGATGGCATAGGAATCCCAAAACTCATAAGCCCAATCTAACAGTGCAGCAGTAGTACCTCAAACATCCTAGGGAACAGAATTATGTATTTTTCTTTCCCCAAATCACCTGTCACTTTAAAGGAGGAAGGAAGTGCTGTGCTAGTTTCTAATACAGTGGTTTATTTGGTTTAGTGTCAGTCATATTCAGAAGATACAGCTGAAACCAGAGAGGCATCTTTTGACCCTCAGCGTGATTTACATTACCTTGATTTCCCTGCATGGTAGCTTCTCTGAGTAGTTCTGTCTTTAAATTTGTCTCAAAATGAAGCTGCAGCCTGTAGTTTTAATTTAAAACTGTAATGAATAATAAAAGCCTAGCAACCTGAATATAATAATTTAAACAGAAAAGCACGGATGTATTTATGGTAACACAGTATCATACATTTTTTAATATAGAGAGGTGTACACTGAACCAACAGTAAATTCCCTTACATTAGACAGAGGAATTCAATTAAATGGCAACAAATTGCTGTCATGTCTAAAAAGTGAAGAATAGCTACATGCCTGTCATGTCTCTGTCCTGTGCTAGAGAAATATGTGTGAATGCATCTGCATGCATTACATTTGGGAGCAATATGTATGTGGGGTTTTTTGATGTGTGCTTTTTAAAAAACAGATACAAATATTTTACAGTTTAATTTTGAATACAAATTTTTTTCAATTACTACATGTTCCAGTCTTACTTAAAGTAGTTTAACATTTTAGATACTGATGAGGCCTTTGAAGTCAGAACAATTAATGCTTAAAAATTAGCAGAGTGTTAAATACTTTTCAATGCCATGAAATAAGTCTTTAAATAAAATTTATCTGAGTAAAAGAAAAGCCCATTTCTGGCAAAACTCTTCTCCATTCATCTGTACAAAATCTGCAAAAGTGCAAGTATACACAGGCAAAATCAGGCAAGTCAAATATTTCTAGAATGTGGTTAAAGAAATCTATGCTAAAAAGCCCCTTTACAGTGTCACAGCTGGTACTTTGGACTGCGGTAATAAGGCTGAATGACTAAAATTTATCAGATATGCAAAAGTGTCTGACAGGATTATTTATGTTGTTTTAACTACTGTGTTTATTCGTGGTTTCTAACAGTTAATAATTTCTTTGTACTTTTTTATATTTTTAAAAGCTGTATTGTGCATCAAGAAATTATATTGTGCAACAAAATTAGTTCTGAATAAACAAGTAAAGAGTTTAAACAAGTAATGAGTGTGCATTTCTGAGGTTAGTTTGCTTTTCAGCATATTGTATTTTCTGTTGAATAAACATACATATGATTTTATGTGATGATAGATTATCAAAATATCTCTTCTCTTGCCCTTGTGTTTCTCAATGTTTTTAGTAAATGCCAAGTTTGGGGATCTATTATTCCAGTAGACTTTAAAAAAATCATTAATAGAATAACTACTTGTTGAGAGGGAAAAAAAAAAAGTGATTTACAGTTACCAAAAAGTCTGAATGTTGAAAGCCAGATAGAGCCCAATAAACGTGGGTGAAGTGGAATGTTAAAAAATTATAAAAATAATTGATAAGACATGAAAACTATTTTTAAAGTATTATTTTCTACTAATGTTATGTAAACATTTCAAATCCAAAACAGATGTAACTGATGCCAGATCAATTTCTGTACATCTTTTCCTTTCAGCAACTTGGAAAGTGGTGTGGTTTCTGCTTAATGAAAATGAATATTGGTCCAAGAGTAGAAAAGCTATTTCATATGGCTTTAAATCTCTGAACTGTTCCCCATCTCTGACTGATTGTACAAGAATTATCTGAAAGAGCATTGACATAAAATAGTGTTTTTGCAAAGAAATCTGTTAAAAATTGTAGATTATTGATAAAGACAGCCAAGTGGAAGGTCAAAACTCAAGTGGACTGTCTGCAGAGCAGAGGCAGGACCTAATTTTAATACACCTTTTGGTAAATAAATTGAGATACTTTCAAAATTAATCCTGACAAACTGACATATTCATTCTAACCTGCTATGGGCGATAATTCTTTTGATTGTTTTATTTAATCCATTATGAATTCTCAACAGAATAACAAAGGGGAAATGAAGAGTTTAGTAGTAGAAATATTTCTTGAAATTTATTCTGGTTAATCAAACCAACAATGGACATTAATTAAGAAAAAAAGAAATTTTTTTACATATCTCACACACTCCACTTCCATAATCAGTCAATATTTTTTTGTTAAACTCCTCTTATAGACAAAACTGCATATTTAAAGTTTTTGTTTATGAAACTCTGATTTCATGAATAAAAATAAAAGTAGAATTATATAAAATAGCCTGATAATTACGAATATCCAAAATTTATCAGTTCAAGCAAGCACAGAGAAAGGAGATAATTGATTGACATTCCAGACAATATTCTAAGTCATTGTAACTGCCATTTTTACTTTCTTTTTTTTTGTTTTGTTTTGTTTAATTTATTTTGATCAATTTGTTTGGTAAACTGGGATTAAAAATTCTACCTTTTGAGTTGCAAAAATCTTATTTGTATATATAAGAAATAGGGAAGTCTGAAAACCTTATGATTTACTAAAAAAGAGTGCTTAAATGCGCGTAGATTAAGAATATTGAGTACAGTTTCCCACAAAGAGACCATTTAGAGTGCTTTTGGAGTAAAATTATTAGAACTGAATGTAAAGGTGGAGACTGAACTGGGACGAGCAGCATGTATGAGTATTTATAGTGCATGGAATCTTCTAAGTTGCACATGTGAATGTTTTCTCTTACACAAAATCAGGTAAATGACTTACATTGTGTAGAATAGCATGTAGTTACCCCTAGATACATAACTGTAAATTACAAAATACTGGTAATTCCAAAATTATTCTAGATTTCCAAATTTAGTTAATCTTGGCAGAATAGACACCAGTGTACTTCACATTTGAAGAACATATGTTACGTACATCAAACAATTCTGATTTCCAAGTTTTGTTTTTCTGTGTTATCTTAATTGCATTAAACCATACTGTGTCTTGCACAAATGAAGAAGGCAATCGCCCCCAGCATTCATATGGCCACTTCTTAGCCTGTCATGTGAAGCTGTTTTTGTAGCCAATGACTGTTCAGCATCATAGTCAACATAATCTAAAATCTATTTCACATTAAGTTGGTATCTATATTTTGTTAGCTGTTTCACATTCCAAAAGTACCTGTTTCTTTCACTGGAATGCTAGAATCCATGTTAGCTGTGCTGTACATGCCTGTGCTTCAGAGCAGTGGTTCTGAGTTTTGTGAGTGGATCTTAACTTACATACAAACCTTTGACTGGGCAGAGATTCTACAAAACGTTTATGACTTGGACGTTTGGTACATGTCCTGTCCAAGCAGTCTGGGTATTTTCAGTACCTCACAATGAGCCCACAGGACTTACTGCATGCACACAGGCTATTCCTATTGCATATATCAGACTGAAGAAATCCAAGATGCTAAAGCCCCATGACATCTGCCAGGCACCTTGTCTAAACATGCACAGAAAATTTGTCTAGCATTTCCTGATAAGCTACAAATGCTATATCACCTGAAACATTGGACATCCCAAGTAAATATCCATGTTGCCATGTTCTTCTCAGGCAAAATTACCAAAAAGAGAATTTACAGAATCCCAGAATCCCAGAATGAATAAGATTGGAAGGGACCAGTGAGCCATCTGGTCCAGCTTACCTGCTCCAGCAGGGTCATCCTAGAGGACATTGCACAGAACTGCATTCAGACTGTCCTTGAATTGTTCTGATAGGAAATCTAGAACTTTGTTAGCTCTCATACATTTCCTGAAAAGCACACCAAATATAGATATTTCAATTGCACTCCAACTTCTAGCAGTGATTTCTCACAATGCAATATAAACAGGTTTGCATGCATATAACAAGTAGGGAAGGATTGATCTTATGAAAAAATACTTAAGTTAGTCCTAAGTCCTCAGAACTAATTTTTCAAATTGGTTTTATGAACCACTGGAGCTGAAAAGCCTCAGAGACCTCTTTGCCATTTCTTGGCAGAAATAATACAGTTGGCTGAGCCTCATAAAACACAAGGTATCTCAACTAGGTATGAAATTGTTGTTATTATTAGAAAATCCCTGGCCATCTGGTTGGGCATTATGTGCAACAAGCTATAGGCTACTGGTGTAAAATTCAGCATTAGAAAGAATTTCTTGAAAATAGAAGAGCCAAATATAGTCTATATCATCAATATTCATAACTAGGGAGAGAAATTTTTGAGGTCTGAACTCTGCAGTGTGAAAGCAAAATGAAGACAAACAAATGAATCTCTTTACTTGAAAGAGTAAACAAGCATGCAAGCAAGGTGAAACCCTCATTTAAACTTGGATACTGAGGGATAGTACAGTAGCACTCCAGATATAATTTAAAGCACTTACTATAAAGTGATTGTGTGCATCATCTTAGAAGCTATGCCACAATTATGTGAGTCAGAAAGAGCTCGCTTTTCTGAAAAAGAATTAAAAGGGTATAAAAAAGAAATTTCCTGTTTTCTTTTTTTGCACATTTTACTTTTAGAGCTTTAAGTGGTCTTTGCAGTAAGGCAGATCCTTGGAGCCATGTAGCATCCAGGTAACACAGACAAAGGATTTCTCTTCAAAATTCACATTATCCAATACACTATTCACATCTTTATGGCAATCACTTACAAAAAAAGTCTGATAAATTAATGCTTGCAATTAATTCTGTGAGCTAAAAAATGTGAAGTATTTGTATCATAATATAAATTACTCTAAAACTACACATTCCTTTTTAAAACTGCACATATCCCTCTTTCTTCTAGCTGCCTTCAGTGGATTTATACAGCTATGTAAAGGAAATTAACAAGAAATTGCTGTTTATGTTGAAAGACCACTTGGACCTTAACAGAAATTTTATTATAATTTTTTGTTTGATTTAAATAGGTGTATGAAGAAAGAATAATTTTCGGGAAATGGAAAGTTAGAAACTATGTGACTACAAAGAACTGAAGTCCTGGAAAAGCTATAAAACATATGGTTTTGCTTCAGGTAATTTTTAATTTTGGACACACTGGGAAGATTGTTGACAATCTGAACACATGCATCCAGGCATTTCATGTCATTCTGGGAGGGGAGCCTCTCTGGCTGTGCCTCCTGTGCCAGGCAGGAATACTTTGCACTGCATCCAGAAGTTCTTTTCCCCCTGATTACTGTCTCAGGTACATGGCTTGATCACCCTACATCTTTTGAATACACACACTCTAATTTTTGAGGGAAGGTGGATTATGTGTATGTCTTGGGGGAGTACAAAGGAAAAAGAATACTCAGTTCTTCCAGAAGCTGAGAAGCATTTTTGTGTTCCAGAGTTCTCTTTTCTCTTGTGAAAAGCCAACTCTCCAAAACAAGAAGAGGATATGATTATAATCCTGATAAAGATAAAGGTATTAGCTATTACTGTCATTATTTCAGAGCCAGCTCTTAGGGATAAAAACCATCTGGGTCTCATATATGAAGTGAATGAATCTATTTGAGCAATTTGTTAAATGAAACTGGGGCAGTGACAACAAAAATAAAAGGAATATGCTACCTCCCTGCTGTATAATACCCAGCATGTCTAAGAGTAATTTGTCATGTTTCCCCTTGGGAAATCAATACTACATGAAAGGGAAATTCATAGCAACTGAAAAGCAATTTGTATGCCAGCATTCATCATATATCTTGAGATATAGGTAAGTCCTGCCAGGCATCAGCATTAAATAGCTTGTAGCAGAAAGTATTTTTCAGTGTAGCAAAAGGTAGAAGGGATGTCTTTTATAATTTAAAGGGGAGGACTGTGTAGATTTTCCTTCTGAATATTGATTGCAGTTGCTTTGGGCAAAGGATGCATCCAGTAAAATATTTAGTTTGTTGCATTTGAATTTATATGAGGTGAAGCCACATGCTACACAAAGAATAAATAGTGAGGAAATGTAGATTTCATAAGGAATCCAAAATTATCTGTCAATTTCCTATACTTTTTTGTCTTGCTATATACTCATCCTATGTTAAGGTGAAGATCTTTGAACACTGCTAAGTGTACCAGTATCCAAATTATACAGATCTAGTGCCCATTCACAGTAATTTGTTCCTTTCATGTATCTATTTAACTCTGATCAGCATGCTTGTTCCTTGTTATTAGTATAATGTTAAAAAACCCAACCACTGAATGCTATGGACTAATGAATTAACTTTATGATGTCCAGAAGTCTCCTTTACATAAATAACAGAAATTCAGAACAGAGTGGTATGGTGGTGTAGTAAATGGTTCTGTTAGAGGTTCCACTCATAAATGATGCAACATATTCCTACATTTCATTATTAATTCTGTTAAACAACATAATATTGTACCTTGTATATTTTGTACTGTATATGTGCAGGCAATCATACACATGCGCAGGCACATACATCAATGTGACAGAAAATATGCTGAAAAATAAACTAAAATCAAGGAATAAGGAATACAGAATGCTTTTAAAACATCAAGAACATAAGAAAGCCCCAGATTTTTGAGGGAATTTCTGCCGTTTTAGTTCACGAAGCACATACATGGTTGTTAAAAAACATTGCTCTAGGATAAATTTCTGTGAGTAATTTACTGTCATAAAACAATGGGGAGATATTTTAGTTATCCAAGTAAGGTCGTCTTGGTCATCAATACAAACAAAAATAGCTAGATTTGAACATTGTTATAAAGAATGAGACATTTAAACCTGGGTGAAGGGCATTTCTTGAATACTAGTAAAAGTAGTTGTTCATGTGGGTTGAACAAAAAGGGATAATTTGATTTTTCATATGCATATTGAAGAATTCATTCGGTCATGATTTCAAGAACAGTTAGGATTTTATTTGGTTTTATAAAACTGTGGCATAACAGAGATTAATCACAAGTAGAAACTATAAAACTGATCCAAAATCAAACCCTGTAATACTGACAGAAGTATTTTTAGTTGTGAGGCCTGCTGCATCACAATACACCATTTTCTTGTTCACTTATAATTTCCTGTTAGTTTTTAAAAATAATTTTGCATTATTTTACTGAGGAAGTAATGTGATTTAAACATTTTGTAGAGCCTATATTGCTTTAAAAATTGTAGGTAGATATTTTAATAGATGACTAATACTATTCTCTAAGTCGCATAAACATAAAACAAAAACTACTATAAGGTCTTAGCAACATAAATAAATGTTTTTTAAACACTATCCAAAACCACTTAGTAGTATTTCTTTAAAGGACCTAACAAAATATTAAATAAAAGCAGGGAAATAAAAGAGAATGCTATATTGCACCTATTTCCTCTGTCATGCAGACTATAATATTTAGTAGTATTTCCACACAACTGGAAAAAGACCCAAGAAAAATAAATGCTATAATTTGAATGTGTACAGCACTTAATATAAGTGTGTCTTAGCAAATCTTACACAGTGGTTCAAATCAATTGTTAACATTCTTTCTTACTAAGAAAAGCAAAGGAATACTGGAATAAATTTACTGGTGTGTTTTTTGGGTTTCTCTAAATTCATATTCATAAACATCTGTTTTAAATTTGACATTGAGTAATATCTTCTACTATCACACCACTATTTAGATGGAGTCTAAAAATTGCATTTGTTTTTCCCAACACACCTAATGTAACATGTGGCTAATTTCTAGGTAAAGGTGCCATTACAAGTATTCATAGATGAATGCATATTATTGCAATCATTCAACTGAGAAAATATTTTGGTTTATATGTTTCCCTTATATCTTCTTAGGAAAAGTATAAGAGTGAAGTGAAAAAAAACAGGATTCTGTAATTAAAAAACCCCACCTTGTGCATCTCTGCTCCCGTTTCTCTATTGTCAGTGCCCAGCATTGCAGTGAGTTTAATTTCGCATCACCAAGTGAAGGGGTGGCGTGTTTGTGTATGCTTTTCAGGTGCACATCAAAAGCCTGGTATTACCTACCTTCTCAACACATGAAGCCTAGGCTTTATGTTTGTCATATTCCAAACATCTCTCTAGTTAGGAGAAGCTTGTAATCTCTCTACCACCTCTCCCTTCCCCTTTCTCTTCCTCCATTCTCTTAAGTTCCCAGTCTTAGAACAGACCCGGAACAGAAGGAAAGTTCACCCTCTCCAAAGTTCATACATTGGTGTGTCAGAGTGATACTGAGTTACAGAATCCCCTACATATGTCAGTAAGTCATTTTAACTTGCAGTAGCAATCAGAATTCAGAGAGGATGATCTTGTGGCAAAGGTGATTAAAGAAATCTAGGCTTTGATTGTTTTCCCCTGAGCAAGTAAATCACATTGCATTTTATTTCTTCCTTTGGAAAATACAGAAAATATCTTTCTCATGCGCTTTGTTATGAGAACCAAAATACAATTGTTGTAGGAGTGTAGAATAGTCCATACAGAAGACTAGATAAATGTATGTCAGTGTGCTTGTGCATGAACAAAAATATAAGATATAGAGCTGTACATAGAGTCACAAGTTTTACTTGGCATAAAAGACACTTCAGAGGTTGATTGAGGTAGTCAGAATGACTTTATTCAGTTGAGTTTTAGTCAAGCTAAGTATAGTTTAGAGAACCAAATGTGATTTTACTGGAAGTAGCACTGTTTAAATGCAGAAGCAGTTGAAAGAGTGAAAAGTCTCTGCCATTCTACGGGAAAAGAAGAAGCAGAGGTTTGGGGAGCAACATCCCAGCACTATGCTACCCAAATAACAGCACAACATATTTTGTAGAATGTACATTTATAGGAATATTTACAGTTGTATACACAGATACCTATGCACTTCATTTCCTCTGGCAGCAGGAGAAGAGGGATAAATTCTTTGTGCTGCCTTTTTTTCCCCCACTTGCTGTGTTGTCACCAATACAGAGATAATTAACAAAATATTTTATGGGTGTTTTTGATGAAAAATGTTTTATGGCTGCCAAGTTTGTAGTCATTTCTAGATGAGAAAGATTGTCAAGGAAACACATAATAATGAGTTCCAAAAGAAAATGTTGCCTTTAGAAAATTAAGAAAATAGGAGCCAAATATCTACCAGGCTAATCTGTAATTGTTGTGGCTTTCACAATAGAACAAAACACTGCATGGATACCCCAAGTTTTGATGTAGAAAGTTTATTAGTAAGTGCTTTAATGAATTTTCAGGAAACATTATGATGATGGGTGTCAAAAGATGGTTTTTACATCATGAAGAAAGGAGTGCAATCTTTTTCTGAAATGTGTTCCAGCTAACTGCTTGGGTAATTTCTACACACATTAAAGATTTTTAAAGCAATAGTGTTGTGCGAAGAACGTTTTAATTTTTTTTGGTCCAAACTGGAATGTGATGTGATTTTATGGAAATTCTATGAAGACTGTGTGAATTAATTTAATAGGAAGGGATCATATATTTTATGTACTTGTTGATGGATATTTTCCAAAAGTTTGTTAGTTTCTGAGAGATTACAGAATCACAGAATGGTCAAAGAAGGGTTGACCTGTTGAGTCATCTCGTCCAACCTCCTTGCCCAAGCAGGGTCATCCTAGAGCACAGGATTTTTTCCAGATGATTCTTGAATATCTCCAGTGAGGGAGATTCCACAACCTCTCTGTACAATCCGTTCTGGTGCTTGGTCATCTGCACACCTTCCTCGTGTTTGGATGAAACTTCTTATGTAACAATTTCTCCTCATTGGCTCTTTGTCCTATTGCTTGGCACCACCAAGCAGAGTCTGGCTCCATCCTCTTGAGACCCTCCCTGCGGATACTGGCAGACATTGATGAGATCCCCTCTCAGTTGTCTCTTCTCAAGGCTGAACAGGCCCATCTCCCTCAGCCTTTCTTCTTGAGAGAGATGCTCCAGTTTCTTAATCATCCTTATTCCCCTCTGCTGGACCTGCTCCAGGTTCTACACGTCTCTCTTGCACTGGACACTGCACTCCAGACGTGGCCTCACCAGGGCTGAGTAGAGGGGCAGGATCACATTCTTCAACCTGCTGAAATGCTCTTCCTAATGCACCCCAGGACACCATTGGCTTCTTGCCCACAAGGACACTGCTGGCTCATGGACAGCTTGGTGTCCACCAGAACCCCCAGAACCATCTCCACAGAGCTGCTTCCCAACAGGTTGGCCTCAGCCTGGGGGTTTTTCTGGGGTTATTCCTCCCCAAATACAGGACCCTGGGTTTTTTGTTTATTTAAGTACTCATTGTAAGAGCTGTTGGTAGGCAATTAAACTAAAATAACCTTTCTATTTCACTGAGTCAGAATGGAACCCATGTCTTCCAACTGAATGGCTAAAATACTGTCAGAAGCATGCAAAGAAATTCAGCTGCTGTAAAAGATAAAAATAAAATCTTCATTTCCCAAAAGAGGTGATGTTTTAAAAATGAAAATACTATGACTTTTCTACTTCATTTTGCTTTTTAATATAGATTATATACTAGCCCCCTGAGAGATTACCATTGGAAGGAAACAATTAAAATGGAACCTGGCCTAGGAAGATGTCGTCTGAATGAAACATAAACTCTTTTTTCAATCCACCTTTCAAAAGTAACCAAGTAATGTCTTTTTATTTGATGCCATATTTAGGTTGCAAATATAGCACACCAGTTCAGCACAAGGAATAAAATCAGCTGGGAAGGCAATATACACAAATTAGGAGAAAATTGAGGTATGGAGAAACATCTAAATCGAATTTCTAGTTCTTAATTCACTATTGTTGTCACCCTTTCTTGCATCTAATAAATCAGAATCAATATGCCTAATCATAACTGAAATCCACATAACTGGGTAGAATTTTTATACAACCTCTCTTACACAAGGGAGACCCTAGCGGTTTTCTGGAATGACTATTTGCACGTCTGCCCTGCAGGCTGGGTGTGCTGAATCATCCAGAGGAGCCTACATCTTTGTGTCATCCAAAGGCTTACGGATGATGTAACAATTTCTGGATACTATCTATATCCATACATTCAGCCAAGTCTTCTAGAGCTGCTGAACCAGCAGGCCTTACAGTTTTTGTAGCCAATAAAGTGGTGATACAATGTCGCTAACTTCAGAGCTGTAATTTCTCAACTGTCTAACTCTATGAACTGATAGTCTGAGAGCCGTGAGATATAGAAGGTTCACAGACCAGCATCTAGGCTGTAGGATTTTGGTCATATGGGATTTCAGTTAAATAAAGTCAGTGGGAAAAGCTCTGGCCTCTTCCACTGTATAACAACACATATCGATTTAGTACTGAAAAGAAAGGACATAGAAAGCAGATTTTACAATACCAGAAATTTTAATGTCAATTTATTAATTTTCCTCCCCTTACAGCAGTGGAGATGGGATTAGATTTGGTCCTGTGTGGCATATGATGGCTTTTCACTGATTATTGCCTCCTCTTGTCACTCATCCCCTGTCACTTTGTAACATATTTAGGAGAAAGATATAATAGATACCCTCAGAATGTGGGACTAGGAGGGGAGCATGTACCCTCTAAGAACTCTTATATGGAGCAGTGGTTGTCCAAGTAGCTACTACTTGATCACAGAGGCAGAAATGCACTTGCATCCAGCTGGACTCTCATGCTAAGCTTGGTCTCATCCATATTTGGGGTTGTTTTTGATGACACATCTTTATTTCCTTGTTTTGTCCTGAGTAACCATGGCTTCTCAATTGTTCTTTCACTCAAAATCTGGAATTGAGGGCTTTAAGAAGTTGATGTGCTTATGTAAAGATACCGACTCTGCTCACACTCTACCAGCCAAAAAGCTGCTTTACTTTTCTTTTTTTAAAAAAATAATTTATCTAGCTAAAAAATGGATTAGTGTTGACATCTCTTCTTAACAATAAGGATAGAAACTCAGAATGAACAGCTGTTTGGACAATCTTGGATGAAAGCCTTTCCCTAGGCAAACACGGGAGATGCACAGGCACATGCAAGGGCACATCGCTGCCATTATTGATGCCCATCTGTCAGACTGGCATGGTGCCCACTCAGAAGCTGAGTCTAAACAAGGTCTTAGTGATACAGGCTCTGCCTCCTCTATGACAGTACTGCCACCTGGGTGCCAAACAACTTTTCACAATAGCTTCCATTTTTAGGTAAAAAGAAAAGTACTATATTTAAAAGGAGGAAAAAATTAAATGTAATCAAATGGAAAACTTATATTCCTTTCAAACAAATATGGTGTAATGAATGACTCTATATATGTGTGTGCAGTGCATAAATATATATAAACATAGACATTTATATGTAAAATCACATTGTTGTTGCCTATTCTGACAGGGGAACAAGAGTTACTTGTTTTCATGAAGAATGAGAATTTGTCATTTACCAGGCAAGTGATCTATAGATTTCAAAGAATTTTAAAGGAAGGGGGAATTCAGAATATTTAGCAGTTTTTCTTGGAAAGAGTTTACTTACAGAAAAGTGATTATATTTAAGTACCTGAGGAGACTGATTCTTTCTACCCCTGGAAATTCTTTGAATAACTGCATAAGAGATATTGGATTTCAAATGCTTTTGAAATGTCCATTCCTTACCTAGTGTTTCTGATGGACCCAACGTCACCAAACACCTAGCAGTAATCTTTTCTAGGCAGTAAATGGAATTCTAAGTAATTCCTACTGCCACGTATAATCCTCCTTTGAGCAGTTAAAATGACCTTAACTGTTGTGTGCAGTATTATGCTGGCACTGTTTCATGTCCTGCCAAAATTGAGCTTATTTTTCACACAGACTATTTTATTTAATTATGTTGTCTTCAATAGAACTGTTTATTGCTGTATTTCATTGCAGTCTGGTAAATGAGGTGTGAAGTTTTATGCCATGTCTAATAATATTCTGTAAAAATATGGGTCAGTTTATTTATTTATTTTTTTTTAATGGATATGACTCTAAGTATGAAAGTGATTCTGTGTTTGGAATACTAGGCTATTGGCAATCTGCCCTGGAAACCTCACTAATGAGATTAATAAGAAATAACTTCAGAATATTCTAGCTTTATTTTCCTATGTAATGAAATATGAGCATTTTGCCTTTAAATGCATACATGTTTAACATTATTAGAGTTATGCTTAGTTGTAAAGAATATCATGCAAAAATTACAGAGGTCAAAATTAATTTTAACAGTTTTGAAATTGAAATATTACAAAAAATGTCACCAGGTGGCAATGTTATACAACCTCTTCCAAGTTATTTTTGGTGTGTAAGCAAATAGTGTGTTTTAGAAAGATGTGTTCACTTTAGCCTTTAGTTATGAAGGACTCTTTCACTAACAGCAATTCACTCTAAAGAGAAAACTTGATGAGTATTGGAAATATTTACTGTCTTCTTGACTTCTGATTAGAATTTGTCAAGGCAGACCTGGCTGTGGATAAGCAGTGTTTTCTGAGCTGTGTGAATGGCAGACACACCTTGTGCCTTACAGGCTGCTCAGGTTACATAATGTAGTTTTGACACTACCAACTGATCTCCTAAATAGACTAATGGAGCGACTGCTATGAACTGGAAATCCTTAATGTGGAGATAGTTTTACTGCACAAAGAGCTTTCCAGAGCCCGAAGAAAAGATTCTGTCATAATTTTTAACACAGGCTGGCTTTTTACTAAATGCTGGTAGCAATGTCTCTGAATCTGTTGTAAAAGGATAACAAGGGTTTAGTTAGTGTTTCAATAGGGGGAGATGGTTCATGTGTGTACAAGTAGGAAGGACATGCCTCCCCGGCTGGTAAGAAAGCTTACTGTCCATCCTGGCTCTGAGACCAATGAGTGCCCTTTCTTGTATCTGTGCAGTGGTATTAATGAATATCACACTAGATTAAAAAAAATTTTTTAAAAAAATCCAAATCTTACAGGGTTGGGGTATTTTAGGTTATTTTCAGCTCATTTTTATATTTAGTCAGTTGCATTTCTAGGCGGAAATTATATCCTTTTTTTTATTATTCAAAAGCCATAGAGTACTTGTCACAAAAAAGGTAATAAACATTAGCTTGTGGCCATCATTTAAACTTCTCAGACATCTGAAAATAGTAGTGCAGAAAATAATTTAATATGGTCCTGAGAAACATAGGTGGAACTATATGTAGAATTCAACTGGCTTCTGAGTTAACTGATTCAAACTCAACACCAGATCATATGGGAAGATAGCTTATGGACTAGGACTAATTAGGACTAATTATTAGGACTAATAATGTGAATATTATAATTTACTGTGTTGCTAGAAGCTGACTTCAAGTAATATAAGCAAAGTAATCAATGCATAAAACAGATGGAGAGAGTTTGGGCCGAAGTCGACCCTAATGACCCAAAACTTGGGTTTATATACCTGTTTATCAGGCATACAAAACATTTCATACTGCTTTCATTTTCCTCTAAGGTAACTGAATTTCTGTGAATTTTCAGCAGAAGTAATTGTTTTTTGAACAGCTATTTGCTGACTGTAAGGAGAAACTCTTATCTCTAGCTTGTGGTAAAGCTACTGACAGACTGAGTCAAATAATCCAAAATTATATAAAGGATTAGTTAAAATAATGAGAAGAATATTTACCTTAGAAAATATAATATTTATCTTAGAAAATATAATATTTATTATCTTCTCTTATGGACCTTCGACTTCCAGAATTATACAGTCACGCTTTCCCAGCCATGTGTATTGCTCAAACCAGGATGACCGAAATGAGTCTGAAAAGGACATTACCATAGTTACTTTTGGCAAAATAAAAAGTAGGCTCTGGAAAAAGTCCAAACTCAAAGAATATTAGCTC
Organism: Pycnonotus jocosus; assembly: GCA_013400435.1. Taxonomy (NCBI): domain Eukaryota; kingdom Metazoa; phylum Chordata; class Aves; order Passeriformes; family Pycnonotidae; genus Pycnonotus; species Pycnonotus jocosus. The sequence continues at coordinate 19,278 of VWYP01006749.1, read as the reverse complement.
TGCAAATAGATGTGGGAAATCCAACTTCTTGCATTCTCCAGACATGCTCAGATACAGTTTGTGAAATATCACTTTCTTGATGCATGAAAGTTTAGATGTCCTGAAATAGTGTGACAGGAAATCTTTATTTATCAAAATCTTGGCCACTATTTCATTTGAATGCTTTAAATGGTTGTTTCCCAGTGAGGTGCACTGGAAATAATATTTCAAAAGTTAATACTTAGAGTTTAAAAATATTCAAAGAAATTACCCTGTTTTTTCAATAACTTGTGAAATCCATGGCAATAGTTGTGATAAACATCTTTGCAGCCATGATTACCACTTGTTTAAAATGTTTCATCATATCTGTTTACTGGAACGTCCAAATGATCCTAGGGTTTATGCAAAAGAAATAGATGATCTCCAGATTTGTAATTTGATGTAAGAGCAGACTCCTGAATTAACTTTGGTACCTCTAGCACTGAGCATTTTGAACAAAAGTGTGTACATCTTTACCATCTACTACTAATTTTTTACATGACTTTCGCAGCAGAACAGTCTAGTGCATTGTTTTCATACATCTACAATGTGCTTTCCTTGCAATGAATTGGGTGTTTCAGCTTATCCTACTTGCAGTGCAATATTGAGGCCTATTGCCTTACATGATTCTCATAATTTTCTTACCACAGGTTTCTTTTACGTATTCCTACACAGACATACACACATACTCCCCACAGTGTCATCCATCTGGAATTAACTTTTACATAAATCTGGCTTGGAGTCTGACTGTTTTAGAGACTATCTCTATTTCCTTAGCAGCTGAAATTAATAAGAATATTATTTCTACTGAAAAATGAGACTTTTTGAAAGTAGGAAGAGGGCATTCTCAGTGTATGTAATTTATATTCAATCTGCATATAATATGTGGATGTTCCCTTTTCATAGAGAATGATCTGTTTGGAAAAAGATATTTGCCTTCACCAAATAATGATCTCAGAAAACTGAGATCTCAGATCTCGTAGAAAAGGAACATAAATAAACTGTGTTTTCAGTGAAAAAAAGTTGAAAAGTTCAATAGCTTTTCTATAAAAAGCAGTTGAGTTTGGGATTTATTTTTGGTCGTATTAGAAACTGAAGCCAAGGCTCATATAGAAGACTTTCAACAAAAGCCATAATTATTTTAATAGAGTTAAACATAAGAAATAAATCTCAGTCAAATAAACTTTTATTTTCCAGGATGAGTATTGAAGTAATTGAAGTTGAACAGCTTATGCAAAAATTTAGATTAAAAATTAAGAAATTGCTATCTATATATATCAGAATATCCTACAGTGTCTTTTGTCTTATTTTATATTGAATTCAACTTATTTTACCGAAAAGAGAAGTAAAATGGAAGGAATACGTAAAGATTAAATATATAGCAATGATAGGCTTATTTAAAAGAAGAGAGCAATAAGTATAAAGGAAAATACAACAAGACATACTTGTTAAACATAGAAAAAAAGACAGAATGTCTTTTTTCAATTTTTTGGAGCCTGCAGTTTGTGTAAGTACCTTAAGAATTATTCAGAATTCCAAAATAATAGGTTTTTTCCTCTTTTGTACTAATATTTTATACAACTATATTGTATGTCTGATAAGGTTGTATTTCTACTCATATCTGGTGGAATCTTGGTTTTTTTTCTTCTGGATAAATGAGTAATGACTTCACTTTGGATTATTCAAAGGGCTCCATGACAATGCAGATTCTTGGACTGTATAGTCTACAAATAATTAAAATACATTTTATTGATTTATTTTTAGGTTATTTTTGTGGGGGAAAAAGTGTATGGAATACTAGAACATAACATTGAATACTTTCAGAATATTTAAAAAAACCCACCTGCACCACCTCTTTGGTTTGTGTATTTAAAAAGGATACATGTGCTTTAGCTAACTTATGTAGCTATAGCAACTTACTGGGTTTTTCAGTACAAAAAATACAGAGGCCAAATTATCTTTGCTCATCAAATATATTGTTAAAAAACCATAATATGTTTAAGGACAATTATATGCCTGTTGTTTGAAAGTTCTTATACGTGTTGATGGTTTTCTTGCATGTTATATATAATCAGCTATGACTCTTGTATCACAGCAGATGAGGATCTGACCTAAATTTAGGTAGATCCTTTCAGCCCTATGCTTGCAACTTTCTGGTGAAATTATCACCTATTCTCACAACAATAGATTCCATTACAGAAGTGATTTTTATGAGGTTTCCTAAATGCATGTACCCATTTACTCTCCCAAAAAATGATATTTTGTGTGGGTTTCTGGGCAGTGTGGAAGGATACTATAGGAGAAGTCAGGCTGGGGCAATAAGACCTGGTAGTTTCCTCAGCAAGCCCGTTCTCTGTGAATTTTTTCAAATGACAGCATATACACACAGCATTTGTCCAGAGCTTTGTAGCACTAAATACAAGGATTACTATGACTTACTTGTATTGAAAAGCCAAAGAATAACTGTGGTTTGCATTAAAAAATCAATTAGTGTCATAAATATCTCTTTACATCTGAGAGTAGGTTGCTACAATACCCTTGATGCTATTCTGTTATGATTAGCACCCACGTGTGAAAAAGAAATGGTTTCAAAGATGATGGAATATATCCACTGTAGGCCTGTTCAAAAATTGAATCATATATCTTGGTTTAGAATAAAATTTATACCGTTATGTTTGGTAACATTATTAATTTGAAAGAAGTAACATATTTCCTGGAAGTTTATTTTCCAAAATTTTTCATGGATGGCCTGCAAAGACTGAAATGTTATTGGTGCTGAATTTTATTACTAAGTCTTTAAATTGTTGTCAAAGACAGATCAACAATTAACTGCCTGTCTCTGATCTTGGCACAAGGCAGAACTAAAATGTGTATATACCATAATATGCAAAAAATATGCATTGAAATTTGAAAGCTGGTAGAAGAAAAGGTTTCTGTCTAAAATCCGATGAAAGATATAGAAGTACATGAAACTCCATGGAAGAAGTACAGAGAAGTATATGCCCCAAGGCTGAGGCACCAGATATGAGTTCTATAATTTGTGAGGTAAGATGGTTAATGTGACCACTGCACAGAGAGTGTAAAGTAATACTTGGATTAATCAGTGGTAGTTTACATAGGAGTCTATGAAATGATAACACTAAGTGAATATACTTTGTTGAAAAATGTCTATTCCACTCTGCGGTGGTCTGAAGTGAATAAATTTGATAAATATCACTCTGTGCTACTGAGAATCATACCATGCAGATCTCCAAGACAACAGGAGAGCACAGAGCTGATTTTTCTATAATATTTTTGCATGATGCTTTTCTTAGCTGTAGGGAAACATACTTTCAGTTAACTGAGAACCAAATGTTACTAAAATTGTGAGATAAACTATAACAGGAGGGCTGCCAAGCAGTCCATTCCCTATAATCTTAGTTTTAGAAGGAGATAAAAAATAAACAAAATTTAAGAAATAAAAATTCTTTTTTTAAAGTATGAGATCAATATTTTGTGAAAAATTAGGAAAAAACAGTCAACAATTTGACTTCTCTTAGGTATATCTGTTTTACTTCTGTTATTCACTCTCCTCTGTAGCAACATCATATTTTAGGCCTTTGTAATCCATGTGAAAGAAGTCAAATTATTTCACTAGCTGTCATCTAAAGGAACTAGGTAAAAAATATTAGTGTGCTGTCAAGGAAGAACTTTGTTCCCAAGAACTTACTGAAAGCCCAACTAACAGGCTCTATAATGGAAGTCTACAGAGTATTTAAATCACAATATTAAAACATTTCAGTCATTGTGCAGAGGAGGAATACACTTCCATATAACACCTGAAGTTCAAGTTGTTATCATGTAGAGAACCTTTTAATGAGTTTAATATTTCTTCACACATCTACAGAATACAGAATTTTAAAATTAATCTGAACAATGTTTTCAAAACTGGAAGTTACATCTCAAAAGTTTTTTGGTAGTCAGGATGCACAAACATATTTTAGAAATAAAATATTTAGAAATTCCAGTAGGCATCTCTTGTCAAATGTACACAGGGAAAAACTGAGTTTAAGAGGCTACTTCTAAGACTTTCTAACTCCATATGCCTTCACTGTACAATTCTGCATGTAAATATGAGCCTTGGGAGCTAGAAAGTCTTGGGAGTTAGAAAAAAATGTGGTTTAGCTTCCAGTGATTCAGGAATTCAATGAAGCTTGGCTTCATAATTCATGGCTTGGAGAGAAAACTACTGAATTCTGATGCTCTTTGAGGATTCTTCTTCCTATTAGTTCCCATTACTTTTAGTATCCTGTGACTCCCATTCCTCTCTTCATGCCCTTCAATATATCTACCTTCTTTGGTTCTTCCTTTCAGTGCTTCCAACTCTGTCATTTGAGGAACAGATGAGATTCAACAACACTGGCTACATATGCCCACTTTCTAGTAATTAAGTGGTTCATTTGGCCCTTCATCATCTTTCTTTCCATGTAATTTCCTTCCATCTTCTTCCATATTACTAATGCTTTCCAATAGCTGTTCTATTCTCTCAGCTTCTTTCTCATTACAATCTTTTTTCCTCCTTCTATTTCAATGTAATAATCTATGTTGGGTTTTTTTAGTCCTTGTTATCAATCTTTCCATCCCAATCTTCCTTTAACTGTCAATACAGTCTGTCCTCAATGCCCCTTAGTCGCTTCTATGTGCTTCAGCTCATTATTCATGGTTTCACTTTCTTACTTCCTTGTTATAGTTTGCCTAGCTAACCTCAGATTTCTACTCTGCTCACTTGAATATAGTTCTCTTTACTGTTTCCTTCATATCTTTAAGCAACCACTTTCCTTACAACTCAGATCTTTTCTTCCAGTCTGCAAACAACTTGAGAAGACCTTTTAATAGGATAGGATTTTTTTTACCTTAGAAGTTCTATGAGACTTTTTTTACTGCTTGTAGAACTTGTCAGGGTAATCTGAAAGATTTTACAAATTAAGACAAGCTTCTACGTTTTTCAGAAATGTGGAAAAAAAGGAATGTAGCATATGTCATACTGAGAGCTCACACATTGGTGCAAATAGAAAACCTAGACATCCTCCCCCAGCAACTTAATTCCCATAGTCTGCTCTCTTTCTAACAAAACAGTGTTCCTCCCTTCCTGCTAAATAGCAGTGGTCCCATGCCACTGGAGATATTTACAATAAGGCAAACGTATTCCAGTAAAACTGACTTATTTATTGCCAGCAGCAAAAGATCTTGTAGAGGTCAAAGAATGCCATTAACATTGAACTTATGTATCTGATAGTTTCAGTGCTGCCCAAATCAATTCAATTTTATAGAAATGAAGTAAATTTCAAACAGAAAATATTTAGTAGGTAACATAGTGCAAAGTCTCAGACACAAAATTGATGCAGCATAACAAAATGGATTTTATATGCTGAAAAAATGTACTTGGTGTCATATAAAACCTAAAATCAGACAGTCTTACAATTTTTATAAGACCAATTGACAGGAATACTTTTTAAATACATTGCCATCCAAATAAAATATTTACATATGCAGAATAAGATTCATAAGCATGCTAACCTTAAATCATTTAACATAATCATAGGCTGCTGGAAAGCCTAGAGAGGAACAGTACTCTGCTGATTTAGTCAGGCCATTTATTAGAGTGCCTGTGGGGTTCAATAACACCCTTCCAATAAAACAATTTAATAGAAGTCAAATATGTAAATTATTATCCTGCCCAAAACTTCTTCCCAAGAGGTCTTTTACATGCTGCAGTCATGCTCTATTAACAGTGAATTTAGTAAGTATATGTGATTGTCAGGCAACCATAAGATTCCCAGGATATATGAGAAACAATCTCTTCCTACAAGGATTTTACACATACAAGGAAGCGAATGCCTTAATTTGTCTCTCTGTGCATTCTGAAATTGACTTGAATAAAATGTAACTCAAAATGTGCATCAGATCAGTTCTGTATTTCTCTTCTCACACTGAAGTGTACAAAACCAATAATAAAAGATGTGTTCTCCCTGTAAAGAAAAGTAATGAAAGAAAAATTATTTTGAAATCCAGTTATTGCGGGTACTGAGGAGGTAAAATGTTTTGGTGCTAGTTTCTCGTTGCCTAGGAAAGTGTTCTGACCATTACCTTGTTAGCTAAAATTTCCTTCTGTGGACAATTTACACTATAATGAATGCAAGTCTACAGTTTCATTGGAGGCAGATCAGGCATCCCCAGAAACTCCACTTCTTACTGGGTACCAGATGGGATTAAGTGGGATAAAAACGTCTAGATGTCTGTCACTATGTTATTGTGGACTACATTTTTGGACATAGATTTTAGATGTCAAAATCCTTTTACAGATACAGCCCTTGACATATTGTTATATGAGATTGAAATCAACCACAGCTGATAATCCAACAGCTAAATAAATTGTGGTCCTAATCTAAAATAACCAGACTGAACGCCTAGGAAGCTTTCCTGCGGATTTCTGTGGTTAGAGGCTTCTGAAGGGTTCTGTTGTTTGTGCCAAGTGCTTTTAATTGTTCATTACCAAATGAAAGCTGCTAGTTGATATTTCTTTAATTCTTCAGTAGGTCTTTGAGGTTCAAATTGTTTTGCATTGTAGTTCACTGCATTTCACTATATTCATCACGTGGAAAATTAAAATTCATAAACAATCTGCCTAGTTTCTTTCAAATAGCTACTAATACTGCTTTTATAAACATATGTCTAAGAAACACTATACTCATATACACAATATTCATGAAATATTGAAAAGCATATTTTTAACAGAAATCAAGTCAATATTAGGTTTTCAGAGTCTTCCGTAATTCTGAAGCATTTCATTCCATTCCCCACTCTTTAAATGTGTTAATGCCCTTCACAATACTATGGATTAGTCTATGCCTAATTGCCAAAAAAACTTAGACTGCATGTATTAAAGCTATTCAGAAAGTTTCTGTTTACTTTTTTCTGCTTTGTTTATTCTGCATTTAGGCATAAGCAATTATTTTCAAAAAGCTTTTCTGATTTTTGATGCGTGTGTTTCTTTGGTACCAACTCAAGTGACTTTCACTGGGCATGAATCCAGCCTTTGAAGATGATTCAACTTCCATCCAGAAACCAAAACAATCATAGTCAGATTCAAATTCTGGAAGAAATCCTGCATTATTCAGACATGTCCAACAAATGCAAGCTTCTTGCAGCTGTGGTAGACATTTGATCAGAACCCATGAGACTGAAAGGTGAATAACAAAATACTTGGTTTTCAAGGCCAGATTGGGTGGGGCTCTGAGCAACCTGTTCTAGTTGAAAATGTCCCTGCCCACAGCAGAGGAGTTGGAACTAGGTGGTCTTAAGGGTCCTCTTCCAACCCAAACCATTCTATAATTCTATGATACTTCCAAAATGAAAATGCTTAGAAAAATTTTACTTTTTGTCCTTGTCACTCCAATTATTGATATTAAGAAAGAATCTTTAATAAACCACATATTCTTGATACATTGTACAAGTTTACATTACTCCCAGGTAGGGCTTCACTGCTATGATTGTCTATGTGATAGAGCAGCATCAGACACCTCCCTGCGATGTGGACCCAGTTTGGGAGGGCCATGGTCAGCAGGGGAGGGCTGTGGGGAGCGGGGGATTGCCCTTCTGCAGTGCCAGTGATGCCACTGATGGACCTGGAGGGGGACAGAAGGGGAAGAAGGTATCAGTGGTGCCCTCAGGTCCCTGGTAGCAAGTAGGGAAAGGCAGAGGTGGTCACATTTGCTGATAATGCTCAGCATCTCTCGCCTACTCTGCAGTGAAAGATTACCTGAATTACCTGAAGCTCCATGATGACCTCTCATCTTTACAATTTTTGTGGTCTTTTATCATCTCTCACTATAGTCTAGAAACTGACTTGCCACATATTTGCTAGTCATGAATTCATCTCATTTCTTTGCTAGCTACTTAAGAAGTTTTGACTGAAAGACTCCAAAGTTTGTCTAGCAAAGCTTAGATAATTTTTCATTACTGTGTTTATTACATACTGAGCGTGTATATTTAAAGAGTGGATATCATAATCTAACTACAGGTGGTAGCAAAAATACAGAGTTGTAAATCAGATTAGGCTGTGTTTTGTGTTTTTTGTTTCAATTTAAACTTGTTGAGGTAATCTTTGTTCATACATTAAGATTTGTTGAATAAACAGTTATGAATCACTGGCTCTGGCATCAAGTTCAATAGAGCTAGACTGGCACTGACAACCATGACCTACACCGCTTTTCAAAATAAACTTCAGTAGATCCTTGCTAGTGTTTCTCTAAGTTTCCTCCAATGTCGGGATGAATTAGTCAGTATGTGATACTCTGAATCCCATATAAGCCTCAGAACTGGGTCAAAAGTAAGCTGGCTCAGGCACAGATCTGTGTTGAGCTGCAATAGATGCACTTCTAGTCACACTCCAGCTAATCAGCTGGGAGATAGCACAGGTATCTCACAGAGAAGTCAGCCATGCAAGCTGACTGTCAAATGAGTTGGCTTGCATCACTGAAGTAATAACTGCTATAACCCTACAGCAAAAGCAAGTTCAGTTAAGCTTCCACTGTCAGAGTTGTAAAAGAATTCTAATATTCTAATATCTGAAAATAATTCTGTTGCCCCTCTGTTCCACTTTTGTTGGAATATAAGTATTGTTCAATCCATTTTTTCAGAGCGATGTACTTAACATTCCCATGATGAATTTAGGTAACATGACCCAGGGGTTGGGGGAGGTGAACACACACATGCACACACACATAGTCACAACTCCCTGCTCCCTGATAGCTCAAATATTCTGATTGCGGCTGGGTTTAACCTCTTCTGCTGGATTTCTTTCCACCATAACACTGCTTCTCTGTTCAGATTGAATATATCTAATTTAGTTTCTTTTTCAAGTAAATATTCCCACTTTGCTGTTCAAGCATGTGAATCTTGCAGAACTCTAACAGGTTGTCTACTGTCTTTAAGACTTTTCAACCTGCCTCAGTACTAAAGAGAAAACATAAATTTACCAATTGGAATTGTATGACACTGGTTCAAATTTTCATCTCGTGGTTTTATTATATCCTCTGTAATTTCTCAACAACAAAAGTCAGAATTCTGACTTCTAAGATGTTGGATAGATGATTCTGGCTTACTGATATATTTTAAATTCTATCCTATATCCTAAAGAACATAATCCAGTTTAAGTAAATTTATTTTTAAAACCTGATATTTATAAACCATCAAAGAGCTGTTTCTCAGGAAATACTCTTTTATATGATGTCTTAGTATATCAAATTCTATAAAGACATGGTTTCTTTTCCTATAACTCAGTGATTCACAATGAATGGTTTTATATTAAGTTTGTTGTATATATTCTTACATATTTTAAGTGACAGAACTATAAAATCATTTAGATTGGAAGAGACCCTCAAGATCATGAGTCCAACCATTAACCCAGCATTGCCAAGTCCACCACTAAATCATGTTCCTAAACAGCATGTGTACATGTATTTTAAACACCTTTTAAAATAGGGCAACAAGTAGGAATTGGGGATCTACAGTTTGACAACCTTCTATGATGAAACAACTGGTTTGATTAGTGAGGGGAGAGCTGTGGATATTGTCTACCTTGACTTCATAAGGCTTTTGACACTGTCCCATAAAATCATAGAAGCAAAGAATTGCTTAGAATGGTTTGGAACTAGGTAATCTTTAAGGTCCCTTCCAGCCCTCATGTCATGGACAGGGACACCTTCCACTAGATCAAGTTGATCAGATGCCCAAAGAGAAGTTGATGAAGTATGGACTGGATAAGCAGAGAGTGAGGACTAAAAACTGGTTTAGGGGCTCAGCTCAGAGGGTTGTGATCAAAGTAGGAGGTCTAGTTGGAACCACTAACTAGAAGTGTCTCACCTGGGTCAATAAGGTGTCCTATACTGTTCAACCTCTGCATTAATTATCTGGATGATCTGACACTGTACCCTCAGCACGTTTGCAGATGGTGGCTAAAACACCATCAGTGCTGGCACCAGGGTGATCTCAATAAGCTGGAGAAAGGGGCTGATAAGAACCTTATCCAGGTCAACATAGGGAAGTGCAAAGTCCTGAACCTGGGGAGAAACAATCTGATGCACCATAACATGTTGAGAGTTGATGATCTGGCTGCATAAGGAGAACAGCTGGCAACAAATTGAGGAAGGTTTCCCTCTACTCCACCTTGGGGAGGCTACAATTGGAGTACTGTGCCCAGTTCTGTGCTTCCCAATACAAGAGAGACATGAACATACAGGAGACAGTCCAGTGGAAGACCTCTAAGAGAGAACTGAGATTCTTCAGCCTGGAGAAGAAGAGGCTCAAGGGAAATCTCAGCAATGCATAAATATGTCTGAAGGGAGCAAGCCTCTTTTCAGGAGTGTCCAGTCACAGGACAAGGGCAGCAGGCACAGATGGGAACACAGATTTGGTCTGTGTGTCAGGAAGCAGAGGGTGCCTGCGCATTGTCACAGATTGCTCATAAAGGTTGTGGAGTCTCCATTGCTGAAGACATTAAAAAGGTGCCCTGGGCAACCTGTTTTAGGTGATCCTCCTTGAGCAGGAGGTTTGGACCAAGTGACCTCCAGAGGCACCTTCCAGCTTCAGCTGTTCTGTGATTCACTAAGCCAGATGTAGGGTATTTCTGGTAGACTGTAAGAAGAGCTGCTTGTGGTTCACTGAGTCATGCTAATTTTTATGAACCCTGTTGAATTTTGATGAATTGGAATTTTCCAGCCAGATTTGGTGATGAGCTAAGATTTGAGGAAGCTTTAATATCACTGATGCCATGAAAATTGTTTCTTTGGCTATTCTAAATATACAGTGTGAACTCCTGACAACTTGGAGTTTTGCAAGCCAGGAATGCAGATATAAGATAGATACAAAATGAGTAAGTTATAGTAAACCTGTCAAATATCTTCTAGGAAACTCTAACAAAAACAAAGTTTTATCAGAAACAATTTGTGCATTATAAGAAAAAAAAGTGTCAGTATTTCACTGACTCCTTTAATTTCATATAATGAAAACACAGCATATTCCCAGCACTGTGTTTCCTGCTGAGTGCCTTTCAAGAACTGGAATCTTTTCCTCAGTACTTTTTATCTTCAGAAATAACCTCCCTGATTCAGACATATGTTACTACTAAAGTAATTGCATCTTGTTCCACATGTCTTCTATAAATTTACAGAAAAGGTCTCAAATTTTTAGTATAGCAAAACACTAAGGTTTTTTTGTATTGGAAAATGAGAGCACAGTAACATTCTCTGGATAATGTGTAACCAAGTGAAGCAACAGCTGGATGAAGAGGCAAGCTATGGCTTCCTGTTGAGTGGAAAGTATTTAAATAAGAATTTGTAAAATATAGTGCAGTATTGGACAAGCTCATAGGAACAAGAGAAAGCCAAATAAAGGCCAAAAAAAGTAAATTTTTGCATTTTTCTGGAAGACAATATCCCAATTTTATAACTTTCCCTTAGAAATTATTTCCTTCAATCCAAGATGACCCATATGCATATGGTTCAATGCTAGAGAAGGCCTGCCAAATGTTACTCCAATGAAAAAAAGTTGTAGCAATTCTTGCTACAACTGCAGATTGCAGAAACAGAAAGAGAATCTTAGCATAAGCCAGGAACAAAGAAACATAACACTGGAAGAAAACAATATTCCATAATTATTCTAAATTTTTATCCAGTCATCTTGTGCTGTGAAAAAGATCACAGCAACGAGAACTTTCCAAATGTAGATGATTGTCACTGCATGTTCTGTCCTACAAAATGTACTGTATAATATGTTATAACTGACATTTTGAGGCAGATTCAAAATGTAGCAAATAGTTTTAGCTATGTTAAAAGATGAAAATGATTCTTAACTTTCAAAGAAATTATAAACGTCCAAAGTAAAAACTGATTTTCATGAAATTTCTTACAAACTTTGTATTTCTCGTGAATAGGAATTTTTTTCTGGCTGCACAGCTTGACTGCCTAGTAGAAGTGAGATTTATCAGGTACTTATGCAGGACTCACTCTGATGAAAGCAACTTAATTAATTTAAAATAAGAAACCTTCTCTCCAGAACAGAATATGTAATTGATAAAGCTATGTGGTGAATATGTAAAAAGCTGGTAGAGCCAATGGGAGTCAGGGTAGGAAGGGTACGTGAAAAGCTGTGTACATGTATTCATTTATTTATGTTGATAATTTATATATTTTGATGATTAAAGATACAGGTATAGGGTGGATGCCTAGAAACATCAACCCTTTGTTTGCAAACCAGATTTTTTTTTTCTGATAATGGAAATTTGAAACTATGAAGTAATAAATGTTTTATTTATGGTGAGAGAGAGGGTAGTCCTGATAGTCAGCTGAAGTCATGGCTCTTTTAACTGTATCTTTAATTATTTTCAAAATCTTCTTAAATGTGATATAAACTATAAAACCTATTTTTTTTAACACTGGACTACTTTGTCAAAATAACTTATTTTTTTATTGATAAATATGTTCATTCCTTTGAAATCTTGCCAACTTTTAGAAGGATAAATTGAAGTGTTTACTTTCTGTAGAGAATACTTTCTGAAAATACTGAGATTTGAGTTTGTGTCTAAGACAGACATTCTTATTTTTATTTAGAGATAAACTTTGATTTAATACAGTATGATAGTTTCTGGGCAACTGAGAAAGATCACAGCAATCTTAAATCACCGTTCTGAGCTATCTGAAGCGGCACTGTATTTACCTTACTCATTGGCACAAGCTATGTTATTTCGTTCTTTGGCCATTCTATTTAACATGTCAAAACCAGATATATCTATTTTTTTTATGACCACCCTACAATGCAACATTGCAGTGATAGAAATTAATCTCCTCCTGTGGCCAAGCTGATTTATCATTTGTAAGTGAAGCTGTACTTCTGGATTAGGTAATTTAGGATCTCTCTGTGAGACAAAGGAGTGGCTCACAACAAAGGTGTCATATAAGGCATGCCCTAGAAAAGTATTTATACTGTGATAATCTTCAATCATATTGGTAACTTTAATAATTCCATTGAGAAAATTTGAGCATTTGAATACAAGGGTGACATGAACTGTGGCCATAAATCCAACTGTTTTCATAAACTACTAAAATCTTTGGCTATTGCACAGAAAGATACAACTTTTCATAATAAATAGAAGAATATAATAATTATTCATTATTGTTATTCCATAATAAATGAAGAAATTTAAATTTTATTTCTTTCACCCACACTGTATAATTGAAGGCAAGTGATTCATACTCTAATATCAGCAGTTTGCAGCTATATTTTTTTCATTCTGGAAAACTGCAACACAATTTCATAAAAGCAGTAATGTACTGTAGTTCATTCTATGGTGTCATTATAAAACAAAAACAGGAAAGGTTCTTTCCATATCTTGGGAAAAAAAGCAAATATCACAGAGTAAACAACAAACACAGAGCAAACAGCAGAGTTAAACCAAAAAAGATGGTTAATAATAATAATTAAAAAATCAGTATAATATTTATCCAAAATCTGTTTCCTATTTGTTATTAGTTTAACCCTTTTAATAAATATTCATATTCTGAATATTCTCAAAGAGAGGTTACTGAAGTAGCTTGGTACAAATGTAAAAAATTATACCCAAACCAGGAAGTGACCTGAGAGTCAGTTTTATGAGAGTTAAAATGTTATTTTTGCAATCTGCATTCATTTATGGAGTCACAAAAAAAATTGTTCTAAAAACCCCCATGTGTACATATTTACAAACACTGGTCATTCAGTGTCCTTTCACTCTAATCTGCCCCAAGGCTTCTATTTACAAGAACCTGGGTTACCCTCTCTTTCTGGGATAGGTGGTAACAAGGATAAGTCTTATTTATCGGATCTTTTGGGGAGTTTAAGTCTTATTAGGAACTCTTTCAGTCTGCTAGCTTGAATAGGCACCATGAAACAGTAGTTCCTTAAGGAGTTGCATAAGAGGACTAAAGTGGTTTGAGGTCTGGTGACATGAGTTCTAGCACTTTTTTTCTTACTGAGACAGCCATAGTGTCACTTGACATGGGACAAAGAAAAGGAAAAACCTGTTGACAGTCTGTTTGTCATAGCAAATTGTCACATTTTGTATTGTATTTACCTCTTTGACCTCAAAACGCTTCATTTGATGCCTTCAAGTGGCACATTACAACTGGTATTTGGGGTACTTTAGAGTGACAGTGTGATCTTTACTACTTCGTGAAACAACTAGAAATGGAAATAGAAAGAAATAGAAATAGAAATAGAAATAATAGAAAGAAATAGAAATAGAAATAGAAATAGAAATAATAGAAATAGAAATAGATAGAATATTTATTTTGAAAGGGACCTTCAATGATCATCTCATCCAACAGCCTGACTGTATAAGGGCAGACAAAAATTTAAAACATGATATTAAGGGCATTGTCCAGATGCCTCTGGTAGGTTCTTGTCTCTATAACTTTCAGCTTTGGAAACCCTAACTCTTTGAAACCCCAAGTTCAAATAATATAATAATTAAGAATCCTCAAGCTTTTAAGTGAGGATCTTGCTTTTTTATTTTATAATTTTAATATAAACCTAGATGCATGTCTCAATAAATAAGTTTAATTAATTATGCGTTATCCACTAAAGCTAAATAAGGAAAGTTCCTATGTATTTCAGTGACATCAATAATAAGCTTAACTTTTTATTGTTCTTGGGTTTTGCACAAGTTGGATTCAAGTAGAGTTTAAACCATGACAGATGTTTTGAAATAGACTGCAGGAGCTATGAGCAATATAATTAGAACTTTTAATTTTGTGTTTCTAAGGTGTTTCTCATTAAAATACATATTCTTCTAATTTTCAGAAATTAATTTCTAATAAAGGAATACTTGAATGCAATGTGCATAAGAAATCACCATCCTGACTATTTTTGTCATGAGCACATGTAGTAAGCTGCTACAGGATGGAAAACTGCATGGAAGAATTTATATTACTTTGTCCTAATGATTGTTTGAAGGATCCAGATTTTATTAAAATATTTTAAATGGGTTTGTGACCTATGAAACTTTATATTTAATCTCTTTATTTTTTTCATATATAGATTTAATAAATACTCCTGGTTTTATGTTGTATAATGTGATTTTTATTACTTACATAACATTTTAGTTGCCCTGGGTATTTTCTCGTCACAAGCAGATTCTCAGAAAACCTGCTAAAATGGATAAAGGGATATATGCAATGATGTTTGTATGAGTAAGATCATAGGAAAGTAAAATCAAGCTTTTGTGGAAGCTACATAAATAATTTATTTGCATTGGAGAAAATATTCTTTTATTGTCATACTCTGTTATAAGTATGGGACAACTTTTTTCTAAAAGTGATTGTCCTCTAAACTACGTTTCAAAATGTGTATGTCTGGGTGTTTTATAGTGGACTTGATTTTGGTCTGCAAGTGAGTATGTAATCTGAAAGCTTGTTTCTGTGTTAATAATTGATTTTGCTTTTCTCATTTTCAACTGAGGCTATATCAGAGAGATAGGAAATCTATTTTAAAATTTTATCAAAATAATTCTATTGTGAGCTAAGCTTAAATTTTTCTGCTTTGGAAAGATAACCTGACTGCAAATACCAGTTGGTTTTAGAATTCCCATGTGCCTACCTATGCTACTGAATCAGACAGGCTTTTCTGACCGTTAAAATTCTATATGATCTAACTAAGTCCAGTAATTTATTCAAGTGTAATGAAAATAAGATATACTTTATATATAAAATATACATAAAAATTATGCTTTATTGTGGGCTTTGAAATTCATTCTGACTGAGATGGAGAAAGCAGAAGAAGGGAATGGAGATCAAGCCTTCATCTAATGGACTAGTGTTGTTCAGATTATTTCAATGGCTTTTCACTGATTTATACCAGCTGAAGTGCTGGCTTGCTCACTGAGTTTTTAAAATCACAGCTGGCTTATTGAAATTTTTATTTCTCACCATTCATCCAATCTTAGCTCTATTGTGCTTACATTATTCTGAAATTCAGTGGAGTCTTTTTCAAATTTCAGGTTTCAGATTAGATTTCACACCAAATAAATGCAAAATCTATCATGGCAAGGAAAACTCTGATAATAAGTACCACAAAATTGGTTCACCATGATGAAATGGACAATGTGTCATAAGCATGCATCTAAAACTGTCCTGTTTCAAATGGAACATATGTGGGCAATCTCCATAGAGGTCACACAACTTTTGGTATTTAGAATGCATATATGACATTCTGTAATGTCCCAGTGGTTATAGGAGATTAGAAATCAGTTGCAATAACACAGAATGAAAATTGCTATTTTTATGCAAAACTATATTTAAAAAGTCAGCTTCTGAATTCTGTGCATGTGTATACATTTATATTTACATTATATATTATTAATAATATTTTTGAATCCTATGAGAAGTCTGCCTTTACTTTGGGTGATGTCAGAGTTTCACCCCAGTGTGAAAGATTTGTCAGAATGCCTTTAAATATCTTTCTGTGCCAGAATGAAATACCTTGGAGGATTTGATGGGTTTAAAAGATTCATGGAGTTTGTTCAAGAATGATTAAGTGACTATGCTAAATAAATACTATTCATTTATGTTTGGCGAGGTAATCTCATTCATACCCTCAGGCTAATGAAAGCTGAATTAAGAGTACAGAGAGCACTTAGATCCACATTGTAAGGGGATTTGAGGGTCATTGGCATCTATTTGAACATTGAAATATCAGTGCCCAGGCCAAATTGTTTCATTAACCTTCTCATTCCCTAATTCACAGATTAGTTATCATGTTGTTATCTTACTTACTCCTTCCTTCTGGCTAAAACTATGATGTCAGCCCCACCACATTTATAGGACAAGTTCTCTTTTCACATTCTAGATTGCTTTCATTGATGCTGGTAGTACATTTTAAGCCACCCTCTTATTCAGATCTCGTAGAAAGTATCCTCTTTCTATTCAGTTTCTACAGAATACTGTTTGATATTGATTAAAAAATTTGGAGAAACAATTGAACTGGTATAACTAATAAATAGTGACATAATCGTTGAGAAATATGAAGAACAAAAGAAAAGGAGGTAGAGGAAAACAGGAGGAAAAAATGCTCAGTTGGCAGTGAATAGATTGCTGTAAAGATACATTTACAAAGATGTAGAAAAAAACAATGAAAGGAGGAAAAAAAGAAGGACCTCTTCTTATGAAAGGAGGACCTAGAAGCTAGAGAATGTGAAGATAAGATCAGCTGAAAACACCTAGCAAAGACAAGCTCAACTATGAGCAAATTATGCAGAATTTATATATTTTTGAAAATGAAACAAAAAAAAGTGAGAGGAAAAGGAAACTGAACAGAGCAGTTCTGAGATTCCACATGCATCAATTTCTGGGCTACTCAGTTTAAATTTATATGTAGTGGAGACTATCAAGTAAACAAAAAGTTTGTTGCTGTAAATTAGTTAATTTGCTCGTATAAAAGGGAAATTAAAAAATAAATGTATTGCAAAGAGTTTTGGTAAGCTTTGAAATTATATAGTGAAGACAGTAAAAAGGGATATGAGATTCAATATAGTTAAAGGCAAATCAGTACACATTAAAAAAAAAAAATAAAAAAAGGGCTATCCACTCTCACAGCAAAAAATTGAAGCAATGAGAGACAATTGTGTGAAAACTCTCAGGAGCAATTCCAAAACCATAATCAAAAGTTAGGAAGTAAGCAGAAGGAAGAACATTCACTGAATGCTCCAGTATAAGATCAGGGAATATTGATGAAATTGTCAGGCAACAGGTCACTTTTTTGCATATCATGTGGAATACCAAAATTTTGTGGAGTTTCAAAAAGCGAAGAGATACATTAATGAAAGAATATCTATTAATTGAGTAGGAAATCTGATAGATTAGCTTTGAATCAGCTCCAGTTTTGTGATGAGGTCTTTTAGAAGAGTCCTTCTTCAGTGACTGAAGTGTCATGGATTCTACTTGGACACTGTGCTGAAGACCAATCAGTTCTTTACTATATTTGCCTTTTTTTTTTCTCTCTACCCTATCCAAATGGTCACTCAGGACAGAAGGAATTCAAATGCCTCTCTGAGACCTCGGATGTTTGAATCTTGTAGATTAAATATGAGACAAAAGTGCAGCCACACACAGGTAAGTTAAAATTAAGTATACGTTACCAAAATACTCTAAATTTTATTTCACTCAGTAAGAGAGTTGGTAAAAAATTTATTCCAGCTAATGAGTTCTTGGCTAAGTTGGAGGTCAAGTTAAAGGTTTCTTTCAACTCTTTATCTTATACTGCTTTTCAATTGTTAAAGAAGTTATGTAGATAGTCCTGGTGTTTTTCATTTTTATATACTTTGTCAGACTCTAAGCAGTTCACTCTCACAGTCTCTATATAATAGAACAATCTAAAAGGGAGATAGTCCTGTATCTAATTAGTGACTTTCACTCAAAATTGATTCACAGTGGCAAGAAATATTGTGTCAGTCTCTAAATATTTATGATATTAATACTCTTGAAACTACAGCCTGTTACTTCAGCTGCTTAAGACATTCAATTTAAGTAAAAAACTTGTCTTTGTCCTCAGTGCAAGTACAGTTTATTGGCATGAATCGTCTCTAAAACTGTTTGAGACAATGTTAATATTTTTCCCCTAAGAAAATGTCATTTTGGCAAAAATAAAACCTTTTTGGAAGAACATTTCCATTGGAAAAGTATTTCTTAGATCCAGATGAGAATTTCTAGCCAAATCCGTGGAAAAATAGATCCACCTTACACTTCCTAATTGTCCATAAGACTCCACTCAGGTTGGTGAAACACTGGATTTCTGCATTACATTAAACACCACAAACACTGGGGAGTGATCCAGGCAATGTCAGGTACATTCCCCATAGGTGTGATCTACCATGTGGATCTTGAGAAGAAACCATTAACAGCACTGCAAGTAAGGTGAGGTCTTCAGCATATACATATGAAATGCAAATGCACATCAACAGAATCAGTAAATTCTGACTTTGAAGCTAAATTATGATTATGAAGCTTGTTGGAAAAGAAGTTTTCTCTGTTCTTCACTTCAATGAGACCAAAATTTCGGCTTTCTGGAGCAAATAGCTAGATCAAACACCTCACGGAATTTCTGTTTAATATTTGGTAAAAAATGTAGTTGCCTTCTTTCCTCTAAACATCGAGTTCTCTAGTAAAACTGTCTTTGATTTACTATGGTTTGCTC
>VWYP01006748.1:785737-819415 GCA_013400435.1 Pycnonotus jocosus | reverse complement strand
TGCCGAGAGCGCACCGCCGCATCTTCCAACTTGGAAAGCTTAAATCATCATGCCTTGGACAGACCATGTGCTTTCCCTGTCATTACTTGTGCTGATGCTGGAGATGATAACCAGCGTGGTGCTGGGAAATTCTGAGCATCAGATCCTGACTGAAGTGAGCAAGAAATCCTGAGTTCTCTGGGCTGAGAGAGCATGGTACAGCTCTAATGCACAAAGGGCTTCAAATGGTGCTGGGTTCTTCTTTAACACCCTCTAATGCACAGGGTTGGAGTCAGCACTCACATGTGGTTCTATATCTGGTTCTGGGTGCAAGCTTATTTTTTCACAAACTTTTAAATGTAATTTTTTTTAGGTTTTTTCCTTAGTTGATATACAGTTGAATTCCTCAGTATTTCAGTTCAGTTGTCCAAATGGCCATGTAGTTCACTGGCCAGAGTTCTGAGGACTTTAATAACTTGCTTGCA
This sequence comes from Pycnonotus jocosus, assembly GCA_013400435.1. Taxonomy (NCBI): domain Eukaryota; kingdom Metazoa; phylum Chordata; class Aves; order Passeriformes; family Pycnonotidae; genus Pycnonotus; species Pycnonotus jocosus. The sequence goes on along the minus strand of VWYP01006748.1, from coordinate 818,951 downwards.
AGGAAGCCTTGAGCAGCTCATTTTACCTGTGGTTTTATTTTTTGTTCTTTATCTGTAAGTTAAAAAAATCTGGTATAAAATACTTGAGTCTAGTAAGAGCTACTCTATAAAGAGGATCTTAGGGTTAGATTTTCACATATTGCTAACAACTGCAGATGAAGGACATGCCATAAACAGGCACAGGGCTTGTTCATAGTGAAGTGTGTATGTCCTTACCTACCCAAAATATCCCTGTTTAAAAGACTCTTGAAGCATGCAGGTGCACGAGCTGCCTAACTACCGTGACCTGTTGATGTGCTGAGAAGCTTGGCTGGCTGTTAAGAGCAACAGAGGATTGCTTGGGAAAGTATCTTGAGGTCTAATGTGAAAAGAATATAAAATCTCAGCTAATCCAAAGAGGTTTACTTTTAGTGCTACATATTGATGTGTTGGTTTCACTGTAATTAAGTCTCAGAAGCAGCTTATTCTCCAAGCATCAGAAAAGTCAGCTTCTTGCCTGGAGTGTGCCCATCCAGGCACAGCTAAAGCAAGCTCTGACAAATCATTGGGACGGCTGTTGCCTCCTGCAGCCAAGGAGACATGTGTTCAGCATCTCATTTGGGGCACAGAGCTGATGATAATACAGACAGTTGTGGGATTGGAGGGGGAGCTCTGTTTTTCTAAGAGATTATCATGGTGTATCTCGCCTTCATTTTGGAGGGAGATTATTACTGTAAAAAGTGATGCAAAATGGACACTAGTACTTGTTAACAGCTGCTCTTCAAAAACATGATCTTGCATTCCAAATCTCTCAAGGCTGGTAACAAGGAAAAAAAAAAATCTCTTCTGCAATTTTTAAAATGTGTCAGGTTTCCTGTTCAAACTCTAGAAATGCTGGATCATTAATTTCAAAAGCTGCCAATCTTTGAGATCTTCTGCAGTCACACATTCCTTGTATGATGTGTCAAGGCTGAGAAATGACTGCTACACTATTGAGACTGGCTCATAAACGATCAGTAACTATTTTTTTTTTGTCCAACAGGGTGTTCCTTCTCCTTCCTTGGTCAGCCTTCCCTCGATCTTTGAAAGGAGGAGTCACACATTAAGCCGATCAACAACCCACTTGATCTGAGGCAGGTGGGAAAGACTCTGCTCTCTGGGAGTGACTGACAAGCAGGTGGCTGAGCAGTGACCTGTTCCTGACATTAATGGTACCTTAGTCATTAGCACTTAGCAATGATTAGCAAAATGTTAGGTAACACTAAGTTAATCACAAGGGGGGGTTAGTTGTGTTGAAGCAGACCAGCCAATCAGTGGAAGAAGTGACTTGGCCTTCATTTAAACACAGTATTCCCTTGCACAGATTGATTTCCTTACCAGCATAACTGAAACACTTGCTATGGAAATTGTCCCCTCCAGGCAATAAACTGCTTTGTCAGATCTTGAAATGAAGATGATGATCACATAATTTACTGCTGGTTGGGATGACTCTTATTGCTTGCCTAACTTCATCTACTGGCAGAGCACTCTAATGTTTGAATTGTGGATTTCTTAAATGGAGATACATTATGAAGTACCTGACCTTTCAAGTATGACAGTTAACCTGTTGTACAGCTGCTTATTCTAGATATTTTATAAATGTAGTTGTTTATAATTAAATAGAATTGAGTTTTGTGATTATGATCTCCTGCAGCCTCACTGTAACACAGTGGTATGAGGAGCTTTGACCACCAAAAATGATCAATTGAATTCTTTGTCTTGCTTTGAAGAGGAGGTCTGAGGAAAAGAATTACACTCCTCTTTAGTAGGGTTGTTAAAAAACCAAACCCCCACACATTCCCCATACTTGGTTAACAAATCATTATTTAATACATGGGATTATTGGTGTGACACTGTAACTTCAGGGTCCAATTTTGGTGTGTCAAATTTCAGTGTACTACTCCTAAGGCTTTTAGGCTTTCTCATGTATTTATGTCTTCCTTTAAAACTCTGTGTTCACTTCTGTCATCTCTGAACAGTTTGTACCCTGCAATGCACTCACAAACTCTCTAAGTATGTAAATTTTTGCATTTCATTAACAGTTCAACTGTTGGTATTAGCAGGAGTTCACAACTTCTGCTTTCTTTTGAACCACCTGTGTTTTGTCTTGTATCTATATGTAACTAGTGATGCTTTTGAATGTGTGAGACTGCACTGTTTTTTATATCTCTTTTTGCCAATCTGAGCAATGTAAATAAACTGTTTAAAATAACACTGCTTCTGGCTTTGCTAAACAGGCTTTTATGAAAGTTTACTTTTTTATGTGGGAAAAAAAAGGCATTCTTAGGCTCCAGCCTATAACTGTACTCTGATTATCTATGTACTTATTCCTAATAAAGTATACCACTTGATAGGCCTGAATCTTTGTTTTCTCTTAATATATTCATGAATCTTCCCTGGATCTCCATGTCTATTCCATGGTCTGTTTCTTTTTTTTTTTTTTTTTCTGTCCTTGTCCATTCAGAATATGCACTGACACTTCTATCATAAAGTGGCTCTAGAAAATAAACTATTCAATAAATACTGTGCTAAAAATCCAACAACCGTTCTTGGTTTGGCTTTTTTTGTTGTTTTTTTGGACGGACATCTTCAACCTGGTAACTTCTGTGCAAATTTACAGCAATCTCAGCCTCTCACTTGCAGTGCTGAGTCCTCCTGCTCTTCAGTTGTTGCACATGGTAATTAAAGAATCAGCTCTGCGCAGTCTTGCTAACTCGAAGAGGAGGAAGGCTATACCAGCTTTTGGTGTGACTTAATCTCCTACTACATTGTGGATGCATTATCTTAACCTGTTACATCAAGTTTCAGCAAGAGCTTCTACTTTTATGGAATAAATAGGTGTACTGTTAGCAAATGTTAGGAGTTGGAAGGGTCTGCTCAGTATTTCTCTGGAGGGAATGGGAAGGGAATAGGAGAGTGTTTTACAGCTGTCACAGAGCAGTAAAATCTTGAGTAAGATTACAGAACAGTCTGGGAGGTGGAAATGAGCTTTCTGGGTTAAAAAGGTGAGCCAGAGTAACGGAAACAAGCCAAAATAAGGAATTTGCCCTACCTTTTCCATTTCCAATATTACATGTACTTGTAACATTGGAACAAGTACATAATTTTGGAGGGTATTTTGGCTGGTGTTCTTTGAAGTCTGAGGTGAGACAGCTTCCTCAAACCAGAATTTTAAACCATATTACTTTTACCATCTCACCTCATGGGATGTGACTTACTGAATAGCAGTAAGCATCTGGTTTTGTACCACACCTAGCTTCAGTCGTCATACAGACAATTCACATCTGAAAAATTTTTTAAACTTCAGTTTGGATAGAATTCAGTATAATTTCCTGTGTCTTTGTGTTGAGATTTCTGAACTGTTAAACTATATGATCTGTTCCGCAACTTTTTAAAGGAAAAAAACTGGGATAAAAAGGACATTCCTTTCTAACATCTCTGTGCTACAGAGTCGGCCAACGTGGTTTTTTTTTTTCATTCAGAAAAGCTGGAATTCTGAAGAGGAGGTTAAAAGATGGTCTTTGAAACACAACCTTTTCTCATGGGCTGTACAAAAACAGTTTTAATGAGCTGCTCTCAATCAACAGGAATCCTCTTACCCATTGCTCTAAATTGGTAATAGAAGGACAGCTGTCAAAGGAAAGGCTCGTCTTTTGGGTGGGTGTTTGGTGGGATGATGTTTACGGAGGCAAGAGCTTGTTTGCTTGCTTAAAAAAATTAGGAGAGCCGCAATGAGATATTCAAGAGCAGATTGGAGGAAGTCTGGAATAGAGGTTGGAGCCATTCACATTTCTAGAACTCATACACTCACACACTATTAAAGCATTAGTGGCCTAACACGATTAATCTTTTATACCTTTTTGTTCAAAGGGAAAAGGTGGAGATCTCCCAGCTCCGAGAGCACCTGTTTGCAAATTTGTCGTAGATTCAACAGGACGCCTTGACTTGTGCTTTGCAGAGAAATAGAAACCCTGGCTGTTTCCAACTGCTCTGCGAGATGGATGTTTACAGCCCTGAAAGCCAGCCATCAGAGACAAAGAGGGGCAGCTAGAATGTACTTTAAAACACAAAAGCTGTTGAAAGCTGACAATGCTGGCTGAGTGTTCCGCAGCTGACATTGGAAGGGGGAAAGCGAACTGGTGCCGCCTTCTTTGCCTTGGGACCGGTTTCAAGCGCAGAGCCAGAAACCTGCCCGCTCCTACCACTAAAGAAAGGTGAAATGGAAACGGGAACACCATGAAAACAAACTAATTAAACGTGCAGTGAAGTAGATGTCACCCTGTCAGACGTTGGGCAAACAACAGCAATTTCTTGTCAAGAACATAACCACTACTGAGGGCAGAATTTTCAGCTGGCACAGAGTATCCTGTCAGCCTCTATACAAATGCAACCAGGCCTTTGTATACTTAATTTAGGCAGTTAGAAGTGCAATTACCACCCTACCTGCAAATTGTAATTAGTTTAAACTGTGTTGGTGCCTTTATCAGCTGATCCGTAGACTGACACTGACTTCAAGTACAGAGCCTGACTATTGTAGGAGCTACCCTCTGTTTTTGAAATAAGTTGTTATATATAAGAATATATATATGTGTTGATGTCTTTGGATAAACAAAAGGTTCTTACAAAGATATATGAAGCAGGCTTTTGTTTTCATCCCCTGTAGGATAGCCTAGTGCATGTCCTTTATATGAGTGAAACTAAGGAATTAAAGTTCTGATATTTATACTAACATGGGTAGAAAGAGGAGAACCTGTACACCTCATTTCCCCTCTTCCCCCAGCTCCTCAATTTCTTTAAGGGCTGAAGAGGGAAGAGGCTCTTGGCCTAATGCTGGAGTGCCCAGTTTTACTGCTTAGCTTCAGGAGTGCTGTAGAGCCCAACCTGGCTTAGGAGAAGTAAAATTTTGCACCTCCCAAAGCCCAGAAGCAGGTTGTGTTCTGCTGCCCCTGCTCAGGTTTCTCTGGCAGCTCTGAAGATCAGGTAAAGGAGGACTTTTTACACTTCTCTCACCTCCTTCTCCATCCAAAATGCAACAACCTGGTAAGCACGGTATCAGTTTATTAATGGATTCTTTAAAATGGATTTGAGTGGAATATAAACAGTACTACCTGAGCTCTTGGAGATTTTGAGTTGTGTACAGTTAACAAAGGTAACGCTTATTAATGTTTATTTGTCAGTGTCTGGACATGCCAACTGCCTCTTGTAAATACTCAAACTCCTGTCTTCACCCAAACCATCAGTGATGCAGTGCTTGTGTTGGATTGTGAGCTCCTACACGCTTTCTGCTGCTCTGTAATGGCATTTCAGTGGTTTCTCCAATGTTTCAGCCTGGAGGGAATGTAAATATAAGCATAAATGGTTTTGAAAGTGTGCCTTTTTTCTGTATTTCAATAGCTCATGCATTAGAGCTGTCATGGCTGACAAATCAGCACTGATTGCTAATTAAAAAGCAGAATATATTAAGGAGTTTCACACTTCCACTTCTGCCTCCAGTTGAAACCCTGGCTTTATGAGTGTGTGCTAGGGAAGCTTTAATGGATACAGTCTAATTATTTGCCATTTTTGCTTTGACTTAACAGTTCATGAATTACAGTAACTCTGGCTAACAGATCACTGCTGATTACTAATTAAATGACAGAATTTGATTTTATGCACCTTCAGCTATTACCTCCACAAAAAATGACATTCCACATCTTAACAAAAATAGCTTTTTCTCTGCTTGTTTGTTGATGTAAAAGCTGATGTTACCATCCCTTTGGAAAATAAAAGTTCTTTGGGCACATTTAACAATAGCAGTTGATAAATGTATTTCAAAAGTAAAGTTACTGCTGCGCTGCTGTAAATGAGGCTTTGGGGAGGAAGCATTTCAAGGCAGCTGTGCTGGTTTTGGTTGGGGTAGGGTTAATTCTTTTCACAGCAGCTGATGTGTGGCTGTGCTGGGAGCAGTGTGGGTAACTCAGGGCATGTTTTGGTTACAGCTGAGCAGGGCTTGCACAGAGCCGAGGCCTTTTCTGCTCCTCACCTCAACCCCACCAGCGAGGGGATGGGGGATGCACAAGGATTTGGGAGGGGACAGAGCCAGGACAGCTGACCCCAATGACCCCAGGGATATTCCAGACTGGATGATGTCATGTTCAGCAGAAAACTGAGGAAGAAGAAGGAAGTGGGAATGCTCAGAGCAATGCTTTTGTCTTCCCAAGTCACTGTTATGTGTGATGGAAAGTCACTGTACGGCTTTCCCGGGGATGGCTGAACACCTGCCCGCCCATGGGAAGTGAGGAATGAATTCCTTGTTTGGCTTTGCGTGTGTGCATGGCTTTTCCTTCCCTTATTAAAGTGTCTTCATCTCAGCCCACAAGTTTTCTCACTTTTGCTCTTCTGATTTGCTCTCCCTCCCACTCGGGAGAGCGAGCGAGCGGCTGCGTGGGGCTGAGTTAAACCAGCAGCACAACCACTCCATCCATGGATCCTGCCGCTCTCATTCCCTTACGGATCACCTCAGCCCTCCTTAAATGAGTACACAGAACAAAGAGTTTTAATCCTTTATCTGCAGGAAGGGACAATTCATTCACTGCCACAGGGGCTCTGCAGGTCACCCAGACAGTTGAACAGATGCAGGAACGGATTGAATTCCTTTCTCTTTATTTGCCTTTTATATTCAACTTACCCAGAATTTAATCTGATTCTTGACAAGATCAGTACTCTCCTGATTTATGGTATGTTCTGATTTCTGATAGTGATCTGTAGAGATCAGCTGTTGAGGTTGGCAGTTCTCCTCATGATGGTGTCTGTCCTGCTGAATGGCAGTGGGTAGAGTAATGGAGAGCCTGTAAATGGCTTAACTGCTATAACTCTTACTGAATGCCCAGAAATATTCAGTTTTATCCCAGACATAGAATTACAGCTCATTAAAACTGCCACTAATCTTTTCAAATCAAAGATATGGCAGCCTGATAAACTTTATGCTAGTTTTACCTGTTACAGAAACACAGCACAACTTTTATCCTAAAAAAAAAAAAAAAAAAAAGACTGCTCTTCTGAAAAGAAATTATGCTTCTCTAATCTCTTTCAGTTTGTGAGCAGGCCCCTAAGCATGTGAATATTTCAATATGCAGTTTGTAAAAATCCATCAGAGATAGTGCTCAAGAGCAAGGGTCAAAAGAAATGGTATGATACTTGAGATCCCATATATCAAAAAGCACAGTGTAAAAATCCTTGGCATATAGGTGATCTTAATGGTCCCTTCTGGACTTAAAATGTATTACAGAGAGAAACTATCAAGTCATTTTTATAATTTAGAGCTTTATCTTTTCCTTGTTAGTAATTCTTCCTGTCTGAATATCATTGTTCACCTTAAGCAAAATAGAGAATATATTATTAGTGGAAGGTAATAAAAAGGACTCTGCATTATTGCCGTCAATACCCATAATAAATGTAAAATTTGGTGTTCCAAAGGGTGTTAAAAAGGCCTTTTTCTCTTTGCTTCCATCTAAAGTATTTCATAGCATTGCTAGAAATAGTAACTCAGAGCAACACATTTTTACAAAAACAAGAATATGGAAGTGTCTGAAAACAAACTATCCCAGGCCATCATAAATGAACCATTGGAGTGTTTGTTAGAAAATCTTTATGAGCAAAAGAAGCCCATGTGAAATTGTGAAATTAGGACTTTTGACTACAAGGCTTCAGAAAGCAGTTCCTGGTACTTACCTATAACTCTGTGTCATTCATAATGGTTTTATCTTTCAAAAAAAAAAAAAAAATTGGGAAATTTTAAAAATGTGTAGATATCCAGAGAAATGGGGCAGTTGCTTTGATCAGGCACTTTCACTGAGACCTACTGTGCCTCACGTTCTCCATGTGCCTGAACATGTGAGCTCTGCCTGTCCTTGTACTCTTGGTGAGTACTGAGATGAAGTTTTCTGTAGCTGACAGCCCACAGGATGTAAAAATTCCAGCATTTGCTCTCTTTGAGTAGGAAATCACTGGAATGACTCAGCTTGTAGCAAGAGTGACCTTTGGAAGAAGGCTGTCATATGGAGCTGCTCTGCCACTACTCTCCAATTTTCCTTTACTCAAGAATAGCCAGAGAAAAGGTTCACCACTTTAATTGAATATTCTCCATATTGAGAGGAGTAAAAATAAACATTCTTCTCGGTTCATTCACGCATACGCTGGAACCATCCAAGTGTGACATCTGAGAGGAGCTACATGATTGTGATCTGAAACGAGAACAAAGTTCATCTCGTGCGAATTCTTGTTTTTTCCCCTGCAGACTTTGAAAGAGGAAAGAGATTGCAGAATTTTAACACCCATTGAAGCTCAAGAAAGCCAAGGCTGTGAGCTCCTGCATTAACCTTTTTAGCATTCTGCTGGCTAATTGTCTGTCCGTTCCACCTTCTCCTTGCAGGTTAATGGGATGGTTAACAGGGGAGGACAGGAACAGTTGGCCAATCACACCACAAAGCAAACTGAAAAGGTCAGAGCAACGTGCTGTATTATTCATGGACTATGCGTTGCTGAGGTATCTCAGATCTCACGTCTTCTCATGATGAATTACAACGAGAACAGGAAACGGCCCAACGTGAAATTGGCTCTTGTGACAATAATTGTAGTTCAAATTGAGAAATGTTAAACTCTGGCCTGCTGCTGTTCTGGTTTTTGAGACTGAGGGGGTGTGATCACATCTAGCCACTGAGTGAGCAGCAGGTTACATTTGTATGGCTTCTCAGCTGGGTTGTAAGTTTAATCATGTATCCTGATTCTTCTCATTTCAGCCTTTGTTTTAGAAGTACTGCATGGTGCCTAATATCCCTCCTATACCTTCTGTGTCTAATAACTCATGACTAGCTTATGGATATCTTAATATCAGGCTCTTTTTCTGTTATGGGGTATTTTGTTTTGAAGTATTAATGTACTAACTCCCAAGAGGCCCTCAGGAGTGGCCATAAGAGAGTTCTTATTCTCAAGAATTTGCAATCTCTAGAGTCAAATTTGAAGGAAAACTTGATGCAACCATTATATTTTCCTTCGTCTTGGATGTGAAACAGAAGGAGATACTTGCACTGTGCCTGAGGTGCTTCAAATTATTTTGAGTGCAGTCCCTCTCACTGACCCCACAGAGCTCAGGCACAAGCAGAGCCTTGCTTTAATCCCTGCTAGTGGATCTCATTAGTGCATGTCCTTGTTTAGTCCCTACAACTGGATGTCATGAGTTCACCTCATCTCTTCCTCTGGTGATGTGTTTCATCCAATACTTTAGGTGTAAACCCACTTTGAACCATAACCTTGTATTTTTCAAGTGTTTTTACTGTGCCCCGTTGACAGGAGAGACTTCACAAGTAGTGGAATGTCTTTTTAAAGAACAACCACTGCCTGATCTACCTTCTCCAAGTTGTAATTAGTGTTGCAACCCAAGAGTACACCATACCTAGCCCCTGGGGGAGTTGACTTTGCTTGTGTCTCTTGTAGGGAAGGGTTACAAGGCAGCCTTAGAGGAAAGGACTACTTATACCTTTTCTTTTCCTTCCCTTTCTTAAAACTGGTAATAGTGTTCTTTGCTTTTCATTGAGTGGTTTCAGCTGCCATCAGTTGCCTGGGGGCAGTGAACCTGGCTGTCAACAGATAAATCATTTCTGTGACAAAAAAAAATTTCTGTTATGGAGGGAAACAAGCCCCCATCATTCATTTGGGAACAGGTCTTTGAAAGAGAAGTGACCTGAAAGTGGAACTCGTGGAGAGTGGTCTCAGATGTGTCCTTGTGCATGGGACTAAAATAGCCACAGAAACCATGGGCCAGCCTTTTTAATGTGCCCTTAGTGAAAAAAAAAGAGGATGAGGGATCAAGTCCAGCTTGTAATAATATTTCCTGAAGGAGAGAAACTGTGGTTTATGTCTTTGTCCTGTAGAAATTGCCAGCTAAGTGGCCAGAGGATTGCTATAACCCAGTCTGCAGTTTATTTAAAAAGCAAGTTTATCTATTTCCCCCTCCTTCAGCTTCCTCATTGCCCAGCCAAAATGTATTATATCCATGGGATGAATAATTGCCTTTTTTTTCTCCCCACAACCTGAATAGTCCTGAGCAAAATCCTATGCTCATTGGGGCCTGGGGATCTGTGCATTACAGATGGGTATTTTTGGAAAACAGCAATGCCCTTCTCCATGACAAGAGGCTTCTTTCACGTTTGCTTTGTGTTGTTTCCTGGCTGACTTCATCTCCTGACAACTGCTTTGGTCTGAGGCTCTCTGGGGGCCAAAGGGCACAGCAGCCAGGTGCTGGCCTAGATGTTTCTGACACCTTGCAGATTGATTTGGGCTGTGGCCTCTCTCTCCCTCTCTAAGTGATGTATTGATCTGCAGTGTAAGACAGGTTTTCCGCCCTACTTGATATCTGAAAAGTGAAATGTCACATCTTGCCTCGGATCTGGGTCTCTCACAGAGCTCTGCCATGAGACTGGAACATTTCTCTCTGTGTGCTCGAGTCCACTTGTTAGTGCTGCACACACAACTTGTTTTTTCTTGGCAATGCTGCTTTTCTTTTCTTCCCAAGGATCACCTGCTTTCGGTGCACTTTATTATTTTTCAACGTTCTGGGTAAAAATACCCCATTTTCATTAAATATTGCAGAATTCTAAGCCAGCTTGAAACACATTAGGAGTATTTATTTAAGAGCCTCCTGATTTCCCAAAGTGTGTGCTGTGGCTTGGTGATCCGTGGAGAGCAGCCTCTCTGATTTAGTGCGTGTCTGCTCATCAAAGATGGATGATTGCCACTATGTGTCATAAAACTTCATCTGACAAAACCAACTCCATGGCAAAATAATGCCATCTCCAAAGGGCAATAACTCTTCATTTCTCTGTCCTACATATTTAAGGAGGTCTGATTTTCCTCAAAAAGGTTTCTTTATTCTGTTAACAATGAACAAAAGACCATCAAAGCTTTTGCCAGTTTTTCTTGTTTTTCAGAAATCTTTTTTGAGGGCCTAGGAAGGTGGTCTCTAGCAGCTAAAAACCTGTAGACCTTAGACTCCTGTCTGTGATAAACAGATAATGGGAATTAAGTGGCTAAATACCTTTTGAGCTCCTGGATTCTTAATTAAATCTTAGGGCTGAGGGCTGGATTTTTCCTTTCTTTCCATGCTCTTGTTTTAAAATCACCCTTGAATAAGAAAAAGCAGTGAGCTGAATGCTGGTTTTTGTGAGGGTTTTTTTCTTACAGAGTAAACACAGGCTCACCTTAGCAGAGCCTGTGAACTTCAGCTGGGGGTGCTGGGCAAGCATCACCTGCTCAGGTGACCTCTGGTGTGTTGCTGGCTGAGGGTCCATGTTTTCCATGCTGCTTGGGTGAGAATCCAGCAGGGGTTTATAGTTTGGATGCAGAATATTCTGACAGCAGGAAATTTTTGGCTGGGTGTTACTTACAAGTTTAAAACGAAATATAGTTGAATGCATTTGAAATTTAATGGAAATTCTTGCCATTTAAATTTTAGTTAATACAACTTTAAGTTAATTCAGTTTAAAATAAGCCTTTCACAGATAGCTCAGACTAATGAAGTACAGGATAAAGCCTTGCTGAGGATAACCTATAGAAAGGGGAAGGATTATGAAGTAGAAAGATGACTCTGGTTGGCCTATCTACCCCATACCTATAAAAATCTATAAATCTTCTCTTTGGCTCTATAGCTAAATGTTAGGGCCAGAAATGCACAGGTTTGGGGTCATGTTTTCCATCCCAGCTGTTCACATCCTTTTGTTCATTAAGAAATTATCTTCTGCTGTGTTTAAGTAGTTTTCAATTAATCCAATATACAATTATAAAGAAGTTGTGTCAGAAGAATGTCCCTTCACCTCTATAAAAATCTTAAAAACTTTTGCAATCAGTTTATTTCAAAACTAATTGTCATGAGAAAGCAAAACACATGAGGGCATCTCTCATACAATTGGCTGCAGTAGCAGTACCCTACTTCATAATTTATTTTTTTTCTCTCTTTCTATTTGGATTCAACTACTTTACTGCTGTGGAATAGACTCTTTCATTGAAATCTGTACATTGAAACCAGGAATTTATCACAACTCTGCCTTTAAATGGCATTGAAAAACAGCCACTTTAAAATGAAAGGATGATGAGGAAATTAATCTGAGGCAAGTTTTTCTTGATAAGGGAAGAGAACAGAGGCTTCTGGCATTTATATGCCAAAAAATCAACACATGGAGAAAAATGAGTATTCCACATTGCTGTGGCAAGAACCATTTTTCTATTAAATCAGAATGAAGTTCTGAATAAATATGTTTTCCTGTGAATATAATACACTGGAGAACACAGTAAAAGAATAATGACCTCAGCATCCCCCCCAAAATAAAACAGTAATTAACCTATTAAAGAGCATATTCAGCTTCTCATCTTCCTTGCAGGGGTGATTAAAAAAAAAAAAAAGATGGAATAATAGAACTGTGTACAGGTATTCTGTAAATACCAAGCATTCATAATTTTCTGTCTCTCTCTCCCCATCCTTTACCTTTATTCATTCCCTTTGTCAGCTTTGGTGACACGCAGCATCTCTGGAAGGTGAAGATGAGAATCATCTCCCTTCACACTGAGTTATACTCTAGACACAGACCCTATATAATGTGAAGATCTAAAGAATCAATCTTCCAATTGCATTTTAAGCTGAAATAATCTTGGAGGGGGAAAAAAAGAAGAAAAAAATTCCGAATTTTTCATCCTGACACACGTTCAGTGGAGCATTGTTTCTTTAGGCACAACACAGAGCAGCTGACTGGGAATTAATCCTATTGTAGTTATTCATGTGTTGAGCTGTTACCAAAGTGCTCCTCAGCCTGAGCTTGGAGCTGCGCTGGTGAAGGGTGTGAGTGTGTGAGAGAGGAGTCAAGGCAATCAGGAATGTTTATGACCTGCTCCACCTGCCCCTCTGGGCTGCTGGGAGCACAAGGGATGCTCTGGGAGAGGAGCTCTGCCTGCTCCATGGGGCATTTCCAGAGGGAATTTCAGCTGTGCTGAGCACCGAGCATGATGATGCAAGAAAAGAGCTCCTGCTGTGCTGGTGAACCTTGCTGAGCACTTGGGGTCTGCTCCCTTGGTGCCAAGAGATCCACTGGAACAGGAGCACAGAGAGGCTGGGGCTCTCTGAGGAGCCCCAGGGGCTGCCTCTGCTGGGATGTCCTCACCATATCATCATGTGGAGGATTAGAGGAAGGAATCATTGTGCCAGCCTCATTTTTAAGGAGCTGAAAGTAAAAGCTTATTGATCTGGCCAAAAGCACACAGGAATCCTTGGGAAGACTAATCACTTAGTGCTGAGCTGCAGTCCAGGGGCTTAGCCATTTTATAAACATCCACTAAACCCCCAAGACTCTTCTCCAACAGACCAAATGAGAGTACTTACCTAACTTTCTTCTGCAGTTGAAAGTCCCTGCTTCTATTTTGGGGGTAGTGTCTGCGTTTGGGTGAGCACAAAGAGTGAGGAGAAACAAAACAGGTCCTCAGTGGTGGGTAGGGTGTGGGTTGAGGGCAATGGTGAAGCCAGAAAGGCAAAAGGCTTTCCAGCACTTTCTTTAGGACCATCCATGAGCTCTGGCACCGCTGGTGATGTCACCAAGAAGTCCCAGTGGAATGATGCTCCTACCTGGAGCCGGAGCTCGGCTGCCGTTGTGTGCTTTTCCTGCTGATAGAATACCTGTCAGCTCCAACCCCCAAAATAAGTTTTAATATGGCATATCAGGGGTGGAAATAATAGTGGCTTCCATAATTGCAATGTTACTGCCACAGCTGATGAGCTGATGATGTTATTTGCACAGCAGTGATGACATTCAAACCCTTGCCGACTCACAATTACACGGTGCGCGCCGAGCCCGAGCAGGATTTAAATTACCAGGAGAGCACAATGAAAATACAGTCTCCTGACAAGATACAGGCTGGGGGAGCGCTGGAGAATGCCTTAAAAATCTCTTTTTGGTGGCTGCAGCGCTCGCTAGTGCTAATTCATGGCTTTTTACCTCGCGCATTTCATTTTAAGAAGGTAAATTGGAAGCATTATGTTCTGCCTTTTTGCCTTGATTTAAAGCCTGCCTGTGCCCGCTCCTCTGCTGCCTGGCTGTGGTGAGGCACCTCTGGGGCTCTCCCTGGGAAATGCAAATTTCTTGAATCAATAGCTTCACTTTTTTCCTTTCTTTTCTTTTTTTTTCTCCCTCCCCACCTCTCGGTAGAAGTTTAAATAAGAATGCATGTGGGTGGGAGTAGGTAGGACACCGTTTGTAGCCAGCCCAAACATGATGAGTGTTAGAACAACAGCTGAAGGAAAATGGATTTTGGAGAAGATTTATTCCCCAAGCAGAGCAATAAGTGGCTCCAGACTGATGCTGAGGCTGAATCCCAGGGATACATGGCTGAATCCTGCAGCTACCCTGGGGCCAAAGCAGCACTGAGCCCCAGCTGAAGAGCTCTGCTGGGCTTGGCTCTCAGCAGAGCATTCCCTGCTGCTGTTTCCAGTGATTCACATGAGGCTCATTTTGGGCACGATCCCAGCCCACACCGAGATCAGTGACACCAGGTCAGTCCCTTGCACGCTTTGGGGTTGGGTTATGCTCCTCACCTGTGGTGCCTTGATCCCCAGAGTACCCAGGTGTGCCACAGGCAGTGCTTGGCAGGTGGGCAGAGGCATCAGAGCCCACCTGCAGGGGCTGTGCTCAGCTCTCTGCAGCTGAACTTGCTGCCTGACATCCTTAGACTCCCTTCAATCCTCTCCTGAATGTACAGACCCACGCTTTTCCCATCTGCTGTTCCACTCCTCAAGTGCCTGGTGACCTGAGAGTTTATAAAGACAAACTGGGCTTTACCCATTTTTAATCCTCTGCTGCTTCGACACCTTTCTTTCAAGATATTCTGAGTATTCCCTCCACCCCAGTTACTCACAGAATTTCTACTTTGGATCAATGTCTGCAGCTTTATCCAGCTGGAGGCTCCTCAGTGCACAACTGCTCCATCTACTCAGGTTCCTCACATTTCTTCCTCATTAGCTCCTGATTTCAGGCTGCTCCTGACCCTACTTCTCTCACTGGATTTTTCTCTCTGTCTTTTGTCTGGCTTCTGTGACCAGCTGGAGGGAGCAGGAAAAAGAAATGAACAGAAATGAAGATCTCAAATTGGAAGAGGGAAGAAATAAAAATAAAAGGTGCCTTTTAAGCTAATTACATGCTTGGTCCACAGCACATCCTTGTGGTGCCTGTAGATGCTTTGGGATCAAGTCCAGGAGATAAATGTAGGGTTTTGGGGACAGAAATCTGAAAATGAACCAGGTCCTCAGGGTTTATTTTTATGTTACTATTGTATTTATTTTACATTTCCCCCAAATTATTTGTATTTGGAATTCTTGCACCAATCATATATCATGGAAGATATCAATGTTGGAAATTGTTCATTTGGGGAGAGGTAGAACAAAAAGCAAGGGAGTTAAAACACCAGAGCCTCTGCAAGAGCATGGATAGGTAGTGCTGGTGTTTTCAACTCTCTGCCTTCAGTTTACACTCACGAGTCATCTGGGGGCCTAAGTCTTAGGGGAATTAGGACAGAGACAGATCTCCAGGCTGGTGGCTGAGTGAAAACATGAAACAGGAAAAGAAAAACAAACTTGTCTGGCCCACCTAAAGGAAATTACACTATTTTTTTTTATGCCAGAGGAATGCATGGGAAGGACAAGGCTTCTGAGTGTGCCCTTGGACCCAGAAGCTGCTGTGGGGATGGCACAGCCTGTGCTGTGCTGCTGAGGCATCAGCACAGACCTGCAGCAATGACAATTCGTGTCTCAGAGGAGATTCTGCTCTTTTATTCTTGAGGAAAATCAGCTGAATGAGCGAGGTTGTGTCTGCCTCTCCTCAGTGCCACACATCAAGGCGTTTCTATTCCGACATGGAGTGAGAAGGTGAAAAGCATAATTAGTGCACCAGAAGTAGCTGGATGGATTGTAAGTCAATTAGTCTGCTCTGAATCTCAGCTCTGAGTTTGCTGGGAGAAGAAAATGATCTGTGTTCTGTGTGAATGCCGAGCTGACCAGCTCATTCTTGACTGAAATGGTTTTACATCGGTCTCTAAGGCTGGGCAGAATCTGTAAATACTTCTGGGTTTGGTGGGTGTTTAATGCAGTTCCTGTCTGCAGTGAAAGCACAGGGCTCTTTGGGTAACAGGCACACAACAGGATTAGCTGGAGGGATGAGCTGCAGAGTCTTATCAGGTGAGACAAAATGTGGTGTCCCTTTGGCTGAGGGCTTGATTCTAACCTACAGGAGTTCTTGAAAATGACATCCTATAGATCCACGCTCAGATAAGGATCACACAGGCCTTGTTTGGAGCATATAAAAATATTTCTGACCCTGCCCTTTTGTACCTGCTGGGCAGTGATGGATAAAGGGGAGTGCCTGGCTGCTGTGAGTGCTGAGCCCTGCTCTGGGGATGCCATCCTGATGGATTTGCTTGTGCCGTGCAGGGAGGAGGAGGCAGCGCTTGCTGGCTGCAGCTGAATTACAATCGTGGCAAGATTTCACTGTAAGGGACTCTGGAGGTCACCTGGACCAACCTCCTCTTCAAGGCAGGGCTTTGTGGGGGCTTTATTCTCCATTTCTGAAAAACTGACTGCATTTCTGGTGATGGCCCTATCGGTCCCTTCTGAAATTTCCTGGGTGCACGTGGTTGTGCCCTGACACAGCCCAATGCCAGTGAATCCTTCCTCTTCCTGGCCACTCCTGGGGATGAGACATCCCACAGATGGTTCCTGACCCAGTGACAGGCACTGACTGCAATGGGGGAATGCTGTGACACCATCCATCATTCCTCTGCCTTTGTCCAAGTCCTGATGGGCCACAGATGTCACGGAACTTGTCAACCTTTGCTGTGAGGGGCTGTTCCAAGGAGCAGATGTCTGTGTTCAGTGGCTTACTGACTGCCCAAAGGAAGCTTTCATCCAAAAATGGGGAGCTGTTCTCGTCGCAAGCTGACTTGAAAGCACATAAAACTTTTAACAGACAACATGAAATTATCTGAGTGTAAATGCAAAATATCAGTTATAGAGTCTGCTAAAGAGTTTAGAATAAAATGAGAGAGAGGCAGAATCCAACAAGGAAAAGCTCCTCTAGGGAAATAACTTTGTTTGGAGGAAAATTTAGTTGGATAAGCAGCAAGCAGACCCTGTAAATTGTTATATCATTAAAGTATGCCTCGCATGGGTGCATGTGTGTGCATCCTCTGCAGTGTGGTGCCTAGGCATCCAAACTTCCCAAATCCCAATACAACTCTGGGGAGTCATGCTCAAGGAAGAGAAAGGTCTTTTTGAAAATGTCTGCAGGAGCTACAAATAACAGGAAATGGCAAGAAAGATCTTGTGCCATACAGATTCTATTTTTATTACTTGGGAGTTAGAAGTAACAGAAGGCAAATTTGAAGAGCTGCCTTCAAACATGAAACACCCCTCAGTGTTTTCCTTTGTCTCTCATAGGTACTTGCTAAAACATTCCTTGGAGTGGCTATAACCAAAGGAGCAGTACTTGAAGGGTCTGTGGGTAAGTAGGGATGGCTATTACAGGGTATGCAGGAACAGCTTGAGAAAAGCAACTGATATTTCAAATAAAGATTAAATCCCAATCTATACCTTCCATCAAAGTCAGTTAGAAAAGAGGTTGCTAAGTATTGGGGGAAAATAAACTCCTGATTTTCCTGTTTGTGTGTTAAGTGGAGCACATTTGTTCTGTTGTGGTTGCTTTTGCAAGGGAGGAGGTTTGCCCAGGATCTGAGCTGCCCTGGGCAGGGCAAAGCCTCTTCCCTGCATTTGTTTGAGCTGTTCTGAGTGTTTCCCCAGCTCCCACCTGGGCCCTGCTGCTGGAAGTGTTCACAGCTCAGCTGCAGATACCAAAGATGGGTCTGTTGTCCCTCATTCTCCGTTCCTGTAGTTCCCCATGCCTGGTTTGCATGCACAGCCTTGCTTTGAGGAGGGAATTCTGACAGACAGCTCCGCTGTGCCTCCCCGCCGTGCAGGGATGAGCTCAGTGGAACATGGAAAACCAGTGTTTGCCTGGAGCTCCCCAGCACAGCAGCAAAGCCCCAGTGCCAAAAGCAGATGGTGGAAAGAGTCTTTGTTGATGAGGAAAGGGAAAAAAAAATAACATTGATGCTGCTAATGAATTACACTTAATAACTACCTTAGAACTCAGACAATCTTTTCTCACTTCACAAGCTCTCCTGAAAGCCTTGTCCAACGCAGTGTTTACTATCAGCAGCCTTGTTGGCTCACACCATTTTTCAGAGCAGTAGCAATTCCTGGTAACAAGTGTTTATAGGGCTGGAGACCTTCTCTGGTGGAGGGCAGCAGGTGAGCACGCTGCCCATTTATCACTGACAGCACCATTAGCAAGGGCTGGGGAAATGTTTACCTAAATCCTTGTGTGGGGACTGGCAATGCCCAGAATCACCTGTGATTTAACTGCCAGGCAGCCACAAGCATGTACATTATTCCTATTTTAGGACACTTACTGCTCCGTTGCCAGATTTGCTGCTATTTAAAATTATTCCAGTGAGTTATCACACCTTATAGCTTGGTGGAATGGACCAAAGGCCTCCTCAGCACAAAGCTCCTTCCTGATAGAATTAGCAGTGTTTTGTTGGAGCTGTCATGGCCCAAGTATTGTGGATATAGATGAAATGTGTTATTAGACTGATGGATTTAGCTGGGGAAAAACCCCTCTGTTTTTATGTATAGAAATTTCATTTCCTTCTGGTTTGGAGCAGGAAACTTAAAACTTCCCATGTCTCCTTAAAATCTGAGTAAAATCTTGTCTGCTCCTAGTTAGTTAGTAGCCCCAGGTGCTGTTTTCACATTGCAGGGCTGGTCTGTCATGAGGCAGAGCTCTTTGGTGTGTGATTATTAAACAGCTCAGCTTTATATGGGACACTGGTCTGGAGGGTGGGAAATGGGCAGGATGCAATTGCCCCTTCCAGAGTAGCCAAGGGACATGTAGGCATCTTGCTGGGGCCTCTTTTCTTCCCCTGTATGCAAGGCATAAAGAACCAGAGACTCACTGGGGCAGAAGTTGATTTTGGGGAACAGGAGTATTGATAACAGCTGAAATCCCACTGTGGCCCCTCTGCTGCTCAAAGAGTTCTGAGAATGCTGTCGTGCTTCAATTGTCTCTGTGCTGAGGCTGGATTTATTAATGGGACTCTTTGGTTGCCTACAATTCTTTTACATCACCTGAGATTCTGTGGGACAAAGCTCGTTTTCTGCTCGTGTATCTCCCCACTCCCTCTGCTTGATCTGAAAACTTCACTCAGCATGAGGTTAGAACCTCTGCCATAGTTACTTGTCTCTCTTGAGGCTGTTGCTGATTCAGAGTTAATCCTTTCCAGAACGTCTCAATGTTTTCTGCAATCTTGATACGAAGCCACTCTTCAGTCAACTCCGAGGAAAATTCTTGCTTTTTTAACCTGATTTCTCTGCTCTTGCTTTCCTTCACTCTCAGTCTACCTGAATTGGTGCCACTAACATTATTTTTCCTTTTGCATTTGCACTTTTCTGACTTCATTGCACATTAGACTTCTACTCCTGTTTCAGAAAAATGTCCTTTTCCTACCCTTTGCTTCCTTTTCACAGCGGGTCCACACATTCATGAAACACTCGGCTGCACCACAACCCCAAAAAGGGAATAAACCAGGAACTGATTTCCCTCTGTTAATTTAGGACTAGCCAAGTTTGAACCAAGAAAGTGCCCCAGAGCTCAGTGACTTTTGAAGCCTGTGTGCAGCTCGCAGTGGCTGTGCCGTGGGCTTGGACGACTTTATCAGGTGTTACAAAGTCATATCCATCAAAAGCTGCTGGAGTAGCCAGCAAATCCTATTCAGCAGCGTGTCCACTTTCCAGCAACATCCCATGAATCTCCCTCCTTGCTCCTCTGGCTGACTGAGAGCCCAGCCAGTCTGGGGCCCTTTTCCATGGCTTGATTTTCAATTAAGAGATAATGTCAGTGGAAGAGCACAGTTCATCAGTGTCCCTCTGCTGCTGCAGAAGGCAGGGGTGTGGTGAGCAGAGGTCAGCTGCTGAAAATCTACGTGCCTGGCTAAAATCTTACATAATATGTTAGGCTAATTGTACTTCATTTCATATTCACATATATTAGTGCAGCTTTTGTTATATTCTTATCCTTATGTAAGTTACATCTGTTCTTTTATTCACTCATCCATGTTTGCTCTGCTTTCAGATTTATGAAACAGGCATTCCACTGAGCTCAGCAAATGATGGGCATAATAACTTATCTAAATTGCAAAGTATGTGATGCCCTTGAGGTAAACTCAGTTGTGAAGGTTTTATGAAGTGTCTCACATGTGGAAGTGGAGGAAAGTGTTTATTTGCCAACTCCTGTCTCTCCTTTGGCTGTTCAATTGATGTTAAGAGGATCCTGTGGAACTGCTATGAAAGCCTAGGGGCTAAATGGAGGAGAGAAGCAGAGCTGCATTATTATCTGGGTAGAGAAGGCAGAGCCATCCTGGCACTTGCACGGCTCTTCCCTCTTTGGATGTCAAAAGTTTCTGGTTG
Organism: Pycnonotus jocosus; assembly: GCA_013400435.1. Lineage (NCBI taxonomy): Eukaryota > Metazoa > Chordata > Aves > Passeriformes > Pycnonotidae > Pycnonotus > Pycnonotus jocosus. The sequence goes on along the minus strand of VWYP01006748.1, from coordinate 798,346 downwards.
ACAGGCTCTAAAGTATCTATTTATTTAATGAAATGCCTCTCACTGTAACAACATTGTGAGGCTTTATTAATGAATTTATGGTTATGAGATAGGACCGTAAACTCCCTTTTCTTCCTCTTACAATACTGCAGCAGGGCAAGGGCTCTGTAGAGGAATGGGGGGGCTGCTTTATGTACCTGAGATCCTCTAACCCCCTCTGCCTGTCTGTGGCTGCTGTAAAGTCCCTCTTTGGCCTTGCAGAATCCTGATTCCTTGGGTTATTCAGGGCCAAGCTTTACTGCCAGTCCCAGCACTGATGTGCACGTCAGAGGTCACATTGTGTGTAACTCTGTCACCAAAGAAGCTCATCAATAAAAATTAAAATAACAGCCAGATCTGGCTATTAGGGGAGTGCCCCCTTTGCTTAATTCTCAGTGCCTGGACTGAGTTTTGTGGGACAGAGCTGAGTTATCATCCTAATCTCCCTCAATATCTCTTGGAGTTTCCCATTCAGTGCTGCTGAGCCTCGTGCATCAGAGATCACTGCTTGAACCACTGTGCTAAGTAGGTCTTGCTAAAATAATAAATTCAAATATCATTTGCATTAAGAAGAGAATTTACACTTTAAAATCCAGTAAGCAAAAATTCATTTCTACCTGTCTTGACTGGTGAAGATTTAAGCCCCTTTTAGAAAGAGGGTTTGATTCTCTTTTGATTCTCTTTTCCTTAATGATTCCTATTAAAAATTTTAGGTGGGATTCTCATGAATGCATCAGGGGGGCTTCAGAGAGGTTCATCCTCATGCAATGCTGAAGTTGTGATATTTAAATATCTTCAAGGCTCAATTTATAACACATTTTGGACAGAGCCAGTAATGAAAAAATAGTCCTTAACCTGAGTATGTTGCCTCAAATCCTCTGTGAGCCCAGTGGTTTGGCCACAAACAAGATGAGTTTGGGAATTTCTGACAACTATAAAAAGAAGGAAGTTGGTAATTTTTTCTTAGGAATGCCCATATTCCTGATGTAGGCTGTGGCTCAGTCACTCCATTAATTGCTGGAAAGGTTTGAGGGTGTCTGTTTCTCCCAAAATTCTGCAGGATAGGGATGTTGGGAGACTGGCCAGACCCATTTTCCCTGTCTCTGAGGAATTCCTCAGGGATACTCAGTACATGGGTAAAGGGTCTGTGGGAGGATGTTTGTTAATCTCCCAAGGTAATCTGGGCTTTCCTAGGTCAGCTCCTGGTAATAATGAGAGAAGCATCTTCCATGCACTAATTTTCTCCTTTTTTTTCCCCAGCTAATTATGAAGTAATTTTTCATTTCTTTGTGTTTAAGCTCACAAAATAATTATCCCACTTGATAAATTAGTTGGCTTAAAAACGTAAATCTGTCAGTGAATTGGATGAGCAGTGCAGCACCCACAACACTTGAAGCTACATATCTATTACTACTTTGTCAGTCCTGTAAATTCAAATTTGTTCAGATTAATTCCAGGCTAATTTCATAAACCCTCCACTATGACAAGAGGAAAAGTGTTTGAGTGTCAGGCTTTGTGCCCTTTGATGTCAGATTTGAGCCCGAATGAATTTTTTATGGCTGAGTCTGGAATATAAAACCCTGAAAACAGTGGTTTGTAATGGCAATTCTGACAGACCCTTCAACCATTTGGAAAATAGGCTCTGCTATAACCCTGCTGCATTAGAGAGAACTGTTGAGTGCTTTCATTAGGTGCAACAGCTGTTTCTATTGCAAAAGCCAAACTTCACTGGTGGGAGCAGAGCTGTCAGCTTTCCAGAGCTTTGCATTTATGGCTGATTGTATAAACTCCTTTATGTTCTTTTCTTTTTCTTTCCAAAGTATGTAAATTAATTCAATAGCAAAAATACAAATAACTACCTTGAAACTAGATGTGTGTGAAGGTTCTTTGTAGGCTCCTACAATCAGTGTCATGTGATGAGTGAGCTGAGAAATTCTGGACTTTTGGAAATGGTTCTAGCTCAGGTGATGTGATAATCCACACCACATCAGTTTTTAATCACCAGATTTAATCCTCATCCTTGGTAATGTGTTAGAGATCTTTAACCTAATGTAACATTCTTAATTCGCTGATTTAAAAAACAACCACAAACCAGCAAAAAAATTCCAACAAACCCCTCACCCCCTGAGTGTTCTCCTGTCTCTTCTATTTAAACAGATTTTTTTTCCTAAGAACATGCTGAATATGCTGAAATGCAATTTTTTTGAAAAAAAGTAAAGTTGATGATGCTTTTCATTTCTTTGTTCTGACATAATACAGAAAAATATTTTAGTTTTATGAAACAAACAGTGAGTTCTGCCTGGAACAAGATGCCTCAAATCAAATAGTTATGTGAGTTGTCAGAAATTAAATGCAAACATATGCTCAGAATGCAAACGAATTTTGAAGCACCAAATTTCGTAATGGTAGGGAGCAGGTTTTAATGCATTCAGTAAATTTCAATCCCAAATATTGAGTTATGCACAGAGTCATGTGGCATAATATGGGATACCAGTCCGTTTTTAGAGGTTACCTTGATTTCTGTTAAAATTATACTGAAAGCAAAAGTATCCAGAGAAATATAAAGGATGTACATACATACATACAAACACACCAAACCCTGAATTTGTTTTACTAAATTTGCCATGAGATATTAGTCACTTTGTGTTAAAAATGTGGAAATAAACAAAATTTTAAGGAACCTTGGATAAGTATTTTGCTATCTCTGTCAATCCATTCTCAGGTCACTGTGGTCATTCAGAGTTGTGAAAATCAGGCTGGTTGTTCAAACACCTGACTATGGGTTAAAATGCTGACTTTTGGAAAAACTTTGGAAATCTGTCTTTGAAAATTAAGTTCACTGCCTAAAATGGGAAGGTTAAGTGTTGAAGTACAGGGAATAGGCTATTTGTAGCTATGTCATTTGCACTCATCTAGCTAACAATGTTTATTATATAAGGCAGGAAAAACACATGTAATTGTATAAGTATACATCATTTATGTCATGTGCAGCATTCGTGTTGCAGAAGATTCCCATGATCTGTAGGCAGGTGTGAGAAATTTAGAGACTATCGTGGTGCAATGTCAAAAAAGTAGGAATATTTGTCCTTTGTTTTGCCTCACAAGAAAGAGATGAAACCCAGTCTGTCTATAATTTGGGACATTTAAGATTTGATTGGTTTCTGAAAACATTCCGTTCTATGAAAACTTTATTAAAAGCCACTGATCTGACAGCTAACTGAGGCAATACACACCTACTCAGACTTTCCCTAGGGAGAGATGGATGCCTTCTGGAGTTGTAATTCAAATAACTTAGGAATAGAATGAATAGAATCACTTTGGAAACACCTTGACCCTCCACTCCTGTGGGTCCTTCAGACATCTCTGTCTGCTTTGCTTGTCCTGGCCACACTGACCCTGTGCAGGCAAGGTTTGGGGTTTTCAGTGTCTTACCTGGGATCTGTCTGCAGACCCCAAACCCTCAAAAAGGGCAATTCCAAATCCTGCCAGTGCAGAAATCCAAATCCTCTATTCACCAGCCGGTCATTGTTGAGCAATCCAGAGTGAGAGTGCATCCCTCTGGGATCCCAGGGAGCTGCAAGGACCATTAATAACCATTTTCCCTCCTCGGTGATGTGTTGCTGTCCTTTTCCTCACAAGGGGCTCAATTTCTGTGGTGGTGAATGAGAGACTTTGTAAAAATGTAAGAAACTCCTCTTACACCCCAGCCTGACCTATTATTCATTCTGTGATTCTGCAGGGTCAGACTCATCTGAGCTGAGAGCCAACACAAGGCTCCCTGCATTTCACAAATCCTTTCAGAATTAAATTGACCAGTTGCTGTGCAGAGACTCCAAAAAGGCATTTACACGTCTTTTACCTCTCACATCACCAAAGCCTCATTTGAGCTCCGCTAAGAGACCTAATTTGTTGGGCTGAATTTCATTCTCTGACGACTTCCCCCCCCCCACATCCAATTAGCACAGTACCACACATGACAAAGATAGAAGAGAATTCTAATTATCAGCCAAAAAGAAGCTATTCAGGTTGGGGGGTTTGTCTCTTTTCTTTTTTTTTTTCTTTTTTCTTTTTTCTTTTTTTTTTTTTTTCCATGTGTTAGAAAATCCCGTGAGACTGTTAGCATGGACAGTTCAACCATAGGGGCTAAATCAAATGATAAACATATGTTATTTTATATAAGCAGGTCAGTGCCTGAGCACTAACAGAGTTCAAGGGGTGAAGTTAGACTTCAAATAGCATTTACTTTTTTTTTTTACCTTTCAAGTAGATATGACAGGTGGAATTTTACTCCCCAAGGAGCAATATAGTCTCCTGCCCTTTGCTGCTTTTTACCTTCTCAATTTTAGTCCACACACGATCTTCACTCCTTCCTTCAAGGATGTCCATGGCATCAGCCATTAGTGTCTGCAGCTGTGGCACTGAGATAAAAATTATCAGTGTGGAATTCACACAGAAATAACTTCTCTAAATACACAGATTAAAACCTAATTAAAAAATCATTTGTACGCTGATGATTTTATTACTCATCTTCCACACAAGGAGCACTGCCACCTCATCTTTGCTTCAGCCATTACACTGTATTGTGGTGGGTATAAAGTACCTCACAATGGGAAAAAAAATCCTCTGGAAAATTTGTACTTAAGCCTATACATTTTAATGCAGTAAATGTTTATATTTAGTAAAGGCAGGATTGGGTTGTAAAGAATAAAGGCTCCATATTTTATTCTTTAGCTGTCTGAGATACTCTGTGTCGTACATGAATGCTTTTTAGTATTTTCTCCCAAGGCTAATGTATCATCATTTAAAGCAGCATGTAAAACCTTACAAGAGGACAACAATAAAGCTGAGATGCTTTTACTGTGGCTGGAAGTATCTAGCTCATTTTTCCTGCTTTTACTATCCTTTTCCTTTGGCAAACCCTTCCTTCTCCCCATCATTCAGCACAACAGAGCATAAAACCAAGGCTGACAATTTCTAGTGTAAACTATAAAAAGAAGCTGAGGGAAAATACTTGGTAATCAGTGCTTAGTGTGAGAAGGGAGGCTGAAATTCCAGTTAGCTGCAGGACTGCCTCACCCCAGCACCCTCCCAGGTTAGCCACAGCCTCGCCCTGCACCTCTCCCAAACACCTGGAAATGTTTCAGTGGCTCTCGGTTCAATAAGAGAGACACAAGGCTCAGGTCCTTGAGCAGATTCCTGTGAGCAGCCATCAGCATCAGTATTTAGGGACAAGCTGGGAGAAACTGGTATTTAATACCTGTCACTTTGCTGTGCTCCAGTAGGTCTGTTCCAAAATGTTCATTCCTTAAAGAGAATGGAAACAATAGCTTTTGGAATCTCTTCCCAAATCCATTACTCATTACAAGGAATTGGACAATATAAGCACTGGAATTTATGGAGAAGTTGTCTTTTCCCTCAAGAAATTGTCTCTTCCATCTGTACCTAGACAGGCAGCAGTCTAATATCACAACATGGGTGGTAAAATTTAAAACATCAGCATTTAGGCTTATCTGTACAAGATTAAAAAATGCAGCCCTGGGATTCAAAAAGCAGATCTGCATTTCCTCATGTTACCCTGCACATTCAGGTATTTAAAGATGAAATTATTTATCTGTAACCCAGCACTAGATAAAGGATATAGGAATCTTCTTTTGATACTCTAAAGAAATTTGTTATGCTCAATCACAGCCTGTTTTCCCTGTGCTTGTGCAGCCATTAAGTTGAATGTTGTTGGTCCAAACATTTCATGAAATCTTTTGGGTTTTTTCAAGCTGTGCATCAACAATGATGAAAAAAAAAAAAAAACCCAACAAAAAACCCCCTTATAAATTTCTGCCTCTAACTTCAAGAGTTAACCTGTCAGAATTTTTTTATCACCATACTTTTATGACATATAATCTCCTTCTATGAATCCAGAACAGACACAGCCCAGAGATTTAGGGGAATTAAGGGCAGAGTGGGCAAAGCACAGATCCTGCATCAAACCAGGCAGCAGAGGAATTGGTCAGTGAAGGGGAGGATGTTTCCAGGGTTTTTCTTGGAGTAATTCTCCTGAAGAACTGGCTGGGCAGCACCCACAGGGACAGGGACCAGGACATTGGTCTGTCACCTCTAAGGGGCTGCTCTGACAGCCCAACCAGGCTGCAAATTTCACTGCTTTGGGCAACAACTTAGAACAAGAAGTCTTTCCAATTAGTTTCACTGATATTGGTACATGCCAGTGAAAAGTGCCCAGTGTGTGCTGTGGTTTTAATTTTTATCACCCAAAGTGTTTCACCAGCTCTGCTGGCAGATAAAATGTGCAGGTACAAAAGTGGGCAGTTGGCAAACCACAGTAATTCTCCCAAAGCTGATCTTTTTTGGAAAATCCCCCCAAAGAGAAATGTGGCCTTAAAAAAAATAATAAAAAGTACTAATTTGATCTTAAATGAAAATAGATTTTTTCTTTTTTAACAGCCTTTCATCTTGATTTATGATGTACAAATATGGTGACATTGAAATCATAAACCTTGGAAAGATTTTCTTCAGGGTTTTTTCTCCACTTATATTCAATTTTCAGGCTAACTGAAATCACAGAACCTGTGTTTTCCCAGGGTCTGTGAAGAAATACTGACTCAAAAAGGCCTCAGTTGAGGTTCCCTGTGCCATATCTTAGGACTTTATTTATTTAGTTACAGGAAGACATTTATACAGAAGAGTTTATAACTGAAATGCCTTTGGGATCCTTGTGAGTTGTACTATTATAAATTCAGTGTCTTTTAAACTTTATACAACTTATTCAGTATGTGATAATAAACATTTGGCATCTTTAGCCCTTCCTAACTCACACAATTTAACTGCCTGCCTTGATCATAAAATCTTATCTCAGTTTTACCAGTGTAAAGTCAGAATGACCTCAGAGGAATTATTTTAAATTTTTATTAGCCCAAGAACCATTAGAACTTGGCCAGCTCAGTTTCCTTCAAGGAAAAGAAATCAGCTCTCCCTTAGAAATGTTGGTGAAGAGTGACAATCACAGGGGGTCAGCGTGGGGGCTGCGGCTCTGACCCTGGGGACACGGGGCTGCCCCTGGAGATGCTGAATCCCACCAGGACAGCCCAGGTGTCCTGCAGGTGGCTCATCCTGTGAGGACCTCAGTGAGGTGAGGAGGGTGAGAGGAGGATGAGCAAGGCAGGATCTCTCTCTGCCTCTTTCCCTGGATGACTCAGGAGTGCAGACCCAGCGATGGGCAGTGATGTTCTGTGCCCGGTGCAGCTGGGATGTGGTGGGGAACCCGTCCCTGCTGGCATAGGAGAAGCCTGTGCCATGTGGGCTGGTGTCACCGGGGAAGATGAAGCCCATTAATCACTCCCTGGTGAAGTTATTCTGCAAGTTCTTGCCTGCAGTCTTGTGCCTTCACACTGTGGTGCCTTAACTCTACTAAAATATTCCGGTTACAAAGCAACTGAGCCTCCATTTGCACACAGAGAATAAAGATATATTTTACAGCTGGGTGGCAGAACAAAGAAAAATACATGAATTCTGAATTAATGCAGTGTTGCTGGTAGAGATTCCCTGTCTTTACTCTTTTTAAAAAATATTTTTACCTCGTGCTCAGTAAACAAAAAAATACGTGTTTCATTGGAAGATTTAAAGCCTGTCACTTAAATGTCTCAGCATGGACCTTTGTCCTGCCCAGTCCTACCCTTAAGAGACTGAAAACCTGTCTTGGGTGGCCTAAAGCCTCTCCAAAAAGCTTTCCAGGGAGGTCAGGTTTATGATTACTACATGACAAGATACAGACAAGAGAGTGAGAGCCTGTGCCCAACGCGCGATGTACTGAAAATATTGTGCCCTGGAGAAAAACCCATCGCTGAAATATGTACCAATAACTCAAGACCCTTTAGTCAGCCTTGAAATGTGGGCCTGCTGAAGTTTAATACCAGAGAACTTGAATCAAAAGGAGAATGTCTTTTAATAACACAGTTCCTTTGCAATGTCGTTTCCCCTTATCTCCAGCCCAGACTTCAAAGTCTGGCAGGCACCTCCTGCAGTTGCAGGCTGCTGCCTCCCTTCCCTAAAGCAAGCTGCTGTGAAGCTTTAATTCTGCAGAGCTTAGGAGCTTTGCAGGACTGCAAACAAATGGCAAGGGACTGGCTTTGGGAAAACCAAGAGTTTTTAGTTGGATCATCAGAATTGGACTGCATTTAAATGCAAAGGCTGTGGAGGGAACTTTTTCTTTTTTTAAAATCATAGAATGAAATGCTTAAAATTTACATATACCTGAGCTCCCTTTTTCCACCCCTTCACAGAACCTGACAGCCTCGAAGAAGGATAATCATGTGGTACTTTCTGATTGCAGCTCATTGATGTGCTATCAGGCCTTTAATGACTCCAGTCCCAGCCCTGCTGGCATCACTGCCCTCCTCTCACAGAGGGAAAACAAAGCATGGCAGGCACACAGGATTATTCAGACAGGCAGCAAGTCATGGAAGCAGGAAAGAAAACCTTTCCTTTGCTCCTCTGTGGCTGGATTGGGCCTGTTTTGCAGCAGGTGGCTTCTGAGCTTAGATAACTTAAAGTAGCACAATCTGAATAATTGCAATCATTTTCCCAGACTGATTTGGGGAGGTTTGGGGGAAAAGAAGAGGTTTTAAAAATATGCCCACAGATGAGTCATGCTGGTTCTATAAAAGTCATCCTTGCAGGTGATCAGCACCTCCTCTGATAAAGCACTGAAGGACGATTTTAAAAACTACTTCAGGGCTGCACATTGGAAAAATGAGTTATGGAGCAAATTGCAGTGCAGAGCTCTGGCCCAGCCCTTCCCTCCCTGGCTCCCTTCTCGTAAAGGCCAAAATAGGTGTTAGAAAGAAAACCTGGCCAGTTCTGCAGCCTCCCAAGTGACTTCCTGCAGGCAGGGGATGGTGGCCAGCTCAGCCATCACTCGATTCATCCCTTGGGGCTGTTCCTCCTCCCTCTGCCAGAGGGCCAGGGAGCTTGGTGTAATGGAACCTCTCCATCACACTGGACACGAGCTGTGCTTGCCCTGTTTTCCCAGCAAAAGCAGGCAGGTTAGAGGAGAATCACAGGGAAAAAAAATCTCATCCTGGAAGCTTATCAACCCCTATATTTGTGCTGGTAATGCTATAAAGCAATATGATATCCAGCACCTTATAGATAATGCTGCTGAAGAGAGAGAAAAAAAAAAAGGATTTTCTTGCCACACTCTCTCTAGTAGTAGTAGTAGTAGAAAAATAAATATGCAGTCATAACATCATAACATATGTGAAGAGGGGACAGCAGATAACAAACTTGAATGCAGTTTTCTCATTTGGAAATGGCTTTTCCACAATCCCCTCTGTTAAATATTATCTAACTTGTATGGATTGCTTTTAAAGTTTCGGTGAGGAGGTTGAGGGGAACATGCAGTATGTCAGCTTACGGATTGTTTGCAGACTAGGCAAATCCAGAGTTTTCAAATATATAACCTTGAGGGCCTAAAACCTGCAGAGGTGGTCTCTGATCCTCCAGGCAGCCAGGCACATGGTAAATTTTAAGTGTGTGAATACAGAAACTCAGCCAAGTGCTTGCATAAAATCTCAGCACCTGCTGAAGTGTTTGATGGATGGCAGCCTTGCCACCATATTTTCAGAACTATTCTGATGCCAAAAATGCAAATAAGCACCCTAGTGAGATTTTCAAAAGCAATTTGGCCTAGATTCCCCGACGAGATGGAGCCATTGCATATCTGAATGCTCAGCCCTTCAGAGTGAAATTTCCATTCATCTAATCAGGGTTTTGAATGCACTTAAGTGCCTGAAATTCCAAGAATTGGCATCCATTTTCAAACCCACTTCCAGTATTTTTAGCAGACCTTTGTTCTGGCAGCTCCATATGGTGGCACCCTGATGCTGCCATTTCCATGCACTTCAGGTAGGTGATTCTAGGTCCAATCATGGATTGAACACAGTGAAAGGAAAGTTTGGAATGACATTTATTTTTTTCAACAAACTCTGTCCTGTTTCTCAATTGAACCTCTCTTCACAAAGGATCTTCATCCTTTGGTTTGGCCTTGATCTTGGTTTTGCAGAAATTTGCACTGGACATCCATCAAGTGTGAACGTGGTTCTTTCATCAAGGCTAAGAATTTAATAACAGCTCTGATCTTGCAGGAACAGTATTGGAAAAAACTCAGTTTTCTTTAACTTTAAAACCCCATAAATAATCCTGGTACTATTAATTTTACACCTTTTAATCTGATACCCTAGATAATTGTGCAGCAGTATGAAATAAAAGACTATGTGCTGGAGACCAGCACAGTAATGGAGCTGTAATCTGGGAGCTCCAGATGTGCCAACAACTGGAAAAGAAAGAGCTGAGGCAGTGGCCTGGTATTTCCATTAGCTGAAGGAGAGAATCAGGGAGTGCACAGGGAAAAGGAGCTCTGGTCAGCAGTTCTCTGGAGGATTGCAGATAGCTCCCATCAGCTGTGTTTGGAGAGGTTAATTGAAACCCAAGCATCACAGAGCAGAGCAGCCAGCACGGTAGGAGAGACCTCTTTGGAGAGAAGTGTGCTTTGATTAGTCTGTTAATGAAAATGCCAAGAGCTTATTATTCTTCTCAATAAACATAATGCAGGGCTGAATTTCCAAAGAGAGCAAACAACTGAAAAGGAAAGGAGAGATAAAAGACAACGATAGCAGAAGGACCATTGTATAAAAATAGGTACAAAAGAGAGAGTTGAGCTTCTGATATTCGGGTGAAAGGTCTGCAGCGTGTTTCACTCAGAGCAGAAAAGACAGAAAGCCTGGCTGGTTCTAAGATGGATTTTACTGAATATATCAGTGAGATATTCGGTGAAATAAAGGTGGATAACAGCACATGACTTGAGGATCTGGGAGAGTCCTTCCAAACCCATCTCCTCATGATCTGTTAACCCATCTCTAACAGGAGAGACTGGGACAACCATCTCATAAACTACATTTATCACTTGAAGAGTCATTTTCTGAAGACCTGACCTGGTATTATTAGGAGATACCAGCAAGGAGAAAGTTTTCTGTGCTCTCTGACATGTGAAATTATAACCCTGACGCTGTCTAGTTAACGTGGTGCTGAAGCAAGGAACAAAACGGAGCTCGGTCTCTGAGAGCCCCAGGCAGAGCTGTGTGCATTAAAAGAAGGAGAAGCAATCAGTTAATGAGGGAGAAAGCAAGCAAGCAAGCAAGCAAGCTCTTATCAACACCAAATAGTCTCACAACGTTTGAGGTGCAGCAAATGGTTTTTCCCTGCTATTCTTGAAATCCGCCCAAACCCTTTTTTGTGCCAGCGCTAAGAAATGAGTGTGTTGAGTCATCAGCTCAGAAAGCAGGTAACAATCCTCTTTCATCACGCTGTGTCTGTTGGGGGCTTCTCCAGTGATTAAGAAAGTAAAGGCTAAAAGAAAATAATTTTTTCCCTGCTTGACTCTTCAGAAGAATATAAGGGCAGGCCACATAGCTCCAGGAAACAAATTTGGCATCAGAGCCAGCACTCTGCGGACACAGCAATGCTATTTAAATTTAGAGTAGGGTGGAAATAAATAAGTAAATGACTGACAGGGTGGGGTTTTCTGTTGTTGTTGTTTTTTTAGTTTTTTTATTTTTTTTAGGGATTAGAGGAGGTTGAAATTGTCAGAGGTGGTGTTTCAGTGACAATGAGAAATGCAGAAAGAGAAAATAAATAACTGCTGCTGGCAGGAAGAAAATTTCCACGGGGAGCTGATCCGCATGATGAGAATTACATGAACTGTGGCAAAATTCAAGGGGCTACTAAGCTGCAGTGAAAAACATAATAAAGTGACCTGGCAATCAGATGGAAGTGAAACCAGCCCAGGTAGCCACAGTGAAGGTTAAGCAAGCAGCAAACTTAAACGGAGACCCAGTGGAAAAAAGGAATCAAAGTAGCAAAGGCACTGAAAAATGTAGTGTATGGAGTAAGAGTTGTATTCTGGTTAGAAATTCAGTAACATATCCAGATAAGAAACAGGTAAATGATGATGCTGCTACTTTTTGGATGTATCTCACCCTTACTGATTAGTATTTCCAGGAGAATTTAAAAGAGAAAGTGAAAATAAGCAATTGATGGATTTTCTGTTGAGGACTTAATTCATAATGGGCAGCCTCACAAGAGGGAGCACTCTCTGGAAAACTTTTTGCTGCACAAATTCCCTTTAAACTAAACCCAAAAAGGGGTGTTTGTTCAAAGATGGAGGCATCTTTGAAGACCTTCCTGCTGGGAGAGGAATAAGGTCCTGCTGCCCAAGGATCAGCCCTGTGACATCCTCCTTCCTCTGACCTTGGGATGAAAAAGCACCCACACAAAGCAGATCAGCCCGTGCAGGATGGAATTTACCTTTGCTGGTGCTAAACACCCAGAACAAAGCTTTCACTGCAAAGAGGAGCTGCAGAGCATGTGAGAGGAGTGAATCATGTGTCCTTTCATGTATTGAGAACTTCGGCGTGATGCCCCCACCTTTTCCTTTTCTCTGTATGCAAGAAAGGAGTCATCCCTTCTGCCACTTCTATTTATAAGTGAAGTTAAATTGCTGAGTGCTAAAAAAAAAAAAAAAAA
>VWYP01006748.1:687213-785699 GCA_013400435.1 Pycnonotus jocosus | reverse complement strand
AAAAAAGAGAAAAAGCAAAGCAAAGCGTTTGGTCAGCCTGGATTTGAAAGGGGATGTGTCATACCCAACACTCAGGGCATGTTTAAGCATCGGCTTGAAAAGTACCTCTTTGCAAAAGTGTGGAATGCCCCCCAGTAGTTCTTGTCTGTTGTGAGAGTCCTTTCCACTGTTTTTCAGCTCAAAAACCTGAATGAAGTCATGCCTTGCAAGCAGCTCTGCAGTGCATTGCAATAACAAGCAGGAGAAATCCATCATCGTATTTCCTTAAAAATCCATCATCGTATTTCCTTAAAAATCCATCATCGTGTTTCCTTAGTGCCCCTGGTTTCCTTCAGGAAGTGTGTGTGCTAAAACCTGTCCCTAGTAAATACTTTCCCTCCACTTAAAAAATAGACAACAAAAGAGTGAGCTCTGTAAATGTGAGCATCAGGCTGTGAATCATGCAGGTAGGTTTTGATCACTTTTATAGTCTGAGCAGTCTAATAAACCCCTCTGGCCACTCTTTCTCCTCTTAAGTAGCATCATGTGCCATCAGCATGGGACCACAGCAAGAGAAAGGCAAACTTGGTGTGCACAAAGCAGCAGAAATGACCCCAGTGCAATCACTTAAGAGAATAACTGCTTGTCAGGGCTGGCTGGGGTGTGAGTAGCTGCAGGTCTGACCAGCAGACATCTTTTAAGGCAGACGAAATAACTCTTGTGCCAGGGTATTTCTGGGTAGATGAGGTTTATGGCATTTCCCCACCAGCTGCAGGCAAGGGGCAGACTGTGACATTCTTTCTCAAATTGCTTTACAATACCCAAATGTCCCCTTGATTTAAACGGGACTGGCTGTTCTTTGTGAGGAAAGGGGAGGCCAAGAGAAAATTCTCTGCTTTTTAAAGCTCCAACTTCACATCGTACCAACGCTGATGTGTGTGTATTAAACACACAACTACCTCTAAGTTTTGTGGCTGCACAACTGAGGTGGCAGAATTGCCTTGAATATTAAGTGCTGCCATGGCTTAGTAAAGTCTACTTTAGCCCTGAGGTGTTTTGGTAAAAAAAAAAATCAAAAAAATCTGATCAGGACAAGAATTTGGATTGCACATTTGCACCTTCAAATTAAAAAGAAGACAGAAAGGAACCTTGGTTCTATTAAAAAAAACAAAGATATTATTTGTAAGCTGCAAAGCTTAAGCCTCTCACTGAAGTTTGTCTTGCAGAAGTTTTAAATTTTGTTTGTGAGTCACAGAGGTAAGATGGAGTCATATTCCTAGCTTAAGGAAAATTTTGGAATGCTTTTAAAGAAGCAAAATTGGCCAGATCTGCCAGCACCTTAAAGAGATGCTATCCTCAGCAGCAGAGCAGCTCTGGCTCTGGGTCATTGCCATTGTCTTTTGCCCTTTGGCTCTGCTTGAACCACATGGTCCTGTTCCTCCACATTCATTTACAGAATAGTAAATACCATTGCAGGATACTTTTGGAAAATACAAAAGATAGCCTATTTCCAAGTATCTTCTCTTCCTGATACTCTTTAGAGACTGTACAACTGTGACAGAGGAATCTTGCCTCTAAAAGCTCTGTGTCATACCCAGAGAGAGAATTGTGGACTCCATTATTCTTTTCAAATTGCAGTTTTACTGGGGCTTTTAGAAAGGCCAGGGGTTTATTCTGTATCCAGTACCCAACCCAGTGCCTGTTTGCACTTGTAGCTTCCTGAAGTGCACTGAAGTGCAGTGCCCACAGCAGTAAGAGATATTTCACTTTCTCAAAGATGCCACTTCTGTCAGCCCACACATCAATAACCCGGGCTTTTGGCCATCCAAAGCCAGCAGCACAAGGCTTCAGGAGAGAGCTGGAGAGCAGCAGCTGTGTTTCCTTGGGGGATGTCTGACCCTTCTCCTGCCTCCCAGCCATGCAGACACTTTGTGAGTGCCCATTTTGGAAAAGCACTGAGCACCTTCACCTCCCACCAGCCCCGCGAGTTCAGGCACCGAGCGTCGTTCCAGCAGCTGCTCCCTGGAACTGAAGGAGATGGAGCTTCCTCAAATACCCAGCTAATGTTTCTTCCTTGCTAGGGGTTGCTAAGTAGCAGTTTTTTGTCAACCTCCTATCTAAGAATATAAATCCTGTGATTTGCTAAGATGCTCCTGACGAGAAAATGGCTCCGATTCCCCGAGCGCACAGAAAACTCCAGCGCGGTTATTGCTGGGGGAAAAGCATTAACATTAGCATTCACAATCTGGGCAGCAGGAGAGGCTTCTTCCTCATATTTTCAGGAGAATAATTTAAGAATTGCATTAAAACAGTCTAGTCTACATGCAAATTTGATTTTTGACCTTTTGTGCTAATCAACAGCCATGCTGCTGAAAAGCTGTGTACATTATTGCAGAAAGTATGGAGTGGAATTAACTAATATACCTTTAATATGGCTGGAGCAGGTTTGAAGGTTATTTCACACATCTCTCTACACAGGGATCAGGATCTGAACCATCAGAAATGCTTCAAGGAGCAATTATTAACTCTTGATGGAGATCCTGGTGCAATGTGTGGTATACTGTGGGTATTAAATACAGTGGGTAGTTTTGGTGGTTATGTGGGCAAGGAGTATGATATATTAGGCCATAAAGATTTGAGAAAATTGCATGTTAAAACATTTAAATTAAACTGGGTACTGTTAAATAATTAGGACTACTTTTGAAAAGTATCTAAACCCTGTTTGATCTCAGCAGTTCAGGGCGTGTTTCTGGACATGAGAGGAACCTGTGCAGCATGAAATACCCACCAAAAAGCACAATATCATTCCCACACAGGGGGTCCTGCCACCACACACCAAAAAGAGATTTTTATACTCGCATTTATTCTGATGATTCTCATAAAATCCACGACAATATTTTTCCCCCAGTTCTTTCCCCAATTTTTTTTTCTTTCTTCTTCCATGGTAGGACTGAAAGGTGTCTTCTGGTCTAGGAAATGATATTAAAAATACATAAATTGTGTTTATTTATATTCATTTTCTGTCAGAAGATTTGTCAGGGTGAGGATAAACTGGAGGAGTGAGGACGATGGGGAGATTTCTCTGGCCAAAAAGAAAAGGGCCCTGAGAAACTCCCCAGCCCTCCTCATCCGGCCAGGATTGTGGAGATCACCCTTGAGCTATGCCAGCCTTTAAGCAAGTTGGTGCACCTTAAAAAATTGGCACTTTTCTACTTACAGATCTTTTTTTTCCAAGTTTTTTCCCAATGTATTTGTTTCTGAAACCCACAGTCAGTGAGCACTGCAGGGCAGGCAGAGTTTCAGCCATGTCTGGCCACGTGCAAATTCCATGAGGATCTGGAGTAGTGAAATGAAGATAATTTCCACTGTCACACTTCAGTTGTAAGAAAAGCTACTTCTTGGTTTTGGGGAAAAAAAAAAAAAAAGAAAAAAAAAAAGAAAAAAAGGATAAAAGAAGGTCTAAAAGGGACTGCAATGTGTTCCAGAAACCTTGCCAGAACAAAAGAGACCAAACCAACCTGCCCAGCTCCAGACTTTGCAACCTTTTGCATCAACAGCTTCAGTTTTGCTGATGCATAAGATAAAACCTGTTTTTCCCATCTATGCCCTTTTCAATGCTGATCATCCAGAGCATTAAGAACTCAACCCTTCAGAACACATCATCCGGATCTTTTTGCTGCAGGAGAAGCTGTTTTGTTGTTCCCTGAATTCCTGAGGTTTAATCTCCTGCAGGTTTGTGCTTTTGCCATCACCACCTCCACAGCAGTCCCAGGTTTCCTGCGTGTCCTGGCTGATCTCCCCAGTGTATCAAACCCCTGTGTGTCACTGGGTGGGTCTGCCCCCAGCTCAGGAAGGGCAGATGCTCACAGCACTTGGTACAAACCTCCTTTGTGCAGGGAGCTGGACCAGCTCAGTCCTCCCTCCCTTTCCCCTGCAGAAAATAAACCTAGATTGAATGTCAGTGTCACTCCTCACAAAGGAGCGCTCTGTTTACAGGGAGCTCTGCTTTTGAGATGCCAAGCTGTGTGGTCACAGTGACAAATGGAGAACCCCACTCAGCGCTCTCCAGACTCACCCTGACATAAATCAAAGCAAGTGGACCTGATATTTCCCTTGCAGCATATTCTGCTGCTGATGGATTCCCAATTTCGTGACAAACTGCGTTGCACACTCGGATTTCGATGGGTACCTGCTCCTTTTCCTTGGCAAGAGGAAAACTTTGAAACCAATTCAGACCTTCCACTCCAGCAGAACTTGCACTAAAATTGGGCAGATATTTGTTGCAGAATAGGAAGGGTATTTAAAAATAACATGTTCGTGAGATGCCTGGTATTTCACACCCACTGATAGAATAGGATTGAACTCCTATTTTTAATTTCACCTATGAGAGATTCAGACCTGCAGTTTGAATGCTCAGTGGTGCCACACTGACAATGAACTAAACTTGTTGCTTGTGATGTCTTTTTTTCTGGTGGGCACTATGATTTTAGGGCAGATCTGAAGAGATGAGTTGAGCAAACACTACAGACTTGGCTAACTTCACCTAATACTGTTTTGAGTTATCTCAGCCTCAAGTGAAGGAAAGGGAGCAGTATCTGCTCTGTCTGAGAGGATTATCAGGACAGCCCTGATATACATATGTTTTTTCACTTTGCCTTTGGTACCATTTAAATCCCAGAAATTTCAGTGATCCCAGAACCTGCACTCAGGAAAAAAAAATTTAAAAAAAATTGAAACAATTCTTTTAACTGATAGATTTTTGTAAGAAAACATATTTGAAAGCAGAACTGGCTCTAGTGTGTTTGTTTTAGGATTGACTAAAATTCCGTAGGACTGGGATCTTTTATCCCACTTCTTTTTTACCTTATTCATTTTCCTTATTGGAAAAGGAGGAGTAAGAAAGTAACTGGTGACACTTTCAGAATCATTCAGTGATTTATGAACATAAACTGAATTTCAGTGCAACACTTGCATACTTTTGCTGCTTATGTGCTCCTGAAACTCTCACCCTTGCTGTAAATTGAGGGAGTTTTATTTCATGCTCCTTTTAATGCCAGTACTTTTGTCCCAGGAAATTCTCCACAGTCCCAACAGCAAGCAAATGGAAGACAGGGATTTTACAACTTTCATGATAGATAAATCCTCATTTTGTTTCTTTGAACAAGCCCAAAGCTCCTGCCAGAAATCCAATACATGGGTGGCCTGCAACTTGCAAAACATGATCTGTTTTGCATGATTTGTACCAGAAATCTACACAATTTTAGAAAACCAGATTTGTACTGGTTTTCTAAAGCAAAACAAGAATGAACAAAACAAGTTTGCTTGCGTAACCTACTTGCACAGTTTTATGGTGACCACTAGGTTTCTTAATTCCTATTTGTGTTTTAGAAGGAGGTTATATTTTCTTCTTTTCTCCAAAGATGCAGCCTTGGGAGCCTTTTGGAAGCTCAGCAAGGTTAGGGGCATCTGACCTGAGGTTTGCAGGGAGGGGGCAGCCCCTCATCCTTCTGGATGGTTGTGTTGGAGGTGGCAGTGAGAGGTCAGCTACACCCAGCTTGTCTGGCAAAGGTGGAGGCTTTCCACAATCTGACGTGGGAAATGTACTTTTCCCTTCGTGTTTCTTAATCACCAACTCAGAGCCAAGTGTTCTCAGGGACAGCCACATTCCAGGTCACCAGGTTAGTGACAGGAAGAAATGTCTTTTATCCGCTTGTCAAAATGTCATGCTCATTCCTCTTGAAACAAAGCCATGGTGACCAGAATTTGGGCATCTCTTTGCCCCAAGAGAGGCTATTGGGGTTCACTGTGCCAGGAGGTGACAACAAAGCCCTTGCTCACTCTGGATCCCACTTGTCTTCAGCAGGCCAAAGGAAAGCTGGCCCTCTGTTCCCATCCCTGCAGCTGAGCTGCTCTCAAAGGTGCTGCTCAGTCCAGCAGAGCTCACAGAAGGGAAAGGTGAAGGCCCTGCTGCAGGAATGACCATCAGTGGTCATGGAAATCCATGGAGCTGGGAATGAGCTTGGGTGTCCCTGTGCTCCCTACAGCACACTGCAAACCCACCTTTGAACAGAAGATTGGTTGCAATAATGAAATTCAGTAACACAAATCTGGCACTTTGTGGGTAAAAATCGTATTTATGGGGACTTGCAGTCTGTACTTTGCCTCAGAATTCATTTGATTACCTAAATCATGGACAATCACAGAGCAAATCTCAGATGACAGTTTCCCCCCTAGAAGTGTAGAAATGTTTGGAGCCCAAGCTTCAGACTGTCTCAGCCTCCTTTTAAGACACAATCACACACAAAGAGCACACAGTGCTCAAGGCATCTGCTGTTACCTGTGAATATGTGCTGCATGTAATCAGGGTGATCTTTAGCAAAGTTTTTATTTGCCTCTTTTATTTTGTCAGCCTTGTCTCCTTTCACAAATGGTGTGTACATAACTGAAAAAGATACTTCTCTCTTGAAGGCTTCTGGAGTTACAGCCTAAAAAAGGCAAAGGAATGATACATTTCTTGTTGGGTATGGCTAGTTTAAAAAAACACTAAAAAACCCCTCTACTTTCTCTGATGATATTTTCCCTTTAATAATTGCACAGTCATGCAAAGATAACATATTTTGGTCCTGAATATTAATTAGAGAGGAATTTAAATTAGTTCCAGAAAACACTGCCTATCTATACTCAGAAAATCAATTTAATGGGGAAAGAACATTTGTAAACAGTTTTCAGTGCAGCGAGCCTCTGTCTTCGACAGGGAGAAAAGTATTAGCTAAATTATCTCCCAGATGAAAAGAAAGAGTGATTCCATGCTCTTTGAAGGTCACAGCTTTCATCTGAGGGTTTTATTCAGTCCTTGGGAGCTGGTTAAAAAACACTAAGCATTCATATCACCCCTTGGGTTGGCACGAATCAGACACTGTGCCTATACGGAATATTAGTCTTAAAATATTGCATTTGAGCACCATTTGCATTAAGAGTGGAATTCACTCCTGTGCAGAGGGCAACACGAAGCTTATGAACCTTTGCATCCCTTAGAAATGATTGGAATGATGCATTGTGCTGGTCTGATGCAGAGAGGTGGATTGCACACTCGGGGGACCCCAATGGTGCTGGAGCTGCCAGGAGGAGCTGCCAGCCTGGGAACAGCCTTGCTTGGCATCTTGAGCCATCAGAACAAGGGAGGCTGAGCTGCAGCTCCTCCTGGGCTGGGGTTTGGGTCAGACCACCTTATAGAATCACAGAATCACAGAATTTCTAGGTTGGAAGAGACCTTCAAGATCATGGTGTCCAACCTCCAGTTGAGTCTAACACCTCAACTAGATTATGGTACCAAGTGCCACATCCAGGCTTTTTTTAAACACATCCAGGGATGGTGACTCCACCACCTCCCTGGACAGGCTATTCCAGTACTTTATCACTCTTTCTGGGAAAAACTTTTTCCTGATATCCAACCTATATTTCCCTTGGTGCAGCTTGAGGCTGTGTCCGCTCATTCTGTCAGTGCTGCCTGGAGAAAGAGACCAACCCCAGCTGAGCACAGGCACCTTTCAGGGCATTGTAGAGAGTGATAAGGTCACCTCTGAGTCTCCTTTTGTCCAGGCTAAACAACCCCAGCTCCCTCAGTCGTTCCTCACAGGGTTTGTGTTCCAAGCCCCTCACCAGCCTCGGTGCTTCCTCTGGACGTGCTCAAGCACCTTCAGCTCTGCCTGGGCTGCATCCATCCCCTGCCAGAGACAACTTTGAATTCTCGAGGTGGGCACTGCTGCTGGGAACTGGGGGAGCTGCAAGGCTTGGTCAGTGTATCCTGGCATAAACATGGTAAACAGTGCCAGCACTAACATAAGGTTAACAGGGATGGTCAAAAACACGTGAGAGGAAAGGAAATCTGCATTTCAATGGGGGTTTGAATCTCCCGGGTCCCCTGGTGCGCTGAGGTGATTCACAGGAGGGATCACTGTGGGACCAAGCCTGTGTTTTATTGACAAGCCCTCATTTTTGTTCTCCAGCCTATCCCCCACCTGTATAAAATCATCCAAGGCACAGTGTGGCTCCGTGAGTCATCCCTTCAGCTGATGACTGCTCCCACCACCCCGGCATGGGAGGCTGAGAGTGCCAATTAGTTAAATATCCATGTCCTTCTCTCTAATGACTTTAGACAACAGGACCTCTGATAAGGTTTTATGCCAGTTTATTCCCATCCTGTTGACTGATGTGGGGCATGCAGAATTACTGTTACTGTTGTTTTGAGTAAATTTTAAGATAGGCTGCCCCACGTGCACCCTGAGTGCTCTTACATTGATTATTCTGCCTGGATCTCGAGGGTATCAATGGGGATTTGTTTATATTTTAGATTTCTATCTTTAACCAGCACGTTTTCCTGCATTTATTGGAATGGAAGCAGCCTGGAGTGGCCAGTTTAGCCCTGGAGAGTTGACAAGCCTGGAATGTGTGTAACAGTATCATGGCCACCTATGGGGCAATAATAACATTCCACGCAGGTGAGGAGAAATTCCAGCTTCCCATGGGCAGAACCGTGTTATCCATGGTTAGTGCCACAGATCTGGAGGTATCAGACCAGAAAATAACAAAGTGTGTCCTCTTGCCAAGAGCTTGGGGGACACACGAGGGGATCTGTGCCCATTCCTTCCTGTAAGGTAAAACTCACTGGTCTGCACTGATTTACAGGAAAATGATTTTAGGTTTTCTTATTTCTGTGGGCTCAGGGCCTTTAGCGGATCATGTAGCAAACAATGCTACCAATCTAACTTTCTAAGATACATTAAAAAAAAACAAACAACTTTTCCAAGTTTTTCTGAATTTCACGTGTAAATATAGACACGGAATTAGGTCAGCCTAATTTTGTGTGAGCTGTTGGGTATTCTGCTTATTTTCTATAGGTTGGCAGCCCTTTCCTAATGTGGACTGATATGAGCATGTGAGTGTGGGTTTGGGTGTATCCACACACTTCAGGTTTAAAATAGGTGGAGTGAGGGAGCGAGGTGAAAAAGTGAGTGGCTGGACCAGGCAAGCTCTGCAAGGTTCACTTTTGGGTTTTTCATCCTCAAGAACGCTTCAAAGTCACACTTTGGGATCTCTGCCTTGCTTTGTACCTGTGGCTGCTCTGCACAGCAAATAGTGAGTGGCTCTGAGGGCAATAATGGTGAAATGTCAGCCAATGAGGGAAAGAACAGATTCATTGTTTCTGGTCAATACTGTCCCTGAAGGTATTCTTATTATTACCCAAGAGCATTCTCCCCAGGCTGCTGACCCTGGACACAGGCACTATTTGTTTTACTATCTTCTTGGATTTTTATGGGGCAAAGTCTTTAAAGGTATAAAACTTCAGCCCATAAAAACTTTGGAGGAGAAAACTTTTTATGACGAAACCCCAGAGGATTTTTCTGCTCACGCCTTTATGTACTGGAGTCTGTCACTGTGGATGAATATCTGGCAGCACGTCCAGGAAGCAGAGAAGCCTCCAGAACATTTGTTGTGCTGTGCACCATGTCACTCAAGATAGAGACACACCGAGGAGAGGATTGGAAGGGCTCAATGGATTTCCAGGAATTCATTGCAGAGAGGGTTGGGCAGCTGGTTTTTTTCCCCATTTGCACGTGTTTTGATGTCCTTACATCAGAACAGGCCTTTCTGCAATGTCCTGTCAGGTGCAGGAAGGGGGATGTTGCTGTTCTGGCCTTGAGTGGAAGGAGTGTGAGGCTCTCGTGAGTGTGGGGGCAGCTGCTAAACTGACAAAATGATAAAGAAAGATGATTTTTTTTTTTTTTTGCGTATCTTGCAACTGAGCTCTGCAGCAAGTCTCATCACATGGAGCTACACTCCAGCCCTTACTTCCAGAAGAGTTCGAAAACATGAAGCCCTTGAGGTGATCTTAAAATATAAGAAAGAGCTCCACTAGCAGGGTAAAATAATGAATGTAAGGGCTATGACTGACACAGGGCCACAGGATGTGGTTTCCTTCAGCAGTGGACAGAACCTATTGCTCCAGCAAAGATGCCAAAAGTTGCTTTAAAAGAGTCTGCAGAGTAACCTGGTGATAGAGAAGATTTCTTTTTTGTAGTTATGGGACTGACTCATGCTCTGCTGTGTCAGGAGGTTTATATCCCTGATTTGGAAGTGTGGGGAATCAGAGAAATTCTGCAGAGAAACCATATGGAGACAAAGTGTCTCAAGGGGTATTTATATTGTCAGCGCTTCTATTAAAATACCAATTAATTCCTTCACGAAGCACAAGCTTGAGGGAAGCCTCAGTTACAGGTTTGAAGGGTGCACATTGCTATGGTGAAAAATAAAAAGCCAAAAGACATTCTTAAACAACAAACTTTGTTTTAATCGAGGTTTTAAATCCATATTTGACCCAGAACTGTCTCGTATGCTTCTCTGAGCCTCATGGCTGTGCAATATCCAAGGTTTTCTTCCCTGTGAGGGTGGGGATGCCCTGGCACAGGGTGCCCAGAGAAGCTGTGGCTGCCCCTGGATCCCTGGAAGTGTCCAAGGCCAGGCTGGACAAGGCTTGGAGCATCCTGGGATAGTGGAAAATGTCCCTGCACATGGCAGGGGGTGAAATGAGATGGGATTTAAGGTCCTTTCCAACCCAAACCAGTCTATAATTCTGTGATTCAACACTCACTAAAATTCTGTCAAGAACTCATAAGAATGAATAGGTAGATGCACAAGAAAGGAACCTTGCCTATGCCAGCTTCTGATGGCAAATGATGTAACTGCTTCGATATTTTTATGAAGCTCTTGCCATTTTGCATTAGAGCAGACATAGAAGAAGAAAAGTGGCACTGTAGTGAAAAAGTCTTTATAACAGTGACAGTAGCTTTCCCTGCCACAGTCCCTAACCTTAATCCTCTTTAACTACAGAAAGGTTTAATTTGGAAAATCCAATTATCTTGACATCTAGAATTAGCCAAAAATTTAGATATCTTTCTAGTGCCTTATCTTGCAGCTGCAGTGCACACTCAGCCCCTGTCTCATTTACAGTACATCAGGAACTGATGCTTTTATTGATGATTTTTATTAATGCAATGGTATCAGACAGGGTAAAGCCATTAGCCTCTTCTATGAACTGCTTCCACTCCTAGGCTGGTAGTTAGAATTATGAGTGCACTGCAGTGCAACCTGTATGCTTTTCTCTATATCTTTCCAACCATAAAAAACTCTCTGGCAGTCCTGCCACTAAGTCTGTGGCTGTTGTGATGCTAATACCTTCTCACCAGCACGATCCTATTATATAATTTTTTTATTTTATTTTATTTTTTTCTCTGAGAAAAAAATAAGCAGAACGGAATGCCATAGCACATCCCTTTCTCAATATGTTTATGGCGTGAATAAATCATGTATTACACAATAGATGAGAACTTTCTGCTTATCTGCCATGTAATGCCTCCCCATTAATGTAGGTCACATCAAATATCAGCTTATTTGGGGTGTTAAGTTATTAAGGTATTTGAGTCTCTGCGAGTTAGTTTGGATGCAGCGTGTTTTGAAAGGGGATTTGCAGCGAGAGATCCGTGTCCTCCCAAAGGCAGAGAGGGGCTGCAGATGGGTTACCTAAGGCTTCAAGGCTTGCTTGATACTCTAAGAAGTGTCTTTGTGTTTGGGGAGAAAGGAAATCCGTGTTTTACATCCTTTCAAGGGGATCACTAAAGTCATTAAAGGCAGATCCTGGAATGCAGGGCGTGTGGAAGGCTGGAGGCTGCTCTGGAAACTCCTTACCTGTGGTGTCTGTGAACAGGACAATTATCCTCTACATGAAGCAGTGTCCGAAACCAGAGTTTTTAACCAGTTTTGTTAGCAATGTGCCCCCTTTCAAAGAGGTTTTTGTAGCGAGGAATACCCCAATCCCAGTGAGGCAATTCCCTGTGGCTGCTCTGGGCTCCCTTCCAGTGCTGGGAGAAGCCTTTTGCCATCCCAAATCCTCAGCAGGTGCTGGGGCAGCTCTGCAGGGCTTCTGCTAGGGCAGGAACAAGTCACAGCTTAAACAGCATGGGTTTTTTTGTGGAAAAAAAACCCAACAAAACCCAACAAAACAAACCAAAATTATAAACTGCGCTCAGCTGAACAGCTCTGGCAGCCTGGGCTCACACATGTGAACTCAGACAGGCAGGGCCAAAGGCTGAGCACCACTTTTAGGGAGATGCAGTCAGAATCCCCTGGCCAACACCTGGATGCTGCATCCATCAGGAGGTGCAGGCAAGTGCTTGAGAGACAGGGAGTGAGCCTGGCAAGGGAATACCCCCGGGAGAAGGATGGGATATTTGCTGTGAGGGGTTTTCAGGGCTTTTAGCCTGAGGAGGAGAAAAAAAAAAAAAAAAGAGAGAGAAGAAAAGGAAACCAGAATGCAGAAACTATCTGAAGGAGATGTCAGCCCTCCCCAGCACGGAGCTCAATGTCTTTTGGGAACTTCAAAGTGAGGAGATGAATCAGACAGCCTGAGATGGTGACTGATGTGGTTATCCTGTCAGATGGACAGCACTGCTCTGACGGTCAGTGGAAAATCATGCCTGAGTCGTGGCAATAGCAAAGTGCTTTGTGAGCCTGAAGGGCTGTGAATTCATGGCTGGCTGTGTGTAGAGATGTCTCTGAAAAGTGACTCTGTCTATTTTTGCACGGTGTGCTCTGTAGTTCTTCAAGAGCAGGTGCGCAGACAGAGCCACATCACCAGTAATGATCCCAGGAACAGCTCACATTCCTGCCCGCAGCTTCATTTCCCCAAAGAAAGGAGGAGATATACAAAGAAAGGGAAGGGGATAATGGATGTGCAACTTCTTAAGGACCTTTGCAATTCAAAGGAACAATGAGAGCCTGAGAACAGCACCAAATGCGTGGGGTTTTGCGCTGGTTTTTCGGGTTTCCTTTGTAAATCTTAAAGCTCTGCTTCGCAACCAGTAAAATCCAGAATTAATGGAAAATTCTGCTTTTGAAATATGTACATTAATTTTGAGCTGCCCTGTGGGTTTTTTAAATGGTCTAGAGTTTTGCTGACCATGTTGTTCCTATTGAGCATCCGTGAGACATGATTTATGGGACCCTGTTAACAGTTACAACCCTAATTTTGTTGATAATTTGTTTAATATTGGGATTTTAACAGCTAGCAACTACAGCAAGGTATGTGTTGCCTATTTCATTCAGCTAGTGCTAAATAAATCCATTTCTCCTCAAATCAGAGACAATTAATCCATCTGCTTTAATAGCTGTGACATTTAAACTAATACCTTCTCTTAGCATTATGATTCAAGCAGTATTTATTCTATCATGAATGATTTAGTACCAGAAAAATAGAAGTAGGGAGAAAATATGTGGAAGTAGATATTATTAAAGAAGAAAGGATGCAAGAAAAGTGTTAAATTCCTTGGTTTTGTACACATAGAATTGTTTCTGAAACGGAAATATCAACAGTAACAACAGCAGAGAAAAGCTCCCAAATCAGTATCAATATGATAGAAACTCTCTGTTATGTTATTTTATTTGCCTTCTCAATCCAGTTTTCAATTACTCCATGTTTTTACTACCACATCTGAGAGCAGAATGATGCTGATTGTCTGCAGCTGAGAGTTATTGTCTTACAAAGAGTGCATTCCAAAGGCAGACTGGTCTGAATCCCTGAAATGGCACACATAGGAAGGGGCCCATTCTGCCCTGACAAAATGTTATTAATTTTAATTTTAACAAGTTGCTTCAGTTGTGGTGCTTTGGGACACAGGAAATCCAAAAACTGGTCAGAAGCTGCACTGAGGTCATCTGGACACCAGTGAGATGTCTTAAGAACCAACTCATCTTCCTGCTTAAGGGACAAAATCTCTTTGTTCTAATGACCAGGATAAGGAATATAATTTTGTCTAAATTTTCCACCAGGAAATTAAAAGCTAAGTGCTTCAAGGCAAGAGTTGGCCTTCAGTACAACCATAGATATAGAAGAGGGAGGATTAGAAGAGCTGTAAGGGAAATGTTATCTCTTTTCTGGCATGAGAAAATTTAAAATGAATTGTTAAAGCAGTAACAAGCTCCACAGACCTCTGGGACAATACAGACTCAGGCACACCAGACACCTGCTTCTGCCAGTGCACCCAAGAGCCATTCACCTTACTCAGATTTCCCCCCAGATTTGATTAAAGAAGGGACTTTCCTGCAGTGAAGTGTGGCACAGCATGAGCTGCTAAAATAGCTTCAAGAATTAATGAGAACTAGGTTTTCTCAGTGATATGATGGCCAGGCTGCCCAGGGAGGCTGCCTGTCAGCTCCTATCAGTCACTCCATCGGGAGCATTGCAAAACATCCCTGCTGTTGCCAGCTCGGAAACCTCGTGCTCCATAGCAGGGCACGGGTCAAGTGTGAGCACACAGCTCTGCTGACAGGCCTGGGCACCAGCTGGGACTGCACAGGACGCTGGGGCTACCAGGAGCTTTCCCCTCTTAACTTTCTTGCCTTGGATTTTCCCCCCTGAAGGAGTGAGATGAGGCTGAGCTCTGCAGGAGCTGACAGCACCCGGCGCTGCGCTGGAGGCGTCCGGCTCCTTGCAGGGCTGGGTTATTGTTTGCTTTTTTGGGTGTGCTGCCCCTTGCCTGCAGCAGCCCAGGCTCTGGGGGTGGTGTGCTGGGAAATGGTAAAGGTAAGAAGACTTTCAGAAGCTGTGGAAGCAAGCCTCAGAAACAGACTTAGAGCTATCTGCAGCTGCAAAGCCTGAAAGCAGAGAAGATACAATAATACAGCAAGCAAGGACATGAAGCAGTAGCTTGAGTTTTCAGGCTTGGCTAGGATAGACCTTAAGACTGCAGAAAGAGATTAGCAAGATGGTAGAAGGTTTTAAGCTTAATAGTGGAGTATTGTGTATTGTTAATAGAAAGCATACAAGCAAGCATTGTTTGAAGCAGGTGTATGTGTGATTTTAGTGATTGCCTAGAACAATTGTCTGTAAGCTTTAGCAACATGCTATTGGCTGGAAAACTTTTAAAATGCCCTGTAACAAAGAGATGTTTGGCTGCCTGTGGTAGAGGAGAGCATGCACCCTCTCCTGTATCTCACTGTCGAGACTGGTGCCTGAATAAAGCTCCTGACACATCACCCAGCAGTCCTGTCCTGTTTGTGAAAAACCCCAACAGGGTGGAAGCTCCTGGTGTTGACAGCAGTGGCCAGAAAATGCACAGCAAAGGTCTGAAGGTCCCTAGACCTCCATGTGCTGCTGGAGGCTTTCTCTGTGGCTCTGAGCTTAGCTGACAGAAACATTCTCAGAAACTCAAACTGCATTTTCAGTGTGCTAAGGGCAGCGCTGTGGTGGCTGCAGTCTTGCCCAGAACACTGGGGCTGAACAGGAATTAAAGCTAAAAGCCCAGTTTACTCCAATGTAAATTAAAGGCCTCCATTTGAGCTGTAGGAAATACTTGGCTACGTTCTGGAATTAAGGTTTTTAGTACAGATGGCTATGGAAACATGCAGATATGAACATACAAGCTTTGAAATGCTTTCCTGGGGTTCTGTTAGTTTCTGCAGCATATGCATGGCTGGTGCAATGGCATTTAGTGTAAGACTTTGGCCAGGTGGGATTGACTCTGGAGCTAAGTGCACAGTGGATGCCAGAGCTCAGCTTTTAGCGTAAAATAGGCTACATGATTTTAACAATGGAATAATGAAAGCAATTAGATTTGTAATGTGCCAATGAGTTTAGACTGAGATATTTATAAATGAGGTAATAATTTCTACTAAGATGGGAGTGCCAGATGTTGGTGAAGTCAGGCTGTGGCTTTCAAGGTTTCAACCCTCTTTGACAAGATTGGGCTTTTTTGGCATTGTCAGAATGTATGGGTGTGGTATATTTTCATTCACAGAATGAAACACCCAGCTTATATTACACAGTTTTTAGCCAGTGGAATTGTTTGCCAAGGTGTGAATAAAACTGGACAGTTTGGAGAGGGATTCTTTCCTTGGGATGAAATATCACAAGCCTCCTGCTTCTTTTGTTATTACCAGCTGAGAAATTGCATTGCAGACAAGGAATGCTGGGGAGCTTACATGACTATAGTAATAAGTTTAAACTTTGTCTTGCTGCTACCACTCTGAAGATATTTACTACAATACATTTAATTTTTCCATTATTATTTATTGTGATGAACTCTATTTAATTCATCTATTTTTAATCTAACAGCCAATACACAAATCACCCAGTGCATATCTCTAGTGAGTTATGAAAAGAAACCCATTCATTTGATGGTATGTCAACTTGGAATGTATATTTTCAATCCACAGGATAAAATATTTGAACAAAGAAAAAGGCCCAACTTACTGAATAGTATTATCCATTGTAAATTACTTTTCCACCACTCGTTGGCATTATATCTCTGTCTCGGAGTAGAATGGAAGTTGTATATTAATATCAGGTATTACATATCACTGTACAGAAGATCCAGAAATAGATGATTTACTTTAAAGGGGACAATCAAAGGAAGCTAATCAAAAAGCTAATCAAAAAGAATATTTAGAGTTGCCTTGATCATGATCCATAGGTACATGTACAGGGAGGAGGTAAGGTGTGCTAAAGGATCTTTAAGCTTTCAGGAATAAATGCACAATTTAAAATTATGGAAGATTGGATTGAATGAGTAAGATCACAGTTTGGAAACTGGGGCAAAGCAGGGGGAAAAACCTGCAACAAATAATCTATTAGATGGTCAATGGTAAATATTCTGTTCCTACACTGTTTAAATGGGCATTGGGTAATTTTCTCAAAACCAGTCTCTGCTTTCCTCTTGTGACACCAATGCAGGAAGGCAGGGGTGCAGTTCTGTGGTGTTTTTGTGCAGAAAGTCAGGTAATTCATTAGTACCAGTCCATGTGGCCTTAAAAATTTAGCAGAACAAACCTTGCAGTGTGCCTAAGAGGAGCTACACAGTCACATGGAACAGGTTACTGCCAAAGAAGTAAAAGCTGATAATGAAGGGAGCAATTTGAGTGTTTTAAGAATAGTTTAAAGAAAGAGGACTCCTGGCAGTTGATGTCAGGGATAGGAGAAGTTCAAAGGAAAATATAAACCCCATATCAGGAGAAGAAAACCAGAGGAGATACAAGATAAAGAGTGCTCTGAGCACGAGGAATGGATCAGGAGAGAAAACACAGAGATTTAGAAGTAGGATAAATATTAAAGAGCTTTGCAGATGAGAATTAAGGGCCTGAATTTTTTGAAGTAAAGATGTCAACTGAAGGATTCAAATGGCCTGTACAATATTTTGAAGCCATGACAGAAGTAGAAGACTTTTCCAGCAGTTGAAAGAATCACCATATGAAGAAACAAAAGTAGTCAATGCCATGCCAGAAGGTTTTATACCTGACCCACTGATCAAAGCAAAGAGTGATGTATTTAATCTACAAATCTTTCTTCATGGAAGCAAAAAACCATCCTGTCCCCCATCTATTCCCTTTTCCTTGGAAAATGTTGCTCATGGTTGTCAGCCACTGCTGGGGCAGAGGAGTAGTTAGCACGAAGCGTGTGCATCAATAGCTGTTGCTTTGGTTACAAAGGCACATGAGCATGTATAGTTGTGACAAGTTATTTTCAGCTTTTACACCACGAAATAGAGAGAATATTAATAAAAAAAAGAGATTGTGCTACCTCTGCTCAGTCTCTCTGCGGTGGAAAGTCCCAGTGCAGTGTCACATGCTGCATCATCCTGATAATTGTCGCTGCGTGCTCTGGTGGCATTGGAGTCAGCCCCACTGCTGAGTGCACAGAACTCAGCAGCTCTGGGAGGGGAAAGGTTGTTGCTGGTGCTGGGGATGTATCTTCAGGAGCTGTTTCTTGAGTGCAAGCTCTTGAGTGGGAGCAGTGCTGGGCACCCAGCTGCCTCTCCTGCGTGTGTCAGCATCTCGGTGCCGCTGAATCCCGCGTGCAGCCCACGCACAAATGGCACAAAATCTCAGAGCAAAATCTCTGTCTCCTGGTAAGAACCGAGTGCAGCAGGGGCTCAAACAAATGGTTTGACCTCTAGTGACGTTTCAAAGCTTCTGCAGTTGGAGATGACAGTGACCTGGGAGGAAGGCAAGGAGTGGGAGTGGGACACCAACACCAAGGTGGCACCTCCTGGTACCACAGGGATCCAGCCAGGCCCACATGGGAGCTTTCTGTCAGCAAGAGAAATGAGCTGTGAGCTCTGGAGTAAAGCATTGATGAGCCAGAGTCCTACCACTGCCAACATCCTTTGGCCCTTGCTGTTTAGCAGATGATGGTAAAGAATGGAAGCAGCTCAGTTTCCCCTTCGCTTCTGGTTCATTCCCACCTTAGCCCAACCACAGCTTCTGGTTTGGACTCTGCATGGAGGCACTGGGATGAATCTTGTCCTTCATACCACTTTTCCAGCCCTGATGCATAGCAGGATGGCCTGAACCCCTGGGGGAGAGGACAGCTATGACAGCTCCTCCTTTAAAGGGTTATTCTTTGAAGCTTCATGTCCGTGACATCAAGAAGGGAAGTCAATGGATGCCGGTGTAAAGGGACAAAAAAAGACATTCCATTTGAAGGAATGACCCCTTCATAAAATGTGTTTGTGAACTCAAGATTTTAAAAGAGTCTGACCCAGTGGGGAAAAAAAATCAAACTGTTCTGTACAGAAGAAATTCTCTGCTGGAAAGCAGATACGAAAGTTCACAGGCACTGCAAACACTAGCCCAGTGGGTAATTCTCTGAATTAGATGCACTTTGCACTCACAGCAGTACTGAAATTCAGCAGCTCCTGGGACTCAGATTTATTCCATTTTTACCAATAAGAATGCAACTAATAATAGTTTAAAAAGGGAAGAATTTGCCATGTGAGGGAAGATTTAAAAAAATCTCATTCTGATCTTTGTTACTCTGGCTTATGTCAGACATATTTTGCAGCACTTCATGAAGTACAGATGTAACAGGTGTTCTCACAGAATAATAAAATAAATGGGATCAGAATCAAACCCTGAAATTTTGTTGCATGGGACATACACTGTTCCTAGAATCCTTAAATTCTTTGTATGGAAAAAGAGAGCCTGAGGACCAGGTCCATTCTGGGAGGCAGGAGGGTTTTCCACCACCTGAGGCCACAATGCTGCACTCTCTCTGGGGATGAAGGCTGGGTCTTCACTGGTGGTGGCAAACTCCTGTAGAAATGAGCTTTTTCAAACAAAGGGTCCATTTACCTCAAAATTTGCTCCTCAGGAAGGAGTAGAAATTCGAGTAGAAGGAAGTACCCTTCAACTTGAATTTGTGCTGATGGGGCTGAACAGCCATCTTAAATAAATATCACTCAAGACACGAGCCTCATTAAAGTCAGTGGTCTACTCCTCACATCAGTAATCTTGGTAGAATGGGGTCTTGCCTGCTCATCCTTCACAGAGCACTGCAGGTTCCTCTGAGACCATTTGTTACAGCCATTTTTTGCTCCCCTTCCAGTTGAGGAGTTTGGAAAGGTGTCAGAGGATTAGTGCCATGCAAATTGTGAGAGGAATGTGTCACTAAGGTAAGAAGACTTCACAAAAAATAGCTTAGGGGGCTATACAGTATCTGGAATTAAATTTTATGGCACTCCATAAAATTGAAGTATGAGTCAAGGGTTAACAACCTTGAATTTTGCCCTTAAAATTAGTCCAAGAAAATCTACTTGGTTATAAATACGATGGTACTGTATCGTGTCCTGTTGATTGATATGCCCAGGAGCTACCTTTGTCGGCAGTCTTTTAAGCAGCAATCCTTCATTTTGATCTTAATAGTGAGATAAGCACCTCCTTCCTCATTGGGCTATCAATTTTCAGCTGCCAATACAGATGGATGGGGTGGCTTGTTGCACACACGGTGCCTCCCGTGGTGATGAATGTATGGTCAGCAATCATGGCCCTGCTCGTGACAAAAGCAGAATAAATGAATGTACAGGGAGGCAAGGATGCATATAGCAGTATTTAATGCAGGTGATATTAGAAGAGTGCAACATGCGTTTTTCACCAAAAGATTACACATAACTCTCAGTCTTTGTCCAGCCTTAAGACAAGCGTTGGGAAGTTTTTTAAGCTGTCTGCCAAAAAAATGACACTTTTTTTTAATAACTTTTCAGTATTTTGCTCTAAGCAAATATTTAATGGATACTATACAATATTTTATCCTGGCTTTTCTTTTTTTCCTTTAAAGTATTTGGGGATGAGGCATCTTATATTTAAGTACATTCCTTCTAGGACAGCATCAATATGTACAATACCCTGTATCTTGGCAGCTGGAATATCCCTTGTCTATGGCAAACTCAGACATAGTTCACTTTTGATTAAACTATAGCTTAAAACCCACCCCAAGCTGAAAGTAATCAGCTGTCTTGTCACCTAATTGAGTACGCTTTAGTACTCCCACTGTCTGTGACAATCATTGCATTGCTCTTTCTGGGCTGAGGGATATTAAAAAAGTATTGTGCAAAGGATATTAATGCAGAGTCTTAGCAGACTTTAGAAAATCAGTTTGCTTTTATGGCTGCCTCTCTATGCTGCTCTCTGTTTCCTCTCCTCTAGAGATTCCAAATCCAATTAAATGTGACTAGATGTAATTCCAAATTGTCGCTTTAGTCAATTAAACATATAATAATCTTGTGTACCTAATTACTAGCTCCAAAAAGTTTATTTGTTGATGTAGTGCTATCAATGTGTACTCCTGCATGTTCCCCTTATCATTGCCTATATATTAATTGTGGTTTGACATTACTGTAAATTGAATTTGAAATTTCCCCCTAGTTAAAAGTCTCTCACAAACAGTAATCCCAATCCGGTTGTAATACCCTTTCAGAATGTACTTTCCAAGGCTGTATTATGTTCTTAATGAGATATAACCAAAAAATACATGGATTTAACAATAAACATTTCAAAACAGGCCCAGTATCAGGGGGTAACACATTGTTACAAACAGGAACTAAATCTTCCCTTAGATGTTCTCATACAGCTCCCATTAATTTCACTGGGAGAAAAGCAATTCAGTAGAATCCATGGATTTTTGCATAAGGGCTGGATTTAGCCATAAGCTTTATCCAATGCTCATTCAAAACATTGGCAAGAATCCTCTTGACTGCGCTAGAACAAAGAGCAGTTTCTAATTGAACATCGTTAGCCCAGCCGGCACAGGGTGAACAAAGGAGAAAATCCTCATTGCCTCGAAAATAATTGGCAAACTGCTCATGGGCTCCAAGTGGAGCCAGGGTTTAATCTCAGGAATGACATATGGACCCTGTGGATGGAGCAGAGGAGGTGAGCAAAGCACCCAGCTTTGCCTGCTTGAGCTGGTGATGGTTTTGAGGAGAGACCTTCAGCGTGTCCTGAGCTGCAAACAAGAAATAACCCTGTAGCACAATATGAGGGGAGACTGAATGGATGTGCACTGTTGTTCCATGCCTTTGATCCACTGCAAAGCTCCCAGCTCCCATGGCAGGGCAGTGCCTGGTCCATAGATGTGTACATGAGTGGTGCTTGCTCCTGCAAACACCTCGACAGAAATAAGGGACTTCCAATCCAATTATAAGCCAGTCTGAAGCACTGAAACCTTGGGGGTTGGTTTATTTTTTTTGGTTTTTTGGGGTTTTTTTTAAGGGTTTTTTTAGGGGGTTTTTTTAGTATTTTTGCAGCCAGAGGCCATTTGCAGGTGGTCATTTACAATCTAGGATCCCATAGTTATGTTGCCCCCTTGGCTGCTGTCATTCCAAAGGTTAAAACTGTCAGGTCCTTGACCCTGAGCCAAGGCTTGCTTCTCCCAGCCTGGCACTACTTTCCAGAGGTGCACATAGCTCTGGACAAACCTGGATTCAATCCTTGGGCAAGTTGCTTCATCTTTTGCTGTTTCTCAGCATCAGCTGTGAAATGCAGACGCTCATATTTGACTGATTTACTGGTTTGGTGTGTGAGTCCCCCTGGCTCCATCGTTTGCTAATCCTTCACAGTCTGCACAGCACAATGTCATTCTGATCGTGGCAGAAGTCTCCAGGCATTGCTGCACTCCAGACAAACACCTTTTCTCTTTATTCTGCCTTCTTATTTTGTCCTTATTTAAATAATCAGAAGCACACTTACATTTCTGGCGTTGGTGTTTAGTTTTTCAATGTCCGCTGTTATCCCTGAGAGGTTCCCCCTGTGCTGCCCTGCTCTGCCCCAGAATTCTGAGGCACCCACACAAAACCCCTCTGACCCTGCTGGTGCCTCCATCCCAGTTTTGCTTCTCTGTTCCTTGGTCACAGGGAACACACTCAGGTCAGGACCAATGCTTGCTACTGTGACCTCAGGGCTTATGAAGGAGGATTCCATAAGAAAATTCCATTTTCAAAACAAACACAAGGATTAAGGCTCTGTGTGTTCAGCCTATGCCCAGCCCCAAATGCACTCAAGTCAGAGACTTTTTGTTGAAGGTCCCCAAGGCTCAATGCACAGGACCAAAGTGACCTGTGAGATAGTGAACCATGAATTTCCAGAGGCAGGGACACAGGTGAAATGACATTGTCTGAACATGATTACAGAGCTGGCCACTGAAAAATTCGTAGGGACCTAAACACTCAAACCCCAAAGGACCAATTGAGATGTTTAGGAAAGTTAAAAGCCTGTCTCCCACTGAAATACATGAAGGCTTAAAGCACTGAGCTGGGGTCCTGATTCCCAGTGAACACCTCTCCATATGACCCATAAAAATCCAGGCAACAAAAGTTTCCACTAAGAGATCGATGAGCCTGTGAGACGTTCTGAAATCAGATTTAAGTAAAATATGTGCTTAAGGAAATACTATTTATGAAATTATTATTCAAGATCCTCAGAGAGGGACCCAACTCATTAACATTTTGAAAAAAGGAATCTTTTAATAGGTGGACTGATATTCCCAAACCAGAATGAGGAGCCACCGCCTGCCCTGTCACAAATCAATATCAGATATTAAATGTGATGTGTAATGTTATGCAAAGGGATCAGCTGCTCTGTCATGTGGGGATTTTGGACAAGTGATGTTGATCAGCAACAGACCTCACTCTTTGTACTTTGAGAGTGACTAAAATAAGAGTTCAACTGAGCACAAGGAACATAAGGTACAAAAGAATGGGAAAATAGCTCCCATTTAGACCATGTAATGCATCTTTCTGCATGAAATGCCATCTTTTTTTTTTTTTTTTTTTTTTTTACAGCTTTTAAAGATAAAGGGATCAATCTCTAAAGAACAAAGATATGTGCTTTCTTCCTACTTCTGACACAAGCACTTTATTGATATTCAGAAATATTGGCCTCCTATTTACAGAACCATCCACCACTAAATTTGATAACATAAAATGTGACTGAAGAAGAACTGAGGCAGTTTTGACAGCACACCTTTAGGAACACCTTAGGGGATGTCAGGAAAAGAAAAAGAAAGGGGAAATTTCTTCTTTCAAGATATGAGGCTTTATATCCTGTGGGTTTTTTCCCGTGTTTGCCAGTATAGGCCAATATGAGCTTCTGCACCATAACCAAACTCATGTAGGTGATGTGGCAATCCTGGACCCAAAGGTGTTCTGCATCCTCTGCTCCCTGTGGCCACTTGGTGGTGCAGAATAATCAGATATATTTCTCTGCGTGCCGGTGAGGAGCAGAGCAGGGATCCTGAACCTCAGCCCATCCATCCACAGACACAGGACTTGCACCAGCAGAGTCCGAGGCAGCTTTTGGTGCGTGACAGCTGCTGACACCAACACCTGTGCCCAGCCAAACCCTCTGCAGCAGCCACGCAGGTCTGGGACAGGAAAATGGGTGGTGAGGGCATAGAAACAGGCAGAATTTTCTGGAATGCGCAAAAGTGTTCCACGTCCAAAGAAAGCAAGAAATTATTGTTGTGGTTAAATTGTTGTGTGTTCATTTACAGTGGTAAATACTGGGAAATTCACAGGGGCAGGACTCAAGGTCAGCTCCTTAATCCTTGGCTGCTCCCCTTGAGCTGCAGAGAAAGGAGAGAAGCCCAGGAGGGGAGAGGAGGATTTCTCTGCAGATGGCAGAGCCTGAGGAATAATCACAGCCTATGCACATTAGGGTAACTTTCACCCTCCCGTGCTATTCAGCCCTAATTGCCGCTAAGATCAAGAGGCTGATAAATGGCTGAAAATTACCTGTGCATCTCCTTGGAGTGAGCTCACCTGGATCTGCAGGCAGTAGTACTAAGAGAGGGCCACAGCCACTGCACTGTGCAGACCTCCCGGTTGGAAAGGGTGAGTATAGCTCTGTTTTCTCAGTTTAACAGGAGCTTTAATATTCCTATTCAGATCAGCTCTGATGCAGGCACCTGGGCATTTAGAAATCTCTAATACAATAGCACTGAGCCTGAGATGCAAGATGCAAAATAAGATTGCAGCTCTCTTCTGGATGACCTTTCTTATTTTCTTCTGAGATTAAGAAAGGAAAGTGTTGTTTATAACTGAAATAAGCAGAAAGTAGTAGCTTTAATGCAATTATGCTATTTGAAAAGTGTACAAAATAATAACACTGAATTTTTAAATACCTTCATATATTCTAATTACATGTAACCTCATTATTTTGAGGGTATGGAGACATTTGGAAACCATGACATGAGGAGAGATCAACAGCACTTTAGAATACTGAGCAGGAATGAAATTGCTACTGTCTGCTTTGACTCATGTGTAGACTAGCCCCAAAATGGGGCAAAATGTTGTTATGTGTGTGCAATATTTTGATGTTGCTAGCTCCTGCAGAGGACTGACCAGAAGTTCCTTTTGAACATTTCACTAGAGAGCTTTAAATGCATTGGGAAACTGCTGTAAAATGCTTCTGTCCTGCCAAACCCTCCCAGGCTGGTGGTGGGGTACACTTGCTGCCTTTGCTGAAGTCTCTGCTTTGTTAGCCCATTACTAGAAAGCAGAAATAAATTTCCTACAAGGAAAATGGCCCCTGTATTTAAAACACATTTATTGTATTTAATATTATCTGCCCCATGGTTGCAGGCAAGCAGCAACTTTCTGCATGGTATCGAGACCGCTCTGTAATGACAAAACTTGCTTCTCATTTTCTGTCATTTAATGGCAAGTGCCACTTAAGGACACAGAAGCTGCTTTGCAAACGTGAGCTGAGAGATGCACAGGGAAATCAAGAGCCTTTGAAATGACGGGGCTGATCAGGAAAAACCAGCTCCCAAAGCCCAGTGAGGCTGGGAGGAAACAAGCACTGGGGATGGGTGTGATGGACAGACCCCAGGGGTGTGGGAGGAACCTGTGCCAGTGCTGGATTCACAGTGGAGCCTTTTGGGGAAGGGTTGGGATGAGCTGCTGCTAACAGAGATGCAGTGAAAGACATGGTCCTTGCTTGTTCTGGGCTTGCTCTGCTGCCTAAGTTAGTGACAGACCTTGTGCTCTCAAAGTTTGGGTTTACTTCTGGCAGTGGAAACACTAGAACTGAAAGCTTCCTTTTGCTTCTGATGGGATCCTGCCTGATCAAGCTGCTGTTTGACAGTTTCAGGTGATAAAGAGGAATGTGTGTGGCACAGAGATAATGTTTAGTGAATTTTGGACATGGGCTGATATTGTGTGTTGATGTCATAAAAAATAATGGGCCATGTGGGCTTTCCTTTGGGCTTTGACTGATCCCAGCACTCACCAGAGCTGCTTTCCTGGGCCCAGTTTATGAGGTGCTCCCACAAGGGCTGCCCTTCTGAGGATGGAAGTGTCACAAACCATCAGAAAGCTCTTCGACCCTTTCCACATGGGGAAAACCAGATCCTATTTCCTTCATTTTTGCATTTCATTCCTAGTCCTGGGCCATGTGTCCACTTGGCACTGGGTTTTGGGATCAGTGGGCTCTGAGCCAACAGCTCCTGAAATAATGGTGTAAAATGAACCCTTCCCAGCTGTGGGAGCACTCCCTGTCCATCCCTGTCCTTGGTGAGCCCTTGAGGGATTCTCTGTGAGCACAGGTGGGTGGGGTGGGGGTTCTGCTGCTATGACAACAGATTTGTTTGGGGTTTTTTATTAGAACTGGATTTTAATTTTTTTTTTTCAGTTATAGAAAGAAGAGAGCATAGAGACAGAAGATAAACTTTCCTGTTTTCCCAAGGGGAGGCCTGGGCAGGATGCACAGGCAGGTAGCAGAGTGACAGGTGTGGGCAGGAGGCAGGCTGCTGGTATCCCCAACCCCAAGGATTTACACATCCTCCTTTAGCACAACTGTGTGCCTCATAAAACAAACCCAGGCATAAAACCCAACTCAAATAATTCACCTTGCTTCCTCACACTACCTTTCCAAGCCTTACTAAAAGGGAACACAGACCTGAACTCTCAGGTTTGCTGCTTGCAGAGCTACTTTGCTTTTCAGCTGATGGGATTGTGTAGATTATATTCTTTCTAATTTTTTTTTTTTTTTTAAACCAGAATGTCAAAAAGCTGAGTCAGCCATCCCACTGCTATTAAGATCCTAAAACTTCTTCCTCCTTACGGATTGCTTACCCCTCCTCTGTGCAGTCAGATGAAGATGAGTTGTTTGTTCTGGCAGAGGGACAGACAGTCTGTTTTCCCTTACATGTATACAACTAATTTCAAGTCACTGGTGTTCCAACTGGTGATAAAAGAGCTATCTTAAGCTTTTCACAGAACACAGTGACACTGTTAAATCAGCACAGCTTTTTGATTAGCAGGAAGATGAGAGCTATACAGCTTAATGAGAAAAAGGGGCAAAATACCTTTTGTACTTGGAGGTTTAAACCTCTAGTTTTAAAGGAACAAGGTGGCTGTATTTTTCAGTGAGTTGCACACTTTCACCTTACTGCTGATCCAAGGCTATCCAGTGTCAGCAATAGCCTGCACTGTTTGAGTAAGGAAGAAAAATCACTCTCCTGCCTTATTGCTCATCTGCTTAGACCTTTTGCTGTGGATGTGTGACAGGCAGCTGTGAGAGCACAGCCTGTGGGGCTGGAAGGACACACAGGCTCTGCCAGCTTCCTCCAGGAGCTTTGAGGCTCACCTTTTACTGCATGTTCCTTTTCCAGGACTCTCATCCTTGCAAGTAGGGTTGGGTGGTGTCTCTTCTGTCCTTACAGACAGCACAGACCTCTGAAGTTCTTCTGTGGCACATCCCCTGGCACAGACATGTCCCTCATCTCATCTTTGCATAGGGCAGCTGTCACAGAGTCATTCAGGTTGGGAAGGACCTCTGAGATCATTGAGACCAACTTTGACTGATCTGCACCTTGTCATGCAGACCATGGCCCCGAGTGCCACATCCAGACATTTCTTGAGCACTCCAGAAATGATGTCCTTACACTGCCAGGAAGGTCAGGATCTCCTTGGCCTTTTCCAAGAGCATTTTCTTGGTTTTGAGACAAAAGTGAGCCCAGGACCCTTTCCTGAACCTTTCATTCTGGTTAATGAGGGATTTTTTGATCAGCTGTGACAATGTGTTCTTTGGCAGGACACTTCTACTTGCTGCTGTTGGAGGCTGATCCTATGGCTAAATGCCTAAAATTTCCTGGTAACTTCCAGACTAAATTTATACACAACACATTTATGCCCATTTGTTCAAGGACCAAGATGATCTTTCCACTGAAATGGGTTTTCTCCCTGCTGAGGTTTAAATCTTCACTGTGTTTGTCCAGAGCAGTTTTCCAACATGAGAGATACCAAAAGAGGAGGAATGTATTTACTAAGTGGCACCTCAGGGAAAGTGGTTTCAGGGCTTTGGAATTCATTGTCTGCAGATGCTGTGACCCCACAGTGGTGTTTCTGGGACTGCTCTGCAGTGCCAAATGGCCTCAGGCTGCACTCTGCATGGTGGCATCCCATCCCTGTGCCATCTCAGAGGGATCCCTGTGCAGCTGACAAAAATTCAAAATAGATGCAGATATCAGGGTCTGGACATTAATTCACACCTCTTTGCATTTAGGCTCCTTCCTGTGCTCGTTCTCCTGGTACTGGGAGAAAAGAGTCAGTGAAAACTGCACTCAGAGGACTTTGAGTGAAGTTTAAATTACAGCTGACCCCTCTCTAACCTCTGACTTTCTCTGAACCAGAGAATTCAGTCTGGCATGTCTTCAGAGACAAAATCTCAGGGGATCTCAGCTTGACGGGTAGGCTGAGTCAAATGTGATTATCCCTGGTGTTTGTGCCAGGCTGAACTGCTCCCAGCCAGCCACTGCTGCTCACATACCCTGGCACTGCCCTGGGGGCCACACAGTTAGATGGTAGCTAGTAATAATAATAATAATATTAATAAATTCCTTGTAGATTTCATCACCCCTAAAGGTAGCTTTGGCCCTTTTATAATGACTGGATTGGGCATTAAGGAATGGCCAAACAAAAAAAAAGAAATTAATTCTTTTATTCTCTGCTGACAGGTAAGAGCAAAGAAAACATATATGGCTGTTTTAGTCTTTTTTGAAATATGCAGTTCTTCATGCACGGTGCAATCACTTAAAATCCACATGAGGGGTGAGAAGGCAAGGGATGCCCAACAGCAGGAAAAGGAATAGAATGACCATTTTCTCATTAAAAAAAAAAAAAAAAAAAAAGGCAAGCAGAACTAAATGATGGCTTATGCTAACAAGCCCCAGGTTTGTCTTTGCAGGGAGTGTAACTGAGTGTCCCCATGGCCTGGGCTGTCTGTGCACTGTGAGCAGGGTTTGACTGAGCCCAGGGACTCCAGAGGGATGACAGAAGTGGTGCTAAGCTTAGTTTAACACAATCTGCAGAAGCAGCTCTGCACAGTTGCTATAACACCATGTTAAACTAGGCTAAACTCTGAGTGCTGCTGCAGTCACTGCTTTTGGATCCACGCTGGAGTCAGTCTGTTGGAATGTTCCTCTCCTTTACAAAACACATAATCTCCTTGAAAACCATCTAGTTTCCTGAGAGCTACTCAATGTAGGGGAAAAAGGCTGACAGTGTTCCCTCCTGCCTGCTGATGTAGTAAATTTACTGATTCCTTATCTGCAGTGACACCAACCACAAATTTATATTCGTTTTTGAAATTGTATTTATGAGCAGCTTCTCTGTTCGTATCATCTTCTCCAATATGCCCGTTTATTTGTATTACTTCTCAAGAAAGCTCGGTTTTTGAAAGAATATTTTGGAACACACCCCTGCCCCCAGTTTATTATTGTTACTATTTTTAAAAATCTTCAACCTGACTTAAAGGGAAAACCCTCCTCTCCTTGCCAGCACCCCAAACAAATCCCCTTTTCCACTTCATCTCTTGGTGAATTTGGGGGTTTGAAAGTATCCTGGGCAGGATTCCCCACCTGTCACAAAGCAACATATGGTCCTAACAGAGCTCTAAAACATCTGGCTGAGCAGTGAGCCTCACCTGTTGATAACTCAGTGGATGACAATTTCTGAATGGAACAAGATTTCAGGAAGAAGAGACAGTTCCCAGACCTCCTTTTACATCCCACTGATAACAATCACAACACTTTATTGTTTTTCAACAAAATGCTTCTCTTTCTTAATTTGAGTTGTGTTTTAAGATTAAAAAACAAAAGTTGGGTGTGTTGATGGTCAGGGGAAATATTCCAGATGTATCTGAAATCGCATTTCTTGAGAAATTTAGAAAAAGTGTTTTGTGTTTCTTGCTTGGGGAGGTGATTTCTTCTGCTTGTACTGTCGAGTGAAAGTCAGGGGAGATTACTTTGACATAATCTCAATGTGTGTCCTGCTGAAGGAAAAGTGCTTGTCCTGGAGTCTTTGGCAGAAGTCCCACACAGAAAATTGAAGTTCATCTTCCCAAATCCTCTCTGTAAGTCTGCTTGTCTGCCTGGATAAAGTCTTCTTCCACTCCCTGTGCTGTTTTGCTGCTGTTTTTAGTGGCTTCAGAGCTGAACCACCAGCATCCATCTTAAAGGATGAGCAAAGTGACCCTTTCAGTCTCTTGCCTAATTCACACTGGCTGCTCTGCCATTAGTTACCTAATGATTTGTGAAATATTTTGTGATATACCTTGTGGTCTTCAGCTGAACACTCCCTTGTAAGTGTCTAATGTTAGCAGTAATGGTGATACATGGCAAGTCACTGGTGCTTTTCCTCACGCATTTCTCTCTCATTGAAGCATCTTAGGTGGTTAAAAACTTCTGCAGCATGGTGAAACTTTGAGGGGTTTTGGCAGCATCAGTGGAACCACACAAGCAGAGCTTCCTCTTGCAGGCTTTCCTCCTGCCAGCAGTTCCCATTCACACCAGCAATCTCTTCAGCTGCAGACAGGCTAAATTTTGCAGCATACCACAGTGTACCCTGAGATCTGGGTTATTTTTTTCCTCTCTCTCATTTTTTTTTCTTATTTCTCCACCCTCCATTTGGAGCACATCTGAGCATCTGCCCAGGGTTTCAGGGAATCCAGGGAGTGGAAGGTGCTTGTGTGGGTGTAACTTTTATCCAGCACAGCTCTGGGACCTGATCAGGGCTCACACCAGTGCCCAAGAATGAGTGAATGCCCCTACATGCATCTTCCTAATCACAACTAAGGATGCAATTAGGATTATTCATGTTATGACAACCAGGAGGATTGGATCATGTGCACAAAGCCAGCCCAAAAGCCCCACTGATTTTGGAAATGCCTGGATCTAAGATGACAGCCTTACTACTGAGAGCTGGAATGAAAGAGATGCAGAGAATCCATTCAAGAGCCCCAAGCAGTGTGATTTGCAGCTTCAGAATCTCTCTGCAAGCACCAAAAGCAAGCA
Source organism: Pycnonotus jocosus (assembly GCA_013400435.1). NCBI lineage: Eukaryota > Metazoa > Chordata > Aves > Passeriformes > Pycnonotidae > Pycnonotus > Pycnonotus jocosus. The sequence goes on along the minus strand of VWYP01006748.1, from coordinate 755,044 downwards.
GTGTGGTGTAGGTGATCCTGGAGAGAGGTTGGGTTCAGAATAACGCTCCTTTAAAGGACAAGATACATAAAGTTGCATTTTTATTTCTTAAATCATTAAAGCTCCTAATAGTCACAGTTTAAGACAGATACTGTATGTACTTATTCTATACAACTTCACACTGTCTCAAATGCAATATGGGCTCTTTCTCTTGACAGCTGTGACACAGGAACGAGCATTATAAAAATTTTAAATGCAATTTCATTAGGGGTTTTTGTCTTGCTCTAGGGAAAAAAAAATCCTGTGGTAATATTTTGTATTGTTTTTAGCTTATAGATAAGGTAATCCAAACTGCTGCAGCACAACTTGGTGTTAAGCCCTGCCTCTGCAAACGTGAGTGGCAGGTGCCTGACCCATCTGCCTGGAGAAACTGCCTCTGGAATGTGTTTAGTGTTAACTTGGAAGACTCTGAAACACTTTCTGCAGGAGTGATAGGTTCTACGTGGGTGGACCTTGGCATGTTTCTTAGACCTTAACTTTAATAGATGCAGTTCCAGGTGTAACAAATTACAGGCTTTAAGTCAATATCAGAAAAGATGAAAGGATAAAAATAGCAGAAGCTCAGCAGTCAGATTGGCAGGCAGGGTGGCCTTTTGATGGGAGCAAGGGGAGGGCAGGAGTGACAGCTCCTTCTACATCCAATTAGTTCCACCTGTGAGATCTCCAAGAAGGGACTGGATTCTCAGGTCAGCAGCACTTCCCCTGGTCCTTGGAAAAAAGCTAAACAGACAGTGTTCTAACATGCAAAGTTGAATATTTATCATTTCATAGATGCTTTATAGAATATTCAGTGATAGATTAGGACTTCAGCAAAGAGATTAATGCTGCATTCTGTTACAATGAAAGCTTGCAAACCAGCTCTTGCTTCCTCATTGAGAGTTTTGAATATCATGGTAACATAAAAATCTACTGCCTTTATGATTTCAGTATAGTGATAATCACAGGCCTAATCCTTTTCCTAACCAAATCATCATTCATCCTCTTGAAATTCTGATATAAATATAGATGCAAACACATTCAGTTATGAATTCTCATTTATGGAAACACACAGAGCATTTTAGAAGACCACAGACTTCTCTGTGTATTCAACATTCATGACCTGCATGTAGCCTTCAGACAGAGATTTTAAAATAAGCTAAAACTGAAAGTTAAAGTTAAAATAAGTTAAAACCTAAAAGTTAAAATGAGTTAAAACCTAAAACCTCCAAGACGCCACAGACTTGTAAATCAAATTAACTCTGCAGATTTTCTCCAAGGCACACCGGAGAAAGCCTGGAGCTCTGAATGGTTACATCTGCATTTGCCAGTAATTAGATAAATAAGGACATTTCTGTTTTGGCACAGCAAACTTTCCTCTGTCTGAGCAGAGCTGCTCTGTGCCTCGGAGATTCAGTCCTGCTGAAGACCACTCTAATCTGGTGTAGCATCTCAGAATTGTGCTTTCAAAGTGTGAAAAAAGGTGCTCAGAAAAGTGTAGTGAGAGCAAGCATCACCCTGCAGGAGCTGCCTCCCCGGGGAAGGGGTGTGTGTGTGTGTGTGTGTGTGTGTGTAAAACCAGCGACAAATGATCTCATAACTTCAGGCATTGCTGGAGGAAGCACAGGACTTGGTGACTGGGGGCACATCTGAACACTCCACTAATGCACAATGCAAGAAACAGCGCAGGATGTTAAAAATTAGCTGCTCTTAATGAGGGAATGAATCACTCTGAGCAGTAATGAAAACAGAAAGCCAACAGCAAATACTGCAGCTCTCGGCCCATTATGGTTTGGATGTGAGGTTTGGGCAATGTTGATGGTCACCAAATGAAAATGACCAAAGCATCAAATAACATCTGCATTTAAGAACTTGACCAAACCAGTAATACATTATGTAGATGACAAGTGGTACTTCTGCAAGCTATTCCAAAGGACATTATTGCTGCTGTAAACTGTAGTCACCACTTGATAATGATAATATTGATTTTTTTATTATTATTTTTTTTAATTTTACCCCTCTTCTCCAAGTTATGGCTTCTACCACAGCTAAGCAATAGCACTATGAGGGGAAAAAATTAAAAAATCAATGATTCCCTGGTAGTTAGCAACATATTTTTCTGTAAGACTTTGAACAGGATGTGCTGGGATAGGCTTATCATAAATATAGAAATGTGGCAGATTTTCATAGGATTAGATATCAGCTCTCCATTTTTCCTTTTTTTTTTTTCATCTTGAAGAGATCAACTGCTTGTGTCAATCTATAAATTCTATACTCAAAAATAATACAGCATGCCCTAATAGCTTGACCAAACAGCATAAGGCTACCTTTGGCTCCTGGTGTTAGGATTGATTTTGCTACACTCTCTGAAGCCCAGCAATAATTTCTGCTGTGTTCCTACTTTCCTACAAAGACCCCTTTGCTGTGCTGAGGCTGCTCCAGAGCAGTGGCCTTTGTGCAGAGCAGGGCTCATTTCGTGCCAGGTGTACACCTCAAAACTGTGAGGAGCTGTCATTTTATTTTTTAAATCTGACTCTGATGTGCTACAGGTGATTTTGGTGAAAAGGGAAAAAAAGAAAAAAAGAAAGAGGAAGCAAAAGATTGTACAAACAAAGGTTAAGAGGAAAACCCTAAATCCAGGAAGTTTTCCTTCAAATAGGAGCAGATGGTGGGCCCATCTGGCCAGGCAGAAATATGCCAGGCTGGGCACACTGAGAATGGGCCCGTGCTCCAAGATCCACCTCCAGCCATGAGCATCTTGGTGCTAGGCTGGTTAATCCAGTAATTAATTAGGAGGGCTGAGTTTCAAGAGTGAGGCTGGGAAGGAGAATTAGGAAAGGAAGAAGGTAGTGGACACACCGGTTGTAGCACAGTCAGAACAATGTCTGTATGAGCTTTGTGCCATGAGCAGAAGCATCTTTGGACCTTTCATTCATATGCCTTTCATGGGAACTTCATGTTAAAATAATAAAAAAAAAAGTATTTTCAGCAGAAAACATCTGAAAATGCTCTGAAAATCTCCTGTTTTGCACTGAGAAAACTTTAATCGGCAAAACTGCAAATAAAGTCACTACATCTGAAGATTAGAACTTGTGTTCTTGCCAGGTTTTGCCCTCATCTGTCAAATGACTAGGCTAAAGTAAACTTGAAATAGATTTTCATTTATTTTTCATCTTCACTGTAATCCAAAGACTGCCCTGTTAAAAGCCTTTCGTAAATCATTTGGTCAGTTTTTCTCAACAAAACAGTCTTTAAGTAATGCTGTATATCAGCCTCTTTTTTGACGTTTTCATTTTTTCATCCTGACATCTTCTCTTAAAAATAATAGAGGGTTTGTCCTATTATCTTTTTTCAAACTGTGAGGAGAAGGGAAGAAGGCTTCAGCTCCCTCCCCACCACAGCAATTGGAGTATGCAAATCACAGGCACACACACCTCACTCTGCAGTTTTCTTTTCAAGTTTTCCTTTCAATCTCACTGCCCAGTGTTAGGAGAGCAGGTGTGTCAAGAAACCTGGATTGTGGAAATCACACTGCCTTTTTTCCTAAGGTGCACAGCCTCTGTGTAATTCCTTCCCAAATGCAGCTGGGGTTTAACTCTAATCTAACTGACCTGAGGAATTGCTTCTGCTACGATCCACCACATCATTTGTGTTTGGCCTTTGCAGGCCAAGAAAAAGTCAATGATGATTCTACAGATGAAACAAGTGAAAAAATGCACTCCGCTTCTCGAGCAGATAAACTCATTTTTCTTATTAGTGCTGTGAGTAAAAGCTGGTTGGTTTGTGGATGTGTGTGCAGTTATTTCTTTAAGAAGAGTAGCAGCCTTTTCTTTTTCCTGGTTATCCATACTTTCCTGAGATGCTGTGGGGTTTATTGGTTGACTGTAATTGACTGTTAGAGAGGAATGAGGGGGATTTATCAGCAGTAAAACTGCAGTTCTGCTGCAGCCTGTGCTGCTGCAGGGGTGGGTGGGTGTTTTGGGATGCACATCCACATGTGGATGGCACTGAGGGACTGCACAATGCAGCCACTGAGCTTTTCTTCACCACATCAAAGACAATGTCAGTGCAAGAAATGTGTCAAGCAGCATTCAGCAGAGGCCTGTCTGCAGCTGCTGCAGACTAATACAGTGCTCTTATCTTCAGTGAACACTGTCAATCAGTACAGCTGCTGATCCAGCCCCAATTTACTCGTGGCTGAACCTGACAAATCCTGTGTAATTACACTGAACTTCAACTTTCTTCTTTTTCCTTGTTTCATCTCTATGGCAGGCAGATTATTGTGTGCTGTGTAGTTCTACTCTTACATCTGTTCGAGTGTGCTGTGCTCTGTTCTGTGATCCCAAGGGCTGGTTTGAGAGTTCAGCCCTGCCAGAGACAGCCAAATTCCTGAACCCACAGCAGAGGAATCAACCTCATTGTATTCTTCTGCAATTAGCATCTGCAGTGATGTTGAGATTTTCTTTAAGTTTTATTTGAGGACCTCATGGTTGTACACTTGCTTATAGCCAACTTTGTGTCCTAAACCATTTCTCTTCCCAGTGCTGTTGTAGGGAATTAAGAGGGATGTGTCTTGGAGACACAAAACCTTGTGAGCATCCTTCCTCTGTGTGAGGGTTTACCAAGGATAATGCCTCCAAGAGGGGAAAGCCCTCCCTGTTGGAACCAAGTGCTGGAAATATTTGGTTGGCTTGTGAGAGCAGCCATGCAGAAACTGTCTTTGCCAGAGGACAGGAGTGAGGTGGTTTTGGTGCTGGTGAGGATTAGCAGCTAAAGGGAGAAGTGGATGAGGGGAAAGCACATGAAGGGATGTGAGGGAGGCAGGGCCTTTCTCCCAGGCTTGATTTCAGCCTCTTGGTGCCTGGACAATGTCAGGACCATTGGTCCATGGGGAGTTTTCTTTCTGTTGCCACCAAATGCCTGGCTGTGACTGTGCCCATCCTGCTCTGTGCTTGAGGATGCTTTTCCCTGAAGGAGGGAGTGCCCTTCCCTCCCTGCCATGGCCACTCCTTTTAAAGAAGTGATAGGGAAAATCAGGTAACATCTGGATTACAGAGAAAAAAGCTGGAAGACAAAGGGGCCAGGATTGGTTGGCAGATGTATCTACAAGAGGAGCTGCAGGGACACTGCTTATCCAGGCAAATTTGGCAGAGTCCTGACTGTGTAATCTGATAAATCACTAGGAATCCCTTTTAATATAATCATCATCTCTGAACAAAACAGACAGAAAAGCTTCTACCAAACCTGAGTGGGTGAAGGAAGAGGACCAAATCCTCTCACACTGAAGGAGGATGCTTGAATTGTCTTTGTGCAGTTGGATTTTAATGTATTTTTTTTGCACAACCCATCAGTAATAAATGCAGTTATGGCATCTCTGGGCAAGGACTGTCAGTGCACAGAAAAAACCCATCTCATGATGTTTTCATATTTAAACAGACAGGAAGGGAGGAAGTGTAGGTTCCCAAAAAAGGTTTCACACAACGCCTTTTCTCTGTCAGTGAAGTGAAATATAACTGCCATGCTAAAAGGTTTTTGCAGCAGCAATTTGCTTTGAATTGCAAGCATAAGATAAATGTGCCATACAGGTCTCGATTTTTGAGCTGTGAAGGTGGTGAAAAGGAGAATGTTCTCTAGTCCAGAACAAAAAGATATTTAGAAATATCTTGTTTCAAAGCTCCCCAAACATCTTAGCACAAGCAGAGACACTCTGCATTCTCTGGTTTGTTCTCATAATGTGTTGCCCTCTTGTTTTCCAGCCGTACCACCAAAATTCCCAATGCCATTAGCACTGCTGTCATGTTCAATATTGTCAGACTTTCCTTTCTACAAGGAACTGTATGTCTTCAAGGTTTTTTTCCCCCCCCAAATATGCATTTTCTTAACAGGATTCCACTCTGAGTTTTTGCAAAGTAGCATCACCAGAGTTAAGGTGAATGTAGTCTTTGACCACAAAGGAGGAAATCTCAGCCCATAAAATAAGAACCATGTCAGTGATATGTCAGCCTGGAAATAACATGAGTCAGAGCTGAGAATCAGAATCCAGAGCATCCAATGGTGCTCATTTAAAAAGTAATAAAAAATTGAAGTACATAGAAATATTTGAAGCGCTGCATGAGAAGGAATTATTTTTTAAGAGTACTTCTAGTTTATATCATCCAGAGCATCTCAATGGAATAGCTCTGTATTAATAATATCTCATCTATTATGTATATTGCAATATGCCTAACACAATTGCTGAAGTAATTTGGTGTTGCTAATTCTTCTCTTTCTTTTTATTCCCTTTTCTGAAGAGGTAAAAAGATTAGGAGAGTAGTTTAGACCAAAGTATACATTGCACTACAGACTTCCCACAGATTAGGATTATCAGTCCCTGCATTTCTTGTTTTTCTATTTCAGCCTAAAAATCTCTGTTTTTCTAGAGCTCTTCTTCTATTCTGCTGCCATTTTAATGCCCACTGCCTGCACTGTATCATCACATCATTGCATTATTTATTTTTGATTATTTAATATTTCACTAGAATTCCATTCTCAAGTTACTTTAATATAGTCCTATTTTAAAGGTGCAAAATAAGGAAGCTAGGGAATGCAGAAGTAGCTGAATATTGAATTTTTAGTCTGAAATTTTGAATAATCTGGGTTAAAGGGTCCTGGCTTATCCAGTCTATAATACTCTGACCAAGATCAGATGTCTTTTGAGATGTCTTTTCTTCTCACAGATAGTGCATAAAGCTTGATCATTATTAATTATTTTAGATCTTTTAAAATGTTTGAAAAGTTACTGGAAAAATGCAGAGGATTTAGAAGTAAATCCACGATCCTTCAGCTGTTTTAGGCTCTTCCCCCCACTGTGCCTCCATCAGAGATTCCCTCTGTTAACTCATCACCAAAGCAATCGTGTACTGCTTAACAGAGGTGCTATTTTCTACTTTGTGTGTCTCCCTATGAATTGTGCAAGAGGCATTAGACAGCCCTGCCTTCCACTGAACACATAAAAAGGCAGAGCAGAAAAAAAAGCTTTCCAGATTTATTGCATTCTCTGTGCATAGCCTTTCTGGGAGGGAGAGAATTGGCAGCAGGTCGTGCTGTGGAGCAGAGTCTGCAAGGACACAGGAAAATCTTTGCTAACCCCCAAAGACCTTGAATAGCTCCTTAAAGCACTCCTCATTACCGTGAAGATATTTTCCAGGTATTTCTAGAGGGGCAATACTGAAGAAACATGTTATAAAATCTGGTTCCTCTTCCTCCCCTCAACCCTTACACCCACAATTTCCAGATCAAGGGGAGGAGGACAGGGAAGGAAGAGCAGGGATGCTCTGGTAGGAGGCAGGTCACAAACATCCTTCCAGATGGCACTGCCCAGTGCACCTCCCTCCACCTGCTGTGGGCTTCCTATGGCAGGAGAGCAATCCCATTGGGAAGAGGTGTCAGCCTTTTTCCCTTTCCAACCTGTGGTGAGCAGCCTCTTTGTCCTGCTGGCCAGCTGATTTCTAGAGGAGTCCCCTGTGTGCCACAGGCACCAGGTGCAGGGGCAACAAGCACCTTTTCAATAGAAAGGTTCTGTTTGATTTTCCCAGGTGCAGACAGCAAGTCACAGGCTCTCAATGCAGATTTATTTTATCTTGCTTGGAGGGTGAAAAAGCCAGACAAACAAAAAGAAACCAAAACAAAATATGAGGGAATATAAAATATTGTTGAAAATATTTCTTATGATTTGAAGAATCTCCATCTCCAACAGTCCCAGAGTTCAGCGTGGCTCTCTCCACTTTCCAGTAAAATTGAATCCTAACGATTGCTGAGCTGTGCATGTGACACACCAAGGGTTGTTTTTCCAAATGTTTTTCCTGTGGCTTTCTGGGTGTCTGTTGTGCCTGGCCTCTGAAGAGCAGGTGGAACTGGGGGACTGAAATGCTGTGCTCTGCTGTTTTCATTTGGGGCAAAAAATTCAGCCACTGACATTATTAGGCTGAGCAACAGAAGGCCTAAGTACTAATCTGAGGTTTCTTAGTCAGTTCTTGACTTCTCAGACCTTCACTGTTTTGCCATCTGCTGTAATTGAAAATTGCCTTCTGCAACCAAAGGGAAAATCTAATTTCTCAGCAAGCCATATGGGGTTATTAAGATCATTAAACCCTGGTATGCCATGATGCCTGGGCCAAAAGGACCACGGGGCACGTAAATATCATGTGATTCATTTTATAGCTTCAGACTGCAAGTTAGGAAATATTTTGATGGCTGTCTTATGATGAAAAGTGCTGGTCAGGTAGGTTGCAGCAAATGTTGCTTGGTAAGGTCAATCCATGGCAGGTTTGCTCAGAGCTGTGATGGATGAGAAGTGCTTTTAACAGTTTTTGATCACAAAGGGTAAATCTTTTGCATCAGTCTGACAAATGATCAGAACCCAGCCAGTGTCCTCAATTGTATCAGTGATGCCAAAGGCAGCCTTGAATATTGAGAAATCATAGAAGACAATTTCCACTTTTTAGGAGGACCCAGACTTGGCTTCTCATATAGGGCCTGGAGCTGATGGTATAATTTGGACTCTCCTAAGAATAGGAAAGCTATTGCCCTATAGATGCCTGTTTATGAACAGTTTAAAACTGAACTCCTTAATTTTTTTGTTCTGTTTTCTGTTTCTGTAGCTGTGATATTTTATAAGATTTCTCTCTAGCAAAAACCCACTACCGTGTATTTGATACAACTATGGGGGAGAATATTAAAGCTGATTTTTTTGTTAATAGGGCTTCAGAAATGAATGCAGGAGCTGTGAAATTTACATGAAATTAAAGAAAGAATAGCTCAGTAAATGCAAATAAATGCAGGAACAAATATTTTAATTTGGATTCATGATTAACGCCAAAGGATTACCAGCAAACCATTACAATGTGGTGATGACATAAAAACTCAATGGGAATTAAAATTCTATATTCTATATGCACTAGTTAACTGATGGCAGGAAGCTATTTTTAGCAGGACAGCTCAGAGTAATTTAATCTTTTTTTAAAAAACATAGCAATTGATTGTATTTCAGGTTTTGTCTATGTTAATTATGTCTCAGAATATTTTTACTGGTACAGTATTGTATCTGTTCCTTCATTTTAAAATGTGCCCACTGTGATCAATAGATTTATTCCCATTCTTCAAGTTATTAAATGAATTTTATTGAAAATAGGCATTACTGATTGCCACTTTTCCTTGGGCTATGTAACTAAGGGAGTTAAGAACAAATTGGTATGATTATATATAAGAATTATAGATAAGGAAAAGAGTGAAAAATGTTTCCCTCCTTCAGTTTTCCAGTGATCTCCTCTGACTGCATTTATTTTCTCACTGTGTCAGGGGTTTCTGTTTCAAGACAATAGAAACCAAAGCAGGTCTGGATAGACTTTAGTTTCTGTACCACTGGGGTCATCTTATCTTACCATTTTGAAATCAAGATAAATTAAATGAGGTAAAAAAAAAATGTATTTCCTGTTCTATTTTACCTGTCCAAATGGCTTTGGCATTTCAGTGTTCTTGAAAGTCACAGTTAGAATAAGAGAGCAATACTTAAAATTTTCTCCAAAACTGGGAGTCCACTCAAACTGTATATTTTTTTTTCCTTTTCTTTGAGAAACCATGAAAAAACATGGATGGTTTTCAATTTGCACAAGGGGTGCATTTTTTGGGAAGTTTTTGTTGCTTCCTAAATACCCCTTGAGGGTATTGAGGCTGCCAGCCCAGAATGGTACTCGGGAGCAGTCGGAAGGATGCACACCCACAACACATGCACGTAGCCATGGCTTTCCAAGCCAGAACTGCTTGGGAAAGGGGTGGAGATGGGAGCTGAGAGCCTTGGTGTTGAGTCAGGATGCTCAGACATCCCATCAGGATGCTCAGACACCCCATGGCTGTGTGTGCAGGTAACTGAACCTGCTGCCACTGTGGCTTCTCACACCAGGTGTTATCCCTCCCCTTTGCCAGGAGCATGTGCCTCCTCTTCTGCTGCAACCACGTGGGAGTTCAGGACTCTTGGACAGCTAATGAATATGATTTAGTACAAGCTGTTTATTTTTTATATTAAGTTATATTTGTACATTCTAAAACTACTGTTCACATAATCATGCATTACTTGATTGGTGCTTCTATTTTGTCTATGTGTTTAATATGCACTTAGGAAATATGATTGATTACAGTTCAGTGTTTCATGGCTTTCCTTTATTTAGTTCTTACAGTCTTGGTATTTTGTTTCTCTGTCTCTTTTTTCTTATTTTAGAACAATTTATGTCTTAGAAACCTTGACAAATTCTAGAGGGTTCTGATAAGAATGGCTAAAGATGGTCTGGTTGGAGCACACTGTGGCCTAGGCTGTTCAAATACATTCCTACATTACAACCACACTTCTGTGGCTGCATTCATTTGAGATGACTGTAGGAAGGAGCCCTCACCCTGCACTAATTGCAGTGTCCATCTTAATACATCTCAAACATTGGAAAAAAGAGTGGAGGCCTCAATAATGAAGTGTTTGCTGGCATGATGTGCACACAGAAATCATTGTCGTGCCTGATTGCTAATTAAAGGCAGCCCAAACCCAGTGAAATCCTAACTCATCTGAAACTAATGGGAATTTTATCTCCACCATGTGCAAGTTTTGTTTCTGGCTTCTTTATGCACTGCTGGTAGTGCTGGTCTTTGATGTGGATCACAAGTGAGCCCATGAGGGATTATGCAATGGAAATAATTTGAAGCCATCCCTGACCTAATCTGGCTTGAAGGAGATCAAGTGCTCACAATATTGTTACTGTCATACGAGGCTGAGCATGTCTGTATTTGTCTAACTTCAGTCTTAAGTGTGCCAAGAACTATGGATGTATCTTCCCTGCAATATCCTTCCCCTCTGCATTATCAGAGCAGTAATGTATACATGGCTGTTGTGGCTGAATGTCTCAAATTCTGAGAATCAGTCCAATCTGAGCACCAGTGCCATGGGAAAGTTGTGTTTTATTGATTTCTCTTTTCTCATTATTAGACTGATTCCTCCTGCACAAGATTTATTCATAGGTTTTGCTTAATTTTTGCTTTCAGCCTCACAGTGTACCAAATCAATATTTATTTTCACCTGTGTGAATGATTCCATAGCAATATCAGGCTTTCCCAGTTTCTGAGGAGCAGATTAGAAGCTCTGCCTCAATATCAGGGGCAACAGTGGGAACATCATCTGGAGATGTCTTCAAGGGATCATCTACAGCACTGCCTTTAGAGCAAAGCTGTAAGAGAAACAAAGCCACTATAAATTAATGTTATAGGACACCATTTCCTAGCTAGAAGCACTTTTTGTAACTTGATAAATGGAGAAAACTGAAGTAAAAGATACCCTGGCTTTAACTAAAGTTAACTACAGAAATCAGTGCAAATAGATTGGAACATAACACAAAATATGGTGTGATCTTCCCAGGAGAGATAGACAAGAAAGAAGAGAATACACTAAAACCTAAAAAATTGTTGGAGAAAGACATACTTCCTTTCCTATTTTCAAAAATTCATGCTCAGCTTCAGGCTCCCCAAATCTGTCTCTCTTCAGGTCAAGGTTGAAGGAGGAGTCAGAGCTATTTCCTTACTTCAGTAAAGCACTGCTGAACTCTGCCTGAGACCCACAGGTGGGAAGGCAGAGAATGAAACAAGGCAAACAAAGCAGAAAATCTCCCCCTCATTTAGAGGGAGGACCTGTCCTTCCAGCAAACTGCCACAGAAAGTAAAAAGGATGAGATCAAGCATCTTTCCTCCTTCCTGAGCCGTACAGAATTAACAGAGAGAAACATCATATTTTCTGTTGCAAAAAATACTCTTCCTGATAGATAAATCACCTGCTGTTCACCACAGCTGGTGACTTTCTCATTAAATAATGTTCTATTTAGTGCATCATTAGCCTTAGATAATCCAGAACTTCTTAAAATTTCAGGGTGCTCTCTCTCATCACTGGCAGAATGGGCAGGGCCACTTGCACTCCTCAAATCTCTTTTATTGATCTGCAGGCAACCTGATTTCGCATTGCCAGAAAGCAGTAAAAATTAACTTTTAGTTCTTGAGAAAATTCAGCTCTAAGAAGATAGATTAAGTCTAAGAGCCTTGTCTTTAAGGACAATAAGCATATAGTGCTGCTAATGGAAATGCAATTGAACGCCCCTTGCTTGGATAAGCATCCCTAACAGGATTGTTTAGTGTGCAATGATTTCATCTGACTAAGTGACTCCACTGCGAATCAGCTCTAAAAGTAGATTTCTAATGAAGATTAACAAAGTAATATTTATCTGGGCTGTGTGCTTAAACTCTTGGATCATGCTGAGGACCTGGAGCCCGAGGTGGATGAAGGCAGCCTCTCCTTTAGGATTTTTACCAAGAGATTTTCTCTTGTGTCTGCTTTACCCTTCACCACAGCTCCAAAATGGAAGGAGGAGCATCTGGCCTGTTTGTCCATCCCTAACAAATTTATTTATAATAATTACTTTCTTGTTCCTCTGTAGTTGCAAGCCAGTGGTTGATCTTTAGGAGGTGCAATGTCAACCCAGCAGGCTGAGATCTCTTTAGATGATTAAATCTGTCAGGAAAAAAAAAAGGCTCTTCAATATATGCATTTTCCTCCTTGTGTGTGGTCCTTTAAACCAAGAAGGGTGATAGATTCATATCCACACTTGGCTAACCATATATTTAAGATTTTTGTCCATTGGTCAGCTCAATCCTTTACAGGCAACAAGGGTCATTCAAGGAAGTGTCCCCCCAGTTCAGGTGTGATAAATGTTTTTGATTTCCCATCCCTTATCTGCTGAGTGGAGTTACACAGTGTATATAATAACACCCATATTTTTAAGATTTTCTATCATCTTGTTATCAGTGGAAGTTATAAATCAGAATATTCATCACTTTTAACTCTGCTCATGGTACCATATATATCTGCTGAAGTGTCTCTGTGGATAAGGCAGGCTATATGTAGCTAAAAGACCCAGAGAATTATGTTCACATCAGTGAACATAAAAGTATCATCAAGTTTTTCTGTAATAACACTTTTCAGCTGAATTGGCCATGCTGTGACCTCTGCTAAATTTATGGGAATGAGAGATTTGAGGCTACTCCCTGGACTTTCAAGTTCTTGAATGATTGTGAGAAGAAAAGGATCATTTAGGGATCCCTTCAGTATAAAGTGCTGCAATTCAGAGTTTCCTCGAGCCTTGGTGCTGATATGAGGAGTTATGTTTAGACCTGGGTAACCCTTCAGTTATCTCTGACAAAAACCAAGACATGAGTCTCTCTGAACCGTATCTGGGCAGATAAGGATTCAGAAAATATGTATAAATACAGTGAAGATTGGGTTCTGTCAGGCCTTCTCTGAGACATCTCAGAGTAAGAGTTCAAAGAAACTAATAATAACTCAATCTTTAATCTCACAAAATCAGAGTAGTATTTTCACAGGGATGTGCCTGTGTCTGGGACCATCTCAGCTCTATACTTTTTATATCCCAGTCCCTCTCCTGATTTCTGTCTGGTGTTTCCACAGTAATCTAATGCATTTGAGAGACATCACTCCACATTTGTTCCATATGAACAACAGCAATGTGCACCAAAAGTGAGATTCAACTTAATTTTGTAGAAATGATTCCTTGTGAAGTAAGAAAAGTCATGAGCATACAAAGCAGCCCTGGTGTCTGGTACAAGTGAGATGAACAATTCCATCTGCTCCCTGCTGCAAGGACTTTGATAACAATATAGACACCGCTGGAAAAGGCTTCTGTTGGGTGAACCACCCATGCACAGCACCATTTCCCAGGGTCTGATGGAGGTGATGCTTTTTGTGTGTGTGTTTTTCACCACCCATCACTGCATTTTCCCGGCTTTTCTGATAAAAGGACTTGACTAAACAGCAGGGGAAGGACTTTTCCTTGGCATTGTCCAGCCTGACAATGACAATTGAATGTTGAGTCTGGCTGAGTGTTTTTGGTGGGTGAGGCAAAGACTGTGCCAGAAAGCACCTGAGGAAGCTCATCTGGGGAAGCTCCCAGGGGAGGAGTTAGGCAGGAAGGAGACAGCAAGGTGGGAGGTGTGGAGAGGAATTGTGGAAAGACTCAAATCTGAGTTTCAAAGGGGAAGATAAAAAAAAGAAAATTCCTAAAGATCCAAAGGAGCTTCTGTAGCTACAAATTGTTACCCTGGGAAACCCCACTGGACTGAGAGCAAGGGAGGAAGAAAGGGATAATGAGCAGGGATAAGATTTGTTTGCAATTTCCGTGTTTCACCTGGCAGAACCAACCTTTCTTTATCTTGCTGTAGTCTGCTGTCCAACAGCACTAAATTTGAAGTTTAAAAGTGCTGTTGGTGTTTTGGACTGCTTTGAGCAAAAGGTAAAAAACATCTCCATCACACTCCTCTGAATACTTTAAGGTCTTGTCACAATTTAGGTGTGGGCTTGGAGAGGCAGCTCCATCTTGTGCCATTGAGGATTTCTTTTCCCAGAGTTATGTTACAGAATTTATTTTAATTCCAAACTGGGAAATTTGCTGGTACATCCTACTTAGGACTTTTGGTCTGCAGAAATCTTGCCAAAATCTTAAAGCTTATGGAGGCTATGAAATTGAAGCAAACAACTTAAATATTTGGAAGCTTTACAGCCAATCTGGGGTTAATAACTTGAAATCTAACATTTTATATCTTTTTTTTACCATAGCTAGCAAACCTAGCAGCATTTTTTTACTTTCAGACTTAGTCAACTTGAGAGTAGTCGATGCAATATTGAGGGATATTTTTTCCAGAAATAATTTAATTTTAAAAAGGGGGTTTTGTTACAAGTGGAGGTCACTGTGTAAGTTCTGTGTACACACATCCTTTAGAAGATTGCTGCAGACCATTTATGGAAGAACAGAAGAACATTCAAAGTATATAAATGAAATGTAAGGAATGAAAATGCTACCTGGAATTTTTGCATTAGTGGTGAACTGACTCTGATTGTGTTTAACTTTCAATGATAAAAGAGGTTTCTCTTGCAATATTAGGACCCTAAGAAGATACTGCTGAAACCACAGTTGTGTTAACACCTGTGATAAAATACTTCTCTAAGGTCACAGAACAAGTCTGTGACGTTGTGACCTCAGCATAGATCCTCTTGTGGTATTATGGCTTTAATTTTGGCTGCAGCAGGCAAGGAAATTTCGTGAGTAAGGATCCCACAGTCATTAGTTAATAAGAAGGAGAGCAAAAGATCTCTCAAACTCACCATGGTTTTGGTGAAAGCCCAGTGGAAATGCTGATCATGAAGGAAGCTCCTAGCTAATTTTCCCTAGTGTGTAATTTGGAAGAGTGAAATGAGAGTTCTGGTGATCTGTACATTGACACTGGAGGTTTTTCCACTGAAACCAAGGTGAAAGGCTCAGATGTCAGAAACTGGCAATGGTGCCAGTTTACTGATCACTGCTATAGGTCTGGTGTATGTTCAGTTCAGGAACACAGGCTGCCTTAAAGAGGAGGGTGCCAACAGATATCCAGCTGTGTGTGTGGCTATAGACACATTTTGATAGCAAAACCATCTTGGGGAAACAAGTAAATTTGGTCAAAAGGTGTGTGGCCATGGGATTCTTTGGCAACTTCCATGAAATCCCTCAGGCTTTCCCCTGCCAGGCTGAAAGGCTTAAGAGCCAGTTTGAATCCAGCAAAAACCTGCCAGCCTTGCTGGAGCTGACTGCTTCCCTTTTCCTTCACTATTTTTTCTGTTAGCAAAGGGATGTTTAATCATGCCTCTCTGTTTCAAAGATAACTGTGTGCCTTTCCCAGGAGTGATTTTTACAGTGGTTAATCAGAGGGACAAACTTGAAAGGGCAAGAAATATTTAATTAGTGCCTTTTCTTCTACTAGCCAGCAGTCCTAACCAGATGCCTTCACTTCAGAGCCATCCAAGTAATCAGCCTGGTAACATCACTGCATCACACATCAGGCACCTGGCAAGTCCAACACCAACTGCATCCCAGAAAATGTCTGCTGAGGAAGGCTACTCCTGAAAATTACTTTCAAAACCTGAGAGCGAGCTTGCACATAGGGCTGAAAACAAACTGCTTTTTGTATGTTGAGCTGTAATCCAGCCCTTACCACTACCAGGCACTACCAGAAATCCTGCAGGAAACCAGCATAACGAAGAGCTGGTTAATGGTGGTTTTGTTTCAGTGGGGAGAGGAGAAGAAATGTCAGTATGGAGAATAAAAAGCACGAGGGTTTTCTCTCAGTGATGTGATTTCATGCAGCACAGCTTCCCAGCTTCTATTCAAAGTCACACTGACATCTCGGTGTGCAATTTCAGTCAGTAGATCAAGAATTGTATATAAAACCCCCTGTCTTTATTCTTAATGAGATTTGCGTAAATAACTTGCTAGAAAACATATAATTCACTCCTAAATATGAATGCAGATGGCAGGTAAGAGGAACTGAATTTACTAGCCTTCCTGCAGTGTGCTTTGCAATGGATAATTCAAATATATATGTATGATATTTTTGGCATATTAGCTGCTCTGTGCAGAGCTAGCACTGGATTTTGTAATAATGATGTGTGTGCAGGACACATTTGCTATCTTGGGCACATTATTGGTTACAGAGTACTGGCTGGGAGCCAGCTACACCTCAGACATGTTAAGTTGTGAGAAATTATCCTTATTTCTATCAGAAAACCACTATTTTCCAGAAAAGCACGGTTCTGGAAAGTATTGACCTGATCAGATGAGTTTGCCAGGCTGCCTGCCCTCCCTTCTGCTGGAGTGGGGCTCAGCCTGTCCCCCACACATGGCCATGGGCTTTACCTTTGTTCCTGTCTGTGCCCAGGCCTAAATTCCTTCTTCAGCTACAACCAGCAGGAACCAGAGGCACATGGAAGGGATTTGGTGACCAGGTGGGGCAGAATGTTGAAGAAGTTGAAACCCAAATTTTCTGCTCCCCAAAGCTGACAGGTTTTGCTTATCTGTCACTGTTCTGGCCTTTTTTGGAACCAAGAGCTCTCTGCAAAAATGAGACTTCAAGTGCCCACCAAATTCAGAGGATATAGCATTTTAGTTTGTGCTCATTTCTAGGTGGATGCTGCTTTATAAAAATAAACTTGACGTGAATCTCTCCCTCCCACAGAAGCTAACGATGTTCCCTGCAGCACTCCTAAGCCAAAGTCATTCCTGTTTTATTGGCCCAACTTCAGACAAAGGTTTTACCTCCCTTCCTGTGCAAACTTTGAGGTCTTTCTCATATAGTAAATAATTTACTTTAGGAGCATTAAATCAGGAACAAAGATATTAGGAAAATATCTGCTTGACTTCAGCTTAATCTGTGTGCTGTGCTATAAATGTGTGCCTCTTGTTACCAATCCCTATTTTATGGAGAATTCCTGTTACATCAATTATGTCAGGGGAAGAGGAGTAGGCATAGAAGCAAAAAAAAGAAAACAACCAAAAAAAAAATACCCCAAGCTCTAATGAAACATATATATTGTGCAATCAATATACTACAATAGTTTCTCAGGAACTTTATATTCTGTACAACAGACCCAAATCTCCTTTATAGATTGCCCTTGTAAGACAAAATTTGTCAGTCCATCCAAGTTTGTAACCGAGGCGAGAATGGTGTAAATATTCTCCATGTGAGAACCAAACAATCAGAAAAAAGTCAAAACTGAGCCCAGGGCTTCCCCTTGATAGGGTTGTAGTTCAAAAATGCCTCTTGGACTCTGAAACAGGAGCATCAGTCTGCTGATAGTGCTCACAGGAGGAGCTGGCTAAAATGAATGGGTTTTTTTAGAGGCAACTGTCAGCTGGTGTGATGTGAGTATACTGTAGCAAGATTCTGAGAGCTGTCATGATTGCTTGGAAAAAGCAATATAATTTCAGGCCAACTAATTTAATCCTTTTGATGCCAAGAGATTTGCTCCTGCTAAGTCCAAACACAGAGATATCTCACCAGCACTTTTATTAAGGCAAACTATGTGAAAGGTTCACTCCATTTTGATGGACAGATTATTAGGGAAAAGCAATAATTTGCTGAAGCCTTATTTTCATGCCAGTTCTGGGAATGATATTAAAGTTAGCTTCAAGGCCAGCTCTCACCATCTCAGGATGGTGTGGATTTGGTAAACTCCACCAAGAATCCCCCTCAGCAGTATTAGAAACACAGCACACATCCATGCCTCAGGAATAAACAGAAATAAAGCTCTTCCCTAAAGTAACCTAACCAGAATTCATTCCCCCCTACTTTTTATTGTTTGGTTCACCTCTGTAAAGCTTTTCAGCATTTATATTCATTTCACACTGTCAAAAACTGAACAGAAGTAAGATAACAAATGGTTCTGGTAGCAGCTGTCACCACCTACTGTCTGTGTATGCCTGTGTGAGTCTCTAAATGGAAATAAAGTACTTTAATAACACATTTTCTCTAAACTGTCCTCATGGATAAAGTTACTCTCAAATCAGTCCATGAACACTTTCCAATTCAGTGCCCACTTCAGGCTGCATCTCTGTCTCTGCTCTGCAGCCTGAGAAGGTATGCAGCAGTGTGATTTAAAGACATTTCAGATGAAAAATACCTTAACAGCACACCTTCTCTGGCTGCTGCTTGCCTGCATTACCTGCTCGTGGTGTTTGAGCCTTCTCCCAGCGTGCCTAATTTTGTGGCTATAAATTAAGCTGCCTGCCTATTGTATTTTTTTGGATTTTTTAAATTTTTTTTCTCCCTTGGCTCAAGCCAGGAAGTGTCCAGAGCTACAAATTCAACTGCTCTGCCCTCCCTGTTCCTGCATCATTCCCTCCAGGAGCAGATGGCAGCTGGGAGGATAAATACTTCCAATTTCTTAGGGCCCTGAACAGAAAAGAAACTCCATTTCAAGGTGAGCTCTAAGGTACTGCTTTCCATAGAGAGAGGTGAGGCAGCACTACAGCTTTGTGTTTATCTGTCCTTGGGGATCACAGTGCAATGAGAGATGCAGGGAGCTGTGGGCTTCAGATGCCCTAAAGGATTTTGTGCCTGGAGAAATGCCCTTTGTGGGTCCAGCCAGCAGAGACATGACATGTCCTGATCGCTCGTGATGATGGCTTTTGAGCCAATATCTTTCAAGATGGGTTAATGCCTCCTCCAAGGTTGTCCTAAATATTTTTTTTTTCTCTACTTTCTCTCTTTTTCCCCTCCCTTATTTTACCTACTGAGCAATTTACCACATGGTCCTTGCCTGTGTTTCTTGGTGATTGTAAAACATGTGGTTTGCATCTGTTTAGGTCAATGAGGCTTTTGGTTGTAAGTGACAAGTGGTGGGTGATTATTTTTCATCAAGTATACTGCTTAACATTTACAGAGCATGGAGAAAATGCTTGGTGCTTTTGAGCGCCTGTCACCTCCAGGTAAATAATTTAAAAGCATGTGAGGAAGCCAATTAGAGTTAATTAGAAATTGACTGATCTGCTTTGGCATCAAAATTATTGGGAAATACGACTTGTCCTTTCTGGAATACAGATTTTGCTCTTGTGCACACACACGAGTGAGGAAAGATGTTGTTTTATGGTTAACTTGTGGTATTCCTTTGAGGAAAAAACCCACTTTATAAGCCATATGTGTAAGAGCAGTCAAGGCAAGAACAGGAGCATGGATCCTTACAGACACAGTGCAGCTTTATTTCATGGTGATGGGCATGTTGGAAATGTCTACAAGATTAATAGATTCAAATTCAGTGATCAGAAATTGGGAGCATGTCCAAATGGATCATTACAACAGATTCCCACTTTATCTGTTGCACAAGCCAGGTTTGAGCCATCTGTAAGCTTCACATTCCCGGTCTAAAATCTTCTGCAGCCATAAAAGACAATAAGTATCAGTACGGGGAAAAAAAAATCAATTTCTTGGCTTTGCTGCCTAAAATATAGTGATGGGACTATAGGGAGAGAAAAACTGCTGAGGTTTTTTTTTATTTTTCTTTTTTTAAGCAAGTGAAATGAGTAGGCTGTATTTAGGAAACAACTTTTTTATTAGAAATTTAAAGAATATTTCTGGAGAGTAAAGTCAGCATCTCCCACACAGGCTTTGGGGAAGGGGGGGGGTCAGTGATTAATTTTTGATGTTCCCTGTCTAAGACCAAGTATACTCCCAGGAGGTTTCTAGAGGACCTGTGTGGATGATAAGATAATATCTGAATCTGATTTTTAGCTGCAGAGAGTGGATTCTCAAAATAAATTTATAGCCTGTAATGTGCTCTCTCTTGAGGACTTTCATGGTGTTGTGCTGTGTCTGGTCTTTGCACAGCTCCTTCAGTGGGAGAGGGCAGGGAAAACCCTATAAAGTCCCACTTTGTAACCTTTTTTTTCCAGTGGATGGCCAGGAATTGCAGTCTGTGTGCTGCAAAAGGAAGGGAATTCTGATGGCTCTTTGGCTCAGAAGAAGAAGGAGGCGAGGGTGGGCAGAAATGTGGGTGTGCTCTGACTCAAAGGGCACAATGGGCAGCACATCCAAAGATCCTCCTTGAGCACTGGTGCCAGGGAAGCTGCCTGTGCCTTTCTAATGTGCCCCAGCAGCAGACAGACTCCTTGAGATGAACTTCTATTTTGTAGGTACTTATATGGAAATAGTCTTTTTTGTTGTTGTTGTTTTGTTTTGTTTTCACGTTAGGAAGGTGATGGAAGGCTGGGCTGGACCACTCTGCCTCACTCTGTGTGGGTGTGAAATGGTGTCCCCAAGGCTCTGGTGCCACAGCCACTGGGCAGATTTTAGCTCTCTGCAGATATTTTGGCCTGGAAAAGGGCATGTGCCAAAACCTTCTCTGTGATCAGTGAATCACAGGGCAATGAGCCCCAGGAAAGGTGAACACACAAGGTGTGCAGAGGAGATGCCGCTGGTGCTCCTCTCCTGCCACAGGGACAGTGCCATCTGAGGAAATGGAGATATTCCAGCCTGTGGAATAGTCTGGAATGTCTCCTCAACAGCACCCTGGTGAATTAATCAGCTGCTGTGGAGGCCTTGGCCTCACATTTGGGAAGTGTTTCATGCCTCAGATATTCCACCCCAAAAGCTGCGTGCACACATCCTGTGGACTTCTTCCTGTGCAAGACAGCCAGGAACCTTTCTCATTGATTTTTAAATCACAGGGGAGGATTATTTATGCAGAACAACAGGGTCTGAAATGTAAATCTGGGCAGGTTTTAAACAGGATGGTGTTCCTGAAGTTTGTTATGCTGTCTGATATTAGGAGATTAGTGTGAGACAAGATCTTTTGATCCTCAAGAAGGTTTAATGTTATTTTGTATCTAAGCTGTTAATAATTGTCTAGAGGTCTTATAGAGACACGTATATGATATCGTTTCCACTGAGCTTTTCAGCTAAAGAGTGATTTCTCATACCCTTCACATCCCAGTCCAGATGTTCAAGTCCTATTTCCCTACATTCCAACAGATGGATGCCAAAATTTAGGGAAATTTGCAGTGTTTCTCAATGCAGTGGGTTTATAATCTTCTCCATTACAGAAGAGTGAAGACTATGCCCCAATTTCTGCAGTTATTTTCCTCACCAGCAACAGAAAGCACTTAATTCTTAAGCCTTAACAGTGAGAGTTCTCCAAGGGAGCATTATTTTTTCCTCTCTCAGGCCAACTTTAATGAAGCTGACTAAGTCCCTCCTGATTAATTTAATGGTAGCTAAATAGTGCAGAAATAGTGAGAAACCACAAATTCTTCTCCTGATAACTCTGCCTTCCTGATGTCAGTGGTAATCAGCAGCATGCTGTCCAACATATAAAATCCCTAAATTAAACAAGCATTTCTATTTTCATTTCTAATAAATTTGGTTTGCTGTTTTTTTTTTTTCAATCCAATAATTTTAGTGCTAGTTGCTCAGAAGTGCCTGTTATTTGCATGTTTGCAAAACAACATGATCTAAGGAATGATAATATGACACGAATATATAGATAGATCTAGGAAAGACATTTTGGCTTAAAGAAGAGTCAAGAAATGCATGATATTTGCATCATGTAAGTTAGCACTTGCTTTAGGGATATTATTCAAATTTAATGCTATGCACACACTTTTCTGGATAAGGAGCTCTAACTCAAAATTTTGCAATGTCAGACTAAAAGCTTAATTTCCTTAAATCTGAAAGATCTCTGGAAATATTTTGCACCAGAAACCATAACTTCGAATTTCCTGACCTTTGAGCTTATTACATGTCATAATAAGCCCCCACAAAAAATGCAGAGGAGTTTTTGTTTATTTCTTAAAAAAAACATTGAACAAAACAACCACAGTTCCAATCCAGCAGCTTAAATTTGCTGCTTTTCTCTGCACCACCTCCAATTTGTCTCCATCCTAACAAAGAGGCAAATTGGAGACAATACAAAGTAAACCAATGAAAATACAGAGGTTTAGAAAACATGGCCTGGGAGGAAATACTAAGAGCACTGAATTTATTGAATTCAGAGAAGACTGAAAAGAGATCTGCTAAGAGGTTGCAGAGAGAAAATAGGGTGGCTAATTGCCCTTCATGTCAAATAAGGATGAAAAACCATTACGGGCTGTTTTGCAGCATGAAAGATGTGGAGAAACTCTCTATCAGCTTGCTGATATAGAGGAGTCTGTCTCACTGGAGGTTTTTAGAAACAGGACAGAAGTGTCTTTCAGGGATATTGTGTGTTTTGCTTCAGAGGAGAGCTGGATTAAGAGACTGCTGAGAAACCCCAACCCTACAATTCTGTGATTTCCCAATGACTCTGTCCACAATTCCAGGAAGAAATTCTATACTCTCCAGCTATTCTCTCACCACCATTCCATTTCCTTTTAGGAGGAGAAAAGTCCTTCTTTCTTGTCAGGTGGCAACACTTTTTGTCCCCATCACAGCTCATTTCTTAATGTAAGAGGAAAAAAAGGACTAGGAGAGAGTGACCATTTCTGACCTTACTCACTCACTGCTGTAATATTTATTGCTTCAAAATAAAGTGCCTTCAGTATGGTAAAAAAAAAATGGAAGTAGGATATTTGCTTGCCAGATGAAAACCTCTAACATTTCACAAATTCTTTTGAAGTAAGTTTGCAGTACAGTGCTGAAACAAGTATAGTTGGACCCTTTTTCAGGATGTCAAGTGCACAGCTGAAGTGATTGGGGTCAGAGTGAAGATAAAACATTAGAGAGAGTCCAGAGAGTTCACCTTGCAACAAGTTCTCTATTCTCATCACCAGCCATATTCCTGTAAAGTAGAAAGTGGCTCTTTTTCTTTTTTTTCCCCCCTCCGTTTTATTTTATTTGAGAGGCAGACACTGGCCTTTAAAAATCCTTACAGCTACTGAGGGTTTTTTGCATCATGTATTGTGGAAAAAGTCAAGCCCTCATCTGCACAGTAAATGTTAGCAGCCAGGTTAATTGTGAGGATATAGGGCATCCTTCAAGGTTTATAAGACAGCTGAGCTCTTGGAGATATTGTTTGCACAATGCTCTAATGCTGCCTCTTTGAAAGCAGCCTTTGGCTGCAGAGTGCTACTATTTAACAGGTCTAACACTGCTAAAAATCGAGACACTGATGCCATTATTAAATTTCATTCTGCACACAAGCAAACAGTTTATCATAGTCTGTTCCCAGCAATTGTAATCCAATTTTTGTTATCTTACATTGTTTAAAAAAGAGGGAGAGGGAGAGAAAGATACAGTACATCAATCTGATAAAAATGTTTAAATAACTGGGACTTTTTTGTGATTATGTTGGTTTTATAGCAGCATTATGGAAACACGACAGGGTAACTAAAATCTGATTACGTCTAAGTCCTTGCCCATTATGTGATTATTATGAACCATGACTTCTACTGGCACATTATGAATTACATGGTCATAATACAAGGGATTTCCAATATAATTAACTGAGATTAGCAGCACTGGAGAAATCTGGGAATAATGATACAACTTTGAACAATCAGTTTTACTGTAAATGCTGCTGGCTCTGGCTTCCAGGAAACAGGAGCCTGGTGGCTGGAGCAGTGACCCACCTGCTGGGCTTTCCTATACCTCCTTTCTCTTCCCTCCCCTCTGTGAAATTAATTGCAACCTTGCCAGAGTGGTAGGTACTCACTCTTTTACTCTTTTCTTGTCTCGTATTATACTGATAAAACTCGAGGCTGGATCAGAGATTTTGAATAAAGTCAGAGGTCTGTAGATCCCTCCTTTAGGGGGCTCAGCCTGAAACTGGAAAGGACTCTGCTTTTGAAAGCTCAGAAAGAACCACTTATCAAAGAACAGGACTGCTTGAGACAGCTCAACTTTGAGTACTTAGAGGCAGAAAGTCATGAAAATCACAGATTAGTTTCAAAGATGATAGCCAAAGTCGTATTATTTCTTTAGTATCTCAGGCAACCAAGAAACCTTTTCCCACAAACCCTCAGCTTTTGGATTCTTGGCTGCTGAAGACAAAGCCATCTGAGTCCAAAGGGGGCTGCTCACTATGGGAAGGAAAAGGGTTTAGATCCAGTGGCCATATTCTGGCTTTAGAGGAAAAAGGAAACTAGAGGGCATGATGGAAATACTGCAGGCGAAAAAAGAGGCTAACTGGACTCTTGTTTAACCAAAGGATTAAACATTTGATGCATTACTGTGTGGATAGCTGGGGCAGAGTGGGAACTTCCCTGACTATTGAGATGTCATTTGTCCCTGATAGAGCTGGGATTAAAATATAGAGCTTTTATTTTTCACTTTCTGTCCTTTTGTTTTCCCCTATACACAAATACAGTAGGAACCTTAGAGAAAAATAAAAAGATCACCTGAGATTTTTTTAGTTCAGTCCAGCACCCCCCTCCTTCTACTATTTATGAACATCTTTGTATTTTCTGATTTCACATGCAATTGCAGCCCAGGATTTTCATTCAGCCCTACGAATCCCAGAACTCCATCGATTTTGCTGCACCCAGGGAGCACAGGGAGTGCTTTGCATTTCCTCTGCTGGTTTATCCCTCTGGGGCTGGAGGAGCCCGGCCGCTGCTGCTGCTGCTCCTGCCTGAAGCAAGCGCTGCCTTCCCGGAGGGTCCTGCGTGCTGCTCCTCAATGTGCTGCGAAGTGCTGTCCTTGGGAGGTTTTTTTGGAATGTTGACATGCTGTCTGTGTGATACCAGCCCTCACAAACTCGGGAAACCCAAGGGAAATGTCCACCTTATCAGTTCAGACCAACTCTGTTTCTGTTTCCATTAGTTTTGACACAGAAATATGAAGTGGAGGTCTTGGGAATATCCACTTGCCAGTCTCTAATGGTGTTTCTTCTTTTGTCCTGGCTTGTTTTTCTTTGCCTTCAGATTTCTGTTCAGGATTTGCTCTGTCTGCACCATTTCTTTTGTTGTCTTTCTTTCTGTTTCCCTGCCTTCTTCCATGACTGAAAGAAAAATAGCAAGAGGTGAGGGGATAATTGTGTGATTTCAGGTAATTTCAGCAGACTTTTTTCAGCAATGTGCTGAGCAATCACAACTCCTATTGAGTTCAGTGGGGATGGAAAACCACGGGCCCTTCCTTCCCAGAGAGTGCTCTGCACTTGTCAGAATAGAGCTCAAAGGAATCATATTTATAGCAAGCTATTTTGAATGGCAGCAGTAAAGCAGCTGGAGGAGGCTAATGCACTTGCATCTGGCAGCAATTTTACCTGTTTGTAAGACATTCAATCCCTTTTTAAAACAAACCATAGCACAGCCTAAAGACTGGAAGCTGCATTTTCCAGTCCTGGCTTCAGCACAGGGCAATTTGGGAAATTATGATTTCTCTTGACTGTGCAGTGGAGCAGAGAGACTCCAGGCAGCCCCACCTGGTGATCTCGGTGCCATGTCGCGCCACCAGAACTGTCACACACGTGACACACTTGTGGCCCTGCAGGATGAGGCCACAGCCTGTTCTGGAGAGGAGCACAGGACTTTCAGAGCCTCCTGGGTGGGCTTTGCACTGGAAAATGGGTCTGCCTCAGATATAAATTTATAGGAGTTTCCCTCTGAGCAGCCACATGGTCCTGAGCAGCCTTTGATGAGAATTAGTGGATTTTTCTCCTTGCCAGAATGATGCCAAATGCAAAGCTCTCTTTCTGATGGGGGGCTGATACCAGTGTGGATAGGAAATGGCTGGACCAAACTGAATTTAAAAATAATTTGCTGTAGAATAAAAAGAAGAGAACAAACTGTGGAATGCAGATCAAGGATTCTTTGGTTACTTGCAGATATTTCTCTGATGGACCAGAGATGTGAACTTGGCTGTATCAAGTGGATTTACACTGTTCCTGTTATATTTTTAGTTATTCAAGCTGATTAGCATGACTTTGGGCTGTTCAATGGAAGCACATAATATCAGGCAGCCTCACTTTACCCACTATCTCAATGAAAAAACCCAAACCCATGTCCAGGGAAAAGCTTTTAGAAAATCATTATCTTTGTCAATTAACTGTTTCCCCAAGACTTTTGTTAAAATGTCAGGTTTTGATTTTGGAAATGTTTACTGTAAAATGATTCTAAGGAATCACTAGGCGGGGGAATATATATATATATATATACACAATTTAGTGCTATAGTCAGAAGGAAACTACTCTAAATTTGTGAGCTCTCAGGAGTGATTTTCCTGATCTGTGATAAGCAAATTCAGCTTTTTGCAAATCTGAGGGTTAATCTTTGCTAAGAGATGTATGAACCTGGCGCCACCAGCTACTACAGCCAAGTTTTGTTGGGTCTATCACTAAGGAAATCATGGCTCTAAAAATGGAGAGGGTTGCATGGAAAAAAGTATGCATGCAAAATGAAAATAGCATAATTTATCTTTTAAAATCTTCTGGTTTTGTCTGTTGATTTCCCAATCTATCTAACAAAACCTTCTTGGGGAGAGTGGCCTGCCTACTAGATAAGGTAAACTCACTTATGTGCATAATTTTATGAACCCTATTACTTATGCTTTTTGTTCTGTATCTAGTTTGATTCTGCTTTCAACACCTTCTCCTATTATCTCACATCAGATTAGAGAAGAACCCGCTGATAAATCGCACTGGCATTTCAGCTGGCACCTAGTTTTTAAATTCTTTGCCAGTTCTTTGATGAGCCCTTTTTCCTTCAGAATTTAAACTTTGATTTCAACCAAAAAAAAAAAAAAGCTTCTGGCCTTGCAGATGTGAAGTAAAACCTTTCCAAATACCAAAAAGCTGCAGTGCTTTCTTCCTGAATCTACATATAGCGAGGCAGAACCTTTCAGCATTGATTGGAGTGGAGTTGCAGGAGAGAGGAATTCCTTTCAGTAGTTCCCAGAGGGGATTAAGCTGCTTTGAAACTGGACCACTACATTGCTGTTACCAGCTCTTTGGGACGTGAATTCTGGGGGGCTGTGCTGCAGAAAAAAAAGGTCTGTTTTACCAATCTCAGTGAAAGCTGTCAGTACACAACACAAGCTGCTCTTTCTGAGGGTCACACTTGCGTGTCAGGCAGAGTCTGTGGAGGAGGAAGTAAATGGAAGGAGGGAGGGATTCCCTTTGGAATCATGCTGCTGGATCATACCCTGGCATGACTTGGAGGTCTGGGGAGACTGAATGGCAGCTGGGAAGCCAAAAGGGGACTTTGAGTTCATTTCCTACTCTGAAACACATTCCTTACTCAGAAACACATTCCTTACTCTGAAACGTGTTCCTAATTCTGAAACACCTTCCCCACCCCAACCATGTGGCAGCAGTCCAAGGGGAGCCATGATCCAAGTTGGAATGCACCCCATGAAGCGTCCTGCTGGAGCTCAGAGACAAATCCGGCACTAGATCTGGAGAGAGCAGTCATTTTCCCTCCCTCCCACCCTGATCAGACCTGGCAGAGGCTGCTGTTGCCACTGTTTTGGTTTGTTTTCCCTTCCCCTGCCCTGTTCAGGGTGGCCTGGCTGGGCCTCCTCTGCTGCCCCAGAAGCTCGAGGCCCTGAGGGCCCGTCTGTGTTTTGTGCTCTGAATGTTCAATGCTGCATGGCTTCTCAGGGAAAACAACACAGCATTTTTCATCCTCAGCACCATTGTATCTGCAACACAGGTGCATTTTGTGCAAAGATGCCCCGTTTGCCTGTCCCACCCTGCAGCTGTGTGGGGCTGATACCCCAGCAGGGCTAATTCCCCCTGCTAGAGGATGTGTGACAGCTTCCACATTGTGCTGCTTAGGCGAGGATGGGACTTTTCCAGAAAGTTAAAGGAGCTGAAGTCTTTCATCTGTAACAGCTCCCTTTCTCCCAGAAGGCTGTTGGAAATCACAGGGCAGTGATCTGCCACAGCCCATTGCAGACCAACTGTTGGAACGGGCAGAGCTGCTGTGTCTGGAAGTGTGGAGCGAGTGCAGGGCAATGGCACCGCTGGTGCTGGTGTCATCCCACGCCTTCGGTGTCCTCTAGGACACAGAAACACAGAGCTCTAACTAAACACAGCCAAAGCCCCACAACACACAGGTCCTTAGCTACCCTCCTCTGTAATAATTTCGCTTATATTGAATTCCAGATGTCCTGATCCATCTCTAAAGGTGAGGGTGGTCCAGTTTTATCACTTAAAAATGAAGGAAGATTTATCTGAATTAGATTTACGGACAGACTCTCTGAATGAGCATGTGCTCTGACAACAGCTATGCTGAGATCTGAACTGGAGATTTTTCCAGTCCATCTTTCAGCAGGATGACTTTTTAAGCACTTCCTTTACTGCTGAATACCACAAAGGCTCAGACAATCTATTGATGATGAAGGTCAGCACCTCCTTAGCAGCCCATAAAGTGAGTCTCTCACAATCAGGTTTCAGACTTTTTAAGATTCTAGCCATTTCTTTAGGCAATGAAGCAACCTAGTTCTTTTATCTTGCTATTTTTATTGTTTGAAAGCCTGAGTCACATCTGATCTTTTTTATTTTTAGTTTTCTTTTGGGGGAAAAAAAATCCAACCCTTAATGTATTTTTTTTTTGTTCAGTACTCTTGTTTCTTTGTGATAGACATAAGTAATGGCTCATTCACTGCAAATTCAAGACTCCTTACATTTTTCTTGCTGTGATAAGGGCACACTTGCCATTATTACAGCTGCATTGTCCACATTGCTGCAGTAAAGGTTTTGTCAGCACTTCCACTCTAAACACTATTTTTACTCACTGTATTTAACCGGTTTATATATAAAAAACCCCAATAAATTTGGCTCTGGGCTGAAATTTGGCAAGGTTAATTGTGTTATTTTCATAGTAGTTTGCGGGGATTTACCCATATTACCCTAACTGCTATTTGAGGCTGGAACATCTGTATCAATTGTCTATGTGGTGCTGAGTAGAAAAAGTAGTAAACTCATTAGGCTATAAACATAAGAAATATTAATCTGTATTAATAATTACTGTTCACAGCTATCAGATAGTTCACTAGGCACTCATGCAAAGACAGTAAGCTTAGGGTAAGGGTTAAGCTTAAGCTTAATATTCAAATTAAGACAACTCCAAACCCTTCTGTTGCTCACAATAACTTGGATAACTTAGATAACTAAATATAACTAAATAACACAATAACTAAAGTTGAGGGTAAATGTGACAGAACCAGAATGTAAGAAGCAAATCCTGGGTAAAACACCTGTGGTGTCTTTAAGGATAACATGGAAAATTAAGTGGGAAATATTATTAAAATAATGGAGAGAGGTTTTCCCCAGGTGTGTTAATAATGTGGTTGTCATGGGCTTCATGCAGAGTGCTCCAGTGCAGAAGGGAAAGGGCAGCATGAAGATCGTGTCCAGGAGTCCAGGGTGTCCCTAGGAAATACCTGGGCATTGTGTAGGCAAAAAAGGAAAATAGATAAATCCCCCTTCCTGCCAGCATTGGATTGCCTTTGAATAGTAGTGGGATTCATTTCCTCTCCCTGAGTCTTTCTCCTTTTCCCCCTCTATTTTTTATCTGGCTTGTTATTCCTTGAAGGAAGGATACAGCCAGCCGTGGTCCTGCAGAGCTGCCCCAAGTGATTTAAGAGTCTGCTTCTTCCAGCTGGTCAACACTCCCAGCTGGTCAACACTCCCCTTCTCTTCTGCTGCTGCACCTCCTGGTGCATTTCTGTGCTAATTAAAAGAGCTCAGGATAAAGAGATTCATTAAAGTACCTGAGATCTGAGTTAATCCATTTCATTTGGCACTGAAGCAGGCTGGAGATAAATACTGACCCAGGATGTCAGCCACGGGAGAGGGGAGAAAGGGAGAACCAGGAAATTTCTGCTCTTTCTGTCTCCTCTGACCAAAACCCATCACCTGCATTTCTTTGGTCTGTTGGCTTAGACAAGGCTGCATGTTTGGGCACATGGCTGCCAATCTATAATCAGCATTAAGACAATTTTTTAAAACTTTAAGGAAGTTGAAACCAGGACAGGCAGCATGTTTAAAAGTTCTAGTACTCACTGAAATGGGTGAGCCAATCTCACAAAATGGCTAAATAAAGCTCTTAATATTTTCAATTTCCTTGGGGCCTCTTCCCCTCCATGTATTCTTTAAAGTGTTCTTTTAAAACTTAACGTCTGCTGTGATGCTCAGCAATATAAACTGCCAACAATTTAACACAAAATTAGGCACCTCAATTAACTATTTATTGCTGTAGAGATGCACAAGGATCTTACTAACAAGTTGTTTGAATAAAATTAGAGCTGTAAAAGGACAGTAGGCTAACAACAACAATTATAATTCAAACCCAAGAGGAACCAATCTCCCTAGCAGCACGTCTCAGGATAGTGAGGCAAAGCAAACACAAAAAATAACATTAGTGATCGCAGCCTGGAAGAAGAGAAAGGAAGATTCAGCGTGTAGTGAGGGCTCAGGATGTGTGGTTGGTAACGAGTGTGACCAGGGAAAAATAGAGAAAAATTGAAGATGTTTTCTGCATATGTTTTTCAGGCACTGTGTGGCTGTCTTCCTTACACTCCCTCCTAGGGATACACTTCCTGTAAAAGTGTGGGAGAAAAATGCCGAGAGACAAAAGAGCCAGCAGGGAGAGCATTCCAGCTCTGCCTAGTGATGTCACCCCATTAGCACAAACCCCGCATTGTCAATTAGGGGAAAAAAGCTCAGCGCTGCCTCTGACGGGATGTGAAGCCCGGCCAGCCCTCCTCGACTGGATTCACAGCGAGCAGAGCGGTTCGGGTCCATGGCTAAAGGGCCACGGGGAGCAAAGAGAGAAAAATGGAAACATTAAAATGGGAAAGGATTTTACAGTAGGCTCCTGAAAAGTGGAGTTGTGGGAACAAATAATTGCTCTGTGCAAGGAACAAGGATGTGTGTGTGTGCCTAAGGTATAAACAGAGCTGTGAGTTTAGGGTAATCCCTAAATGAAAAGGAATGCTAAGATTGGTCCTACCAGTGAGACGGTGTGCTGAAACAGCTTGAGATTTTTTCTATTTTTTTTTTGGTACTGCAATATTTCCTAATTCTGTTGGGAAGACAAGAAAGCAATTTTTGAAGAGATTACAAAGCAAACGTCCAAGTGTCCTACTTGCTCTCATTCTGAAGGAGATGAAGAACTATTGATTTTCTGAAAGATTGCTTTGAAATGGTGGGAGCTGAGTACTTGTAAAGAACGAGTGCAGAGGGGCAGAGTTTGCTTTAGGAGGGTTGCTGCAGACTGTGCTGTGGGCTTGATTAGGTCTGCCCACATGCTATCAAGAAGTCTGGATCTCAGAGCTGCTCTGGGCAGCCCAGCCTCCAGGATGAGGCAGGAATTCAATGGGAGCTCACGGTGCAGAGAGGGCTCTCTTTGCTTCACAGAATAATCACATTCCTATGGGAGCTAGCCCTAGGAAAGCCCAAACCTAAAGGAGATTTTTTTTCACACCTGTAGTGGCTTCCAACCCTTTGTGCAGCACATCACATCAGCTGCCAGATCTGGGGCAAAGGAGGAGCCTCACATCCTGCACACCCTACACATCAGCTGTCAGATCTGGGGCAAAGGAGGTGCCTCACACCCTGCACAGCCTGCACTTGGCTCAGACACAGAGCCAGAAGGGTGTGCTGGGTACAGATCCTTCTCCTGCTCCAGCTCTACCTGACAAACAGCTTACCCAGATCAACCCCAGCCCAGCTGCTGCTCAGCACCCCAGCATGGTTGTCCCCTGACTGTCCCTTCAGTTTTGCTCATTAATATTCATTAATTGAGAAGAGGTGAGAGCTTCCATTTTAGCTGTTTCTGCTCAGCAAATGCAAACCACCACCACTAAATCTTGTGAGGTTTTGTATGGTAAAAAGCTAGCTGCAACACCCAAGCTCCTGACTAGGGCCACCCCATCAGAACGAAGGCAATTTTGGTGGAGATACTTCCTTCTGGTTACACTTTGGACGATGCTGGGGTGTACAGAAACTTGGCAAATCTATAAAAATACAAATAAAAATAAAATCAAACATTTACAAGGGGATGTAGTGACAAGACAAGGGGCAATGACTTCAAACTGCAGGAGATTAGGTTTAGATTAGATATTAGGAAAAAAATTGTGTACTGTGAGGGTGGTTAGACCCTGGCACAGGTTTCTCAGAGAAGTTGTGGATGCCCCAGCCCTGGAAGTCTTCATGGTCAAGCTGGATGGAGCATCCTGGTCTAGTGGAAGGTGTCCCTGCCCATCCCATGGCAGGAGGGTTGGAACCAGAGGAGCTTTAAGGTCCCTTCCAAGCCATTCCATGATTCTGTGATAAATCAGTGCTAGAGCTTCAGTCAATAGTTTTATTGGAAAGTAAGGATCTAGGATCTTCCTTTGTGTGTCCAGTTCTTTTCTCTGGTAATAACAAAACCCACAACAACTCCACAAATCAAAGTCAAGCAAAAGAAGTAACAGCGAGAAAAGGCAGGCATGAGAGTGGGAAGAAGAAGAAGAAGAAGTCAGCAAGTAGGGCACTGAGAAACTAAAGGAAGGTTTAAAAAAGGCCATCGTATCAGGATGCAAAGTGAATTTTAGTGGGTGGAGGGTCTATCTTCCTTCTGAATGCCCTCTATATTGTTCCACTTCCCTGAAGGAGGAATCTCCCTGGATAGACGTCATTAACTGGCATTTCTATTTCTCATCTTTTATTGTTGCAGCCTTTATGTCTTTGGTGCTGTTGTTCTTTATGACTGTTCTATCTGATTTCCAATGTAAGAGCAATAAATGGAAGAAAAAGTGTAAAAAACCATCAGGGTACAATGCAGGGTGAGAGAGAAAGGGAGCAGAGTGAGTGCTGGCAGGTTCCTACTGCTCTTCTGTTAACAAGGATGCTCATGCATCAGAGATCCATGGAAAACACAGCCTAACTGAGAAATCAGAAACCACATAGAGCTAGTTCAGATCCTCCCATGGTATAAATTAACATTGATCTGTCCCAAAAATTTTAGCAAGTCCAAAAAATAAAAGCTACTGATGAACTTTATATCTACAAACGAGTTGCTATGATCAGAAATTTATCTTTGCCAAGAGGACCATGCAAAAAACCACACCTTGATCCCTCAGCAAACAAAACTGAGTTCTCTTTTGCCAAGTTAGCTACTGAATTTCTATGACCTCAGCAGCACAATTTGTCTTGAAGCTTCTACTCAGATGACCCTTAAAAGCAGTAGTGGAATTCTTCTGCTTGGGTTATGGAGGCTAATAAAGACTCTGAGAACTGGTGGGAGGGCACTGAAGCATTCATGCATATGAAATCCCATGCACATCTATAACCTGGGAATTCTCTGCTGCCATGGAAAGCAGAAATACAGAACTACTGGTGCTTAATTCTCTTGAATCCTCAGAGCTGTTTCTTGTCTCCTGCATATCTGCAGTGAGCCATGGTTAAACAGGATGTTTACTAAAAATCCCAGACAGAACAAGGTGGAGGTGTTTGTTTCCAAACAAAGAAGGCTTTTTACTCACCTTCAACAAGTTGTCTTAACAATTACTACTCCCTGAAGGTAGAGGCTCACCTGAGACCTAGAGCTGGGTTTATTGACTGTGTTACATAAACAGCAGTGAAAACTGTAGGGTGCAAGCAAGGGAGAAACTTTTCTGGTGGCAATAAAATCTGTTGAAATAGCCAAAGCATCATCATCAGGGACTAATCTGGCTTGGAGCCTGCTTGATTAAAAATGAGAGACAATAATTTTCTTATGGCTCCGTAATTCAATTGAATAACTTGGTTTGTTATCTAATACTACTTTGTCATACGGAATGATCTGTATGTTGAAAGCCCTGCTCAGGCATAAACTAATTAATTTTCATGGCAGGACCAGTCCTGTGAAGTGCTGTGCTTCCACAACGTAAGGGGAATTGAGGAAGTGCAATAACTCACAGGGTGAGGCTGAATTTCACATTAGATATGTAATTAAATCTGATGAGTCCCACTGGGGTGCAGGGATGGTAAGCAGAGATATTAAATGAGTTAGCCATGGCTGTGCATCCGTCCCTCCTTGGCTCCTGACTCAGAGCACAGTGGTGGCAGCTTCCACTGACCCATCCTCAAGACTTTTCCTCATTCCACCACATCTGCATTCTGTTAATGGCACAGCTCCCAGGGCTCTCAGCTTGGAGTCAGTATTTCTGCAGTCATGTTAGACAGAACGAGGAAAATTCAGGGGTCACAGTGTATGATAGAACATTTGGAAAGTTCATCTATGTACTTCTTTACTTCACTAGCTGCTTTAGCAGATACTCAAGTTGTGCTTATTCCACTTCTCGCAGTGTGAAATAATGAATTTTAAACATTCATAGGCAGAAAAAGCCTGTGAGGTAGGAAAAAGAGAAAGGTGGAAAGATAAAAGACTTACATGACACCAGGTGAAGCACATGTCAGTAATCTGGGGATTGTATTAATTAAAGAGATATTTTAATACTTTCCAAAGTCATCATTACAAACCTAGAAAATGTAGAGTTAGGGTTTCTGGA
The DNA here is from genome assembly GCA_013400435.1 of Pycnonotus jocosus. Taxonomy (NCBI): domain Eukaryota; kingdom Metazoa; phylum Chordata; class Aves; order Passeriformes; family Pycnonotidae; genus Pycnonotus; species Pycnonotus jocosus. Next base: position 720,196 of record VWYP01006748.1, on the reverse strand, counting down.
GGTTTTTTTTTTTTATTATTTTTAACCTGTGTATTACGACTCTGCATTTCACCCTAATTGCTTTGTAATTTGACATGCAAGGGTTTAATATGGCAGCTGAGGCAAATCCAGTAACAACTGGGAGCTAAAGCACAGAAAAGAGCTCCTGACAGGCAGAGCTTCAATTCAGCAACTCTGTTCAGGCAATAGAGCTGTAACATAAAAGTTAGCAGGGGAGAAAAGGTGCTGAAAAAGGCCTGGCTAAAATAGCTCAGATTAATATTCAAGGTAGTTCTTTGCCAGCTTTTAGTTTCTTAGTATGGCTTTTGCTTTTAATTTCTTCTTTTAGCCGGGTGTCTTCATTTTCCTGTGTAATCCCTGTGAATGTTTGTTACCCCTGCTGCATTATTTTTGTCAATATGGATTTTAACCTTGAAGTGCTGCAAGAACAGTGGGGAGGTTTTTCTTCCCTTGATAAGCAGAAAGGTACATGGCACAAGTTCTATGGGTACAAATTTCTCATTCAGGTTGTATGAGCTGGTCTTTGCCATGGCTTTATGCAATGACACAAATTTGTAAGAGCAGTGACAGCCAAGGGGAATCCAGTGATAGTTGTGAGACACTGACAATAAAAAAAAAAAACCACAAAAAACCCACAAAAAACCCCCAAACAAACAAACAAAAAAACGAACAAAAAGAGAATCAGATCCAAAACTTGATCCTAACATGTTTTTGTTCATTTTATTAAATGTGTGGTCAGTTCTCACTTTTATTTCGTAAAAATTGCACCAGGACTGGAGCCAGTGCTGTCACAGACTAATGCTGATTGTGTAGCCCATGCTTTTTTAACCTTTAAGTTACACTACTCTAATGTTTTATTTTATGACCTTCCTGAGAAAATTCTGCAAAGCTCCAATGGATGCAAGGCACTGCAGCCTGAATACTAACTTGTACTAAGGTGACTGAACAACTTCCATCAGTTGAACAAGAACTGCATCTCTTCCTTTTATCCAGATGATTTTGCCCAGAGAAACTTGAAGTATTTGGTGTAGCTACACCTGGGCTGCAAACACTGTCTTATGAGCTTTGCCACAAATAGAGATCTTCCAAGGTGTTCTCTTAGCTGTGAAATTTAGAATTAAATTGGAGCAGGGGTTTGCAATTGCTGTTTTGTCCTGAGTACATGTCACTTTTGGTCAGTAACAGAATCTACTCAATTATCAGGCATTAGTACATTCAGATTTGGGAGGTGAGTGTTGGTGCTTTGGCTTCTTTGGCTTATCTGCTGTTGTAAACTTCCCTGGGAACTATTTTTCTGAAGGCCTTACAAGGTGGTTATGAAAGACTGAGTGTCGTGATTTATTCCTGTTGGGTTTAAGTTACATGTCAAACTTGGTTTCAAAATTATTTAAAATTGTTTTTAGCTAATATCAACCTGTCCATGAAAGAGCCAACAAAACCCAAAGTATCAGTTATCCTCCACAAACCTTAGAGTAAGGAAATGCATTGAGGATGGTGTCAACTGCCTTTGGAATTGCCAAAATCTGTGTTTTCTCAGGGCCCAGTGTATTGCTGCTGCAATTCATTCCTGTCACCCTCTGTCTGCATGAATCAAAAAGTGGAAGAGAGGGATGCTGGATTTGCAGCTTGCTCCAAACCTGCCTGCTGGCCACCCAAAGACAAACATTTTGGGGTGTCAGCCTGTGAGTTCATCAGCTCCTCCCCAAAGGCATAAATGCATTTTTAAAATACCTGAAGCATGAAGATGCTCTTGTACACCTGTATACCTGTGAAGTGTCTTTCCTCCTGTTTGATGCTCTTGTTTTCTTGACTGTTACTGTCTTAATGTTGACCAACCCTGAAGTGTTCATTTGGAACAAGAAAAATACAAACCAAAACTTACCAGCATTTTCTGCTGTCAGAGTGAGTCTGGTTTGCAGAAGACAGTAAATTCCAGGATTTTCATTTGTGAGGCAAAGTAAAGCCATTAAAGCTTTAACCCTCAGTTATTCCCAGCAAGGCCATCCCACCGTCTCAGAGGATGCTGGAATTAAGCTAATAAATAAGTAAGAGAAAAAACAAACCCACTCCAGAAAGCTAAAGGAAGGGACTTTGATCAGAACTTGCTTTGCATCCTGGCTTCTGTGAATTCTTGCTGCAGCTGCTCTTGCAGCTGCATTATTTTCAACATCAATCTGAGCAATGCCATGTAATAGCCTTGTTACAGAGGGACTAAAGAGCTAACAAATTCCTAAAGTCGTCAGACTTTTTATAAAATTTACATTCAGAAATACCATATTTAAGCTATTTTTCAATGTTTGAATCTCAATGGGCACAATTAGAGTTGATTTTTGTTTTGTTCCTCAACTGGTAGTTACTGCATTGAGCAAGTGTTGCTCGAGGTCACAGCCCTGCAAATGCACAAATGCAGCATCTGAATGCCATCGGAGTGAGATAGCATTAAACATGCAAACAAGGAGCTACAGAGAGAGAGAGAGAGAGTTTATATTTGTGAGGAAGAAATGTGGAATTCAGCAAAACATTTTACATACATTGAATTTCCTGAAGATTCTTTCAAAACAGCAATGATTTGCAGAATTTTCTCACTTTTGGCCTCACTTACCCCTTCAAATGGTTGTTAAGAGCCCTAATGACTTTGTTAGAACAAAGATAAACTAATACAGAACACTTCAAAGGACTCACTTTTACCTGTGACCAGAGATTGCCCATTAAAATTTGTCAGTGGTCACATTTGAATATTATTATCACAGGATTTCTCTATTTCCAAACTAATTTTATGCAAGCTTAGGTATGGATATTCTGGCAGCACTACCACTTTGCACAGATAAAATTAATGACCTTTTAAGGCTTAGGCACCATAAAGGGAGCATATCTAATCAAAAACGTGATTTAAAGTTGATTTTTTAAACTGGATTCAAATGGAACATTTGACAATATTATAACTCCTGAAAAGAGTACAAGTACCAAGGTATGGTCATCCTGAAATACCAACAGACCTCCTCTCCTTTAGCAACTCACAACTCAGCTTCCACAAGGTAAGTAATTAGATCACAATCTCAATGGTATTTTATCTCAATGATACTATAAAATAATTTCTCTAGTCCTCACGTCTGCAGGAAAAGGAGGCTTGGAAATGTAACTCATGTATGAAGTAAAGACTCAGGAAATAAAAGCAAAGAGGTCAAAGAATGTATTTCTAAAAAAACCCAACAACAACAGCAACCCAACATTTTTATCTGGTTGGATGTCCCTGGTTGCCTGAGGCTGTTTAATGTTTCAGCTTAGAAGTACAGAACGACAGAATGAGCTTTTTACTGGTTAAGTACTGTAAAAAGAGCAACTTCTTTTCATTTTTTCACTCTAATTATAATATACATGCACCTTTCTGGTAAGTGTGGGCAAACCATGTGATTTCTGTGCCTCATGGAGCTAATAAGACTTCCCTTCTTTTCAGTGCAGCATGGATCAACTTACTAATATTTGTGAAACACAAGGGAATTAGAATGATGAACGCCCTATAAATAAATAAATGCATCTCCATTCATTAGCCAGGAAAGCTCTGTTTTGTTTCAAGAATTGATTTCTGAAAATGCTTTACCATGTATTTTATCAGCAAACAAGATGACATTAAGTGGCAATATGTTAAAATTAGTTGCCTTTCATTCTTTTAACTTTACTGGAAAAAAGTTACATTTTCTTTTCAGATTTTATTTCCCCAAGTATAAAACAGATGCATTTGGATAAATAGATTTGAAACATATTATTAAATTAAATGAAGAAAAGGAAACATAATGAAATAAAATCCAAGTATCTGAAAAAAAAAATTCTTTTCACAGGCCTGCAGTAGAAATCTAATGTTCCTTCTCTACTTTATCCTGGTATCAAGATGACAGGTGTTCTATCATCTTTCAAAATACCATCTGAGATGCCTCTTGTGATCTGAACAAGAATGGGTGTCCATTCAGGAGAACCAATTTCAAAATCCAGTTAGATGTATTAAATCTATTTCCACATGGAGCACACTGTTTGTGCTGAGTACATTTATTACCATTATTACAATAAAATTAAATAGTGCCATCTGAGATCAAGTTCCTGCTCCAGTTCTCCATATTCATTGTGCCAGATGTTTTGAGGTAGACCAAGCAGAGGAAAGAAGCCTCCTCTGAGGTGAAATGGGGATACAGAAATCGGGCACAGAGGAATGAACTCTCCTCAGGGCAGGGCAGCTCCTCCCTTCCAGGGTTCCTGCAGCTGCCTTCCCTAAATCCCTTTTAAAACTGATCCCAAGCCAGCTCAGCACAGTTGCAGCCACTCAGGGGGTCTCCAGGGATGTCCCCACTGGGGAAGCATTTGGGAAATGAACCCCTGGCTCAGTCCAAGCCCTTGGGCATCCTGGAAGGGCACAAGAATGAGTGAGCACACTGAGATTGCATGGCTGTGCCTAGGGCAGTCAGCCCTAAACGCTTCACAGCCTGCCGCAGACCAGGCATTCCAGCTCGGCTGTTCCTCCTCTCCCTGGGAATACTTTCAGCCCAATATTTGGAAAAGAGGGAAAAAAGAACCTGCTGGAAGGTGTCTTATTTTATATACCAGAAGGGAATGTCTACATCCTGACAACCCTTCTTGTACCACTTGTGTTTCAAACCACTGAGGTTCCTTCCCACCCTGGAGCACTGGAGAAGGTATATCCATGCTCATCAGGACCTGGGGTCCACTAATATATGTGGTTAAAAAAATATAAATTTCTACAAGATGTTTCAGAAAAGGGTTTTAAGTAAAGTGATTCGTCTTCTAGGAGATTAAATTGCTGAACACACTTAAATCAGAGCAACTCGATAACCTTAATTTCTAAAGAAATTCTGCTAATGCATTTAAAAAGTGCAGTATATTATGGGGTCCCTGCTGTTTCTAACCCAGACAGATAAACCTTGTAACTGCAGGCCACAGAACAGAGCTGATGGAGGAAAACAGGCTGGAGTTATGTTCACAACTTGGAACACTGCAAGGGCTCAACAAGCATTTCAGAATAGAGTGGGAAATGGCATAAACACACCAGACAGCACTCCCAGCCTGGTGCCAAGCATTCCTCTTAACCACTGCGGACTAAAGAATCCCACAACCAGAAAGAGACAAGTGAATAAGAAACACAAAGTGAAATCAGCACAATTAATCAAGTAACTAAGGCACAAACCCTTGAAACACAACAAATGTGCCATATTGCTAAAAACATTGTTTTGTGGATAAGTGAATAAATTTACTTCCAAGCCAGGCTTTCTTTTTCTTTTCCCCCCAGTAGCTTTAGCCCTAATGCTTCCACTGCACATTTGCTTCCCCAGGTACAGCTTGGATATGGCATCTAATTTCCCTGCTGTAGCTGAACAGTTGAGGTGAGAGCTGGAGGGATGAATCATTGCATCCTGTCCATGCTTGCTGATCTTCTGCCTCTAAAAGCAGAGCAAAACACTGTGGGGAGAAAGACAGCAGGGCTAAAATAACAGAAGGGGGAAGGGAGTATAATGGGAATGCCTAGGGGCTCAGTAAAGAGAGGAGAAGCACTCAAGATCTGAGGAGTCAATAGAGAAATAAGAGGAAATGATAGAGTGTGAAATGTGGAGCTGGATGATGAGTAGAGCTAATGAAAGTGAATTTCCTGAGCCTGTGTAGTGGGCTCTCTGGTGCCTAACAGTGTGATCCCTGATCAAACCTTTCCCTGCAGTTGGAGTACTCCCAGTGCCTCTCCCTTGTGTGGTGTCTATTTAGAGGGTTGTTATAATTTGGAGATAGGATACAGGGACATGCAGATAAACAGTAATTAAGCCCTTTTCCTCGAAAAGGGGAAAAAAAAAAAAAAAAAAAAAAAAGGATAAACACGTCGTGGTCACAATGAAATGGGACTGGAAGGAAGATGCAAAATGGCAACAAAATTGGAATAAAATAGAAGGCACTTCACCTAACTCTTCAAAACTGTACTTTGACACTTAAATGACTAATGGGAGAGGGAAAAAACCTCTGGGTGGAGACACTGGAAAGTGGTTGAGACAAGGGCCTAAGCTGATCTCTGTTACCAGATGAGATTCTTGAGTGGAGATGGCTCAGATGTAGAGATTGCTTCTGTGTGATGGAAAGAAACAAGGGATTTTGGGCAGGTGGAAGAGAGATGGATGGAAGAAACCAATTGCTGTCTCTGGAAACTGCTGAGGCTGGGCTGTGAATTGGGGTGAGGTGAAACAAATGAGGAGCTGCTCCCTCATTAGTCCCCACTCCCTTAAGTGTGAAGGGAATAGGGAGGAGATGTAGGTTTCCTCTGGGATGGCCAGGAGCCCCATGTCCCCACCATGTCCACACCCCTCACCCCTGGCCACCAACCCCGCACCTCAGTGGTGAGCCCCCAGTCTGGGATGTGACTTTATACCTAAAAATATAAATGGAAAATTCCACACTAAATGAGTCTTCCCAAAGTAGGTGGCGAATTCAGCCCACCCAACTCATAATTTTAATAGTGGGCCCTGGCTCTGTAAAGGGTAACAAATGTGAAATCATCATAAACCCGGCTGAGATTACCATGTAAACCTGCTGCCTGGCAATTGAGATCTGATCATTTTTTAAAAAAACGTTTTAGCTGTGTGCTTATTAGTATAATGGAAATGTGAAACAAAAAGAGGAATGAGAATTACAAAACATGAAGTAATCAGCAGGTTTATGGTAGACACTGTCAGGTTTCTCATGTCCCCTGATTTAAGTTAAAAAAAGAGACTAAAAAATACTGGTGCAGACGCATTGCTCATAACATGTATTCAAAGTTGCCAGTCCAAACAGCATAATTTTAAAGTCTAAGCATTCCCTATACAGCAATGTTAGAGCTGAATGCTTTTTATGGATGCACTTGGTTCGTAGAGTTGGGTGATTATGCACGTGGGATCTGATTCACAGGATTTCTTCTTTGTTTCTTGGTAAGGAAGGTAAGAAAAAGCCTAAAAAGGTTTGTGCTGTTTAAAAATACTCATGAAACGTAAAACTTCAGGTTTAGAAAAGCCACAGAAAGGAGGAAAAAAATTGAGTTTCTGGATCTTTTGAAATTTCTACTGTGCAAAGAGTTGTAGTGTTTAAGGCTCATAAAATAGATTAAGAATCCAGTGACACACAAGAGTGGGGTTTTTTTTCTCAACTCTCTATTTGGTAATATATCAATAGGTCTTCTAGGCAGAAGAAAAGTCTTGCTGACTACATCAAAGATTCTTCGCTAGGAACAGACCTTAAAAAAAAAAAAAATAGACCTACTTGAAAAACGTTCTCCAGGTAATTCTAGCAGAGATTTTGCTTCTTCCCTAAAAATTTGTAGCCCTGCAACAAATCTAATTTTTTTTTCCCCGAAAAACAAGCAAGAAAAGAAAGTAGTTGTGTTTGGTTCAAATTTGAGTTGTCTGAGAAACAAGCTGCAGTTGTCTGTGTAGGAAATGGCCCAGGCAGGAAACACAAATTAAATAGAAGGACACAAAGTGTTGAGACCACACCGTTCAAGAGACATTGAAACAAAATCCTCAAATTAAAATGTTCTGCTTTTCAAAATACCAAGTCTTAAATGCCTCAACTTCTAAAAATTCCAGGTAGTCAAATGTAGTCAGGGGAGGAGGTTGGGAGGAACAGCAAGATGTTGACCTCCAGCTTGGACAACCTTTGGATGGGAACACTCAGAGCCCTGGGTGAGATGACTCCTTCATGTCCCTCTGAGAGCAGAAGAGAAAATAAGCACTGGCATCACGTGCTCTTGCAGATCTTTTCTAGTCAAAAGCTGGGCTGCTGCCATTATTTACTGAAATGATGACTTTTATTGCTCTGGGATAACTCCATGGCTCCTCCTCTTTGGGGGAGACCCCACACAACATCCGTGTGTTCCAAGGCCGATGTGTATATGGCCACTGATCACTTGGGGAGGCCCTGGAAGTAAAGAGTAAGGGGCAACAGGAAAAGCCAGTGATATGGGAATTGGAGAAAAGATGTACTGGGCAGAGAAGGTCACAAATGTTTCCTACCAATCTTTTTGCATTTATAATGTGGCATTTCCTGTTGCTGACCAGCTTCACTTTCCCTGGGTGATTTCATGCAGGCACTTGTTACAGATCATGCACCAGCAGCAGCTTGTGTTTGGACTTGGAACCATCTGAAAAGCTCCTGTTAAACCCTTAGGGAGCCAGTTACCTCTGGTAGCTGTGCCCTTCATGAAGCAAAAGTATTATTGGTAGATTTGCATGTTCCCATATCCAATAACTCTGAGTAAGTGCCATATTTAGAGCATCTATCATAGCATTAAGAACAGGTTTCTGCCATGCTGTAGTGATGGAGAACATTTTGTGGCACCCTGGAATTGAATTCCCCTGTTCTGAACATTCCCCCTGGCTTTGGATACCCCCATGCTTACTTCCTGGAAAACACATTAATTTTGGAGGCCTATTTGTTTTAATGCCTTCAACTGCCTACGTCATTCCTGGGAAAGGCTGGACCTGTGATATTTTGGCAGGATAAAAATCAGGATAATGCAGGACCTAGCTGAAAGCAAGGAGTGTCATTAACACTTGGGTCAGTGCTGAGGAAGAACAAGCCTGAGGAAAAACAACAGTTTTGTTCTCTGCAACATTTTAAAAAATAATCATAAAAAAGATCAACAAAAAGTTGAAGGAATTTAGTCCTGAATACAACCGGGATTTTTCTCCTCCCCAGCCTGCAATTTTGAAACAAATTACTTTTAATATTACCTAGATATTAATGTTTTAGATTGGGTACTCTTCATGCTCTAAAACTGCTTTTCATAAATGTTTTAATGGGTCCAGGCCCAATCCCACTGAGGTCAATTAGAAGATTCCAAATAAATCCTTCCTTCTCCTCCTTCCCTTAGTATGCAGCCTGTAAGAGGGCTGACACTGGTCTGTGCTTTTATCTTAAAATAATCCAGAAGACAATTTTCCTATGGGAAGAAACAATATAATTTGTGGGTGGTACTTACAGGGATGTTACTCAGGTAAAATCACTTATCTTTAATTTAGAGTCCAATTTTCAGACATGCTGAACACAATTCTACCTGGAGTTAAATATAGGCTTGGGTGGTCAATGCCTGGGGAAAACCAGAGCCATAATTTTTAACATATCTCATTTGGTCTCAGGCTTGTATTGTCCAGAATTAGGTTTAAAGTTGTTTAGAAGTGCAATTTCAATGTGTTCTTCCTGTAAATATTGCAACAAAATAAAGTGGTGTGTTATGATAAAGTAACATTGTGTTTTATTTATCTTTTAACTTCGTGCCTGTGAGTATCTGACTTTCATTAAAGCCAGTTTTAACTGGACCCCAAACTTTAAATAACTACAAGCATCTTTCTTCTCAACAAGAATATAGTAGGTCTTGGGTATGATACGCCATAAAACAACAGAGGATGAGCTGTAAAATACTTTGTGGAATATTGATTTTTTTTTGTTTGTTCATGTTCTGGGTGGTGAACTGGATAAATACTACTGTGGCTTGGTTCAAAATTCTGTTGCACCTCTGAACTTGGAGTATGATCTAGGGCAAATGTTTATTGGATAAAGCCCTGAGCTTTTGTGCTGTACCCTTGGGCTCTGAGCCCCAAAGGTCTGGTGGTAATCATAACTATTTTGAGAATACTCCTTTAATGCTCTTTAAATGCAATTTTTATAAGTACTTTTTGGCATGTTATAACTGCAGAGTCTCACATTTTTCCAGGATGTTTTAAAAAATCAGAAATGATTTCTGGTATTTGAAACCAAGCTTGAAATTGTGCTGAAAACAGTTCTCACAGAGACTTTTCAGCTGAATTAATTACAATACAATCAAGCTGTGGCACGTGGGACAAGAAACATCTGGTGCTAACCTTGGCTGATCTTCCTGTAGATTGCATTCATTAGTCTGAATAGTTTTCTCCACGTCTTGATGTAATCATTTTGCCCTTTTCCAATTTATGCACTTGTGATGGCTTTGGCCATCTTGACAAAACAAATCCCACACTCAGGTCAAGGACTCTGGAACCATCAGCTTTCAGTGAGAAATTACTTCTGGACTCATTAAATGTTTATTGTCTAAGGGTCCTTGTAATAGGGATTCTGTTTTGCCCATTAGAATTGTACATTAGCTTTCTATAGTTCAGCTGAAACTATTACATCTTCCTCCAAGAAGAGAACTTGAAACAGTTCAACAAAAGAAATAAGGAATCAAGGAGCACTCTTCTTTTTGTTGTCTTCTTGTTATGTTACCCATTTATGCATCTATGTACTGAGGAAATTCAATGGCTAAATAGCATCAAGATAATCCTGGCTTTTTAAAAGCAAATTTTAAAAAAATCATCACTCTGTGAATCTGAACCACCAAAAGAGCATTGGGAAAAATTCACATGTGCCCTCTTTTATTGTTGGCTGCCCTGTGCATCAGCAAAATGTCACTTCTGCAATTTTATAGTGTTCTCTGTCCACCCTGATGAGGAGCAAGGCATGAGAAAATATGCAAACAAAAGCCAGACTGCTTTAGATGCTGATGTCTTCTGAGTGCCAAAGTACTTCTGGTGTTTTAAATTTTACAACCTTACAGTTCTCAGACAATCTGGAAGTTGAAAACAAAGATGGGTTAATCTTGCACAAAAACACAATAAGCCTCAACTTCCTGACCAAATAAAAGATCCTGACCTTTGCTGGAAGGATTATTTTCAGTGGGTACTGCCACTCAGGCAGTGAGGAGCAGCCTCATCATGCTGTCCTTGTCTCCCCAAACTGCACTTTTGTGTCTGCTTCTCCTGAAGCATGGAACCATCTCCACTTGGGCAGGCTCCAGCTGCAGCGCTGACAGCCACATTTCAAAGCAGAAGCCCTGTGAAACAGGCCCGTTTGGGATGTGCCTCTGGCCTCTCTGCTTTCCCCATGCGTGGCAGGTTTGCAGCACAGTGAATTATCCACGGCAGGAGGAGCCCAGCCCTGGGATCCCCATCACGGCTCCCTCCCGGTGCCGAATCGATTCGCTCCCTGTGTGGCTCCACTGCTCCCCTGCTCCTCTTTCCTTTCCTCCCTGGCACAAAATCCAGCAGCTGAGGTTCTGCAGGGGCACCAATTTGGGTGGGAGAGGTTCTAAAAGGCTATAACAAATAGCACAACCTATTTGCAGCAGGTATCACACGTAATGTTCCTTATGCTTTCCAGAGGCAATTGGAAAGGGAGTGATTTTGACTTTGTATAGAAAATCCATTCAAATGTTGCCTCCTCTGCCAAAGGATTCTTTTTTTTTTTCTTAGATCTTCAGGTCTTAATTTCTACCTACCCAGATTTATGACACACCGTATTTGTTATAAATTATTGGGGTTTTGCTCAGTTGCAACAATGGAGGGTTTTAATAATGAGTAGAATTTGATTAGTGATGCACTGCTTAAATAAGGTAAAAAACTCTATTAAATCCCTTTGACCTTCATGACATCCACAAACTTGTTTTACATGAGGTTCTAGAGATACCAGGGTCATATGCATTTTTAATTATACAGTCAGTCCAGGGGAAGGCTGGATTTTCCCTGCCTATCATATACATCCAGACATGTACTAAGCATCTCTTGAACCCATAAAGAAATATTTCTGCTTAATAAACATGGGCCTGATTCTCTCAGTTTCTCTGGTGTAATTTCATTGACTGTCACTGAACTACTGCTGCATCAGGTCTATGAAAATGATAAAGCCAGCACTTCTGCTGATCATAGTATGTAGCCTAGAGATACGAGGAGACTTTACTTAAAAGTCTCGTGGCAGTTGCATTAAATCCTGGTGCAAAACTGAGAGTTAACATTTTAAGAAATGTGTATTATGAATAGTTTATGAAGAACATTTTTTTTTTTTCTGTTTCAGCTACTGGTATTCAAGGCTTCATATTATTTGTGAGTTTTGACATAAAATCCCCAAATATGGTGTTAATATTTCCCTGGGGATTTTATGTATTTATGTATATGAAGCCTGTTTTCTTTAGGTGTATTTGAAAGCTATTTCACAGTACAATGAGGTCCTGATTTTTATAGCCAATCAAAGCTGTGCCTTCCATGTAATCAGCTCTTTGCTTGTATAGCAGAACAAAGCAATGCCCTATGAAAAATTAAGTTGTATTTATTTTTTAATATAGTACTCAGAATATTAGGCGTATGAATCACAAAAACCTGAATCTAATTAAATTATCAGTTCCTACAGCAAGTTCTGCATCTTCTACAAATACAACTGTAATTGTGTTAAACATATCCCTGCTTAGGAATTCCCCAAGCTAAAGCCTTTGATGTTGCCTGCTAAATTCTTAGCGGAAATTACAACAATCCAAACACTAACAGGGCAACTGAAACCACTCTGTTGGTTAAACAACAGCATTTTTAAGGGGTAAATTCTGACTCTCAATGTCGTGCTCCTTATTTGACTGCCAAGTGTTTGCAAACATGGCAAGGTTTTCTGCTCTCACCAGGCTGGTGTCTGGCACAGAGCTGTGCAGCATCAGGGAGCAAACCTATCAAAAACCCGTGCAGGTTTTTATGTGTGCCTGTCAGCCTGCATTTTTTCACCTAGGCCAGGGGGATTTGGTGTTAAGGAGGGGTTTGGTAGCTGGAGAGCTTCTCCAAGCCCATTAATCATGGCTGGGTGTGGAGTCTCTCACACAACTCCTCACAGCTCTGCTCTCCAGGCTGTGACTGACCTGCTGCTCCCAACCCTTGGACTTTCCTTCGGGAGGAAAACTCTGCATTCAAACAAAGCTTCCCATCTGGGACTATCCCAGCACTGTTTTTTTAAGTCTAAAAAGGAGAAGGAAAATGAAAGTGCTAAAGGTACTGCTCTCTTGTTTTCCCCCTGGCTAAACCTCAGAGCTAAGTACAACAGCCTTCCTATCTTTAGGTCTGTGTTCAGCTTTGCAATTTGATTCCTTTTGCAACATTGAGGCAATGGCAGGAGAGGTCCAGCTGAAGAAAAAAAGAAAAAATTCTTCATTAGTTTCTAGTTCTTGAAGTCATTCCCTTTGTAATCAGATAAAATTTCTGAATGGAAAGTAGGTTCCCGTCATAGATATAACCTGAACACAAAACCTGGTGAGTAACAGCAGTAAATAATCCTCAGAAAAATATGAAAGTGCAGGCCATGACTGCACAATAAATGATGCTGATTCAGATCCCATGGACACACTCAAGGGGCTTCATTATAAAAATAATTGTGTTACAAAATATATCACATAAATGTACTTATCTTGAAGAAAATAATTACATTAAGGCTTGGAGAGTTCTTCCCCCTTTCCAATCATCTTAATACAGCAAAAGTTAAGCTGCTCTTAAGGAGCTGTCTACACTGATATGGAATTTTCATGTGTCAAGGAGCTTTACATGTGCACACACAGATCACAGTGAGCTCGCAAACACTGTGGCATATAAAGTGATACAGGTAAGGTAAATTTGATTAAGGCTATGTTCAATTTCTCATAAATGATACTGGCCTACCAAATTACTCATGTTTAGCTGGGACATGGAAACTAGTGGCAATTCTATGTGTAATGGCAACTTAATAGATCATTTTAACACACCTTCAAAGTGCTTTTTGTTGCAAATGTAGTTTGGGCTGTAGTTCAGGAGTTGCCCCCAACAATGTTTTGAATATGATGCTACTGTTAATTTGATTTGCCTGGTTTCTCAGAGGATGTGAACTAAAGCTGAACTTACTGTTACTCATCAGTGGCTAACACAAGCACTTTACAACAAATAGACTAGCTCCATTTGAGCACATTTCAGGGATTTCCTTTGTGTATTCAGAAAGGACAGGCAAATTATTTCAAAATTAAATGCGTAGAATGACCCAGTTTATTGCAGCTTAAATAACTGTGGAACACACATCCTTGAGAAATCCCAGATCCACAGAAAAATACATTGCCTGCAAGGGTGCAATAATACTGAAGGGCTGGCCGTTTTTCCTAAGCTGGGCTAATTCAAGAGGCGTAAAGAGAGTTCAGCTCACTTGCCTTCTCTCTGTAGTAAAACACAGCCTCATGTACCTGTGGTCACACAAAAAGTCTGTGATGGGTCATGAAAGCAAATCTGCAGCTTAGTCCCTCTGTAGCATCCTAACCACTGAAAGAGAGGAGCCACCAAAAAAATTGACTAGAGAAAGCAAGTAGAGAATAAAGGAACTTCCTGCCTAGTTATCCTCTCACTTTTTTATGTCTTTCGTGTTTTGAAGGCCTAACAAAAATTTTTCCATGTAGCATAGTTATTTTCTACACAAAATAATCTGATACCACACTTATCTGCAATTTTAGAAGCCTTCATGTGCCACATTCATATCTGGCAATTGTTAGAATGACGATTTTATCAGTTGCCAATATTTGCTCATTCAACAAGCAGCAGAAAGTAATCTCAGCTCAAAGACTTTTTAGAAATACGAGTTAATGCCTGAGATGCACGAAATAAAGTTCAGTATAATTAATATAGTAAAAGTCTCAGGCACCAAAAGGAAATTGCGGGGTGTGGGTGTCGTGCTGCCACCTGTTGCCTAGCAATGCTGCATACGTGTGGCACAAGATTGATAGATATCACCCACTCAGATCGCTGCATTCAGACCTTCACCGCCGCCCTGCCGCTGCCAGAACTGCCAAGAAGCAGAGGGAGAAATAACAGATGGCAGGAGGAGCCTCACACAGCAACTTCTTAGTGTCCAGCACTATACTGCCCAAAAGATCAGGGATGTTCAATTTTATAACCTGTTTTTTCACTCTGTGTAAATGTGCACTTGTGTATAAATATATATATATACATACAAAACTTTCTTCCTATCTAGGTGTATCTCTTGTGCAAAGCAGAGGCAATGATACCCTGAAATTAAAATGGCAATTCAGTTTTATAATTTTTAGTGACTCACATCGCATTACCTTTAAGTAGGATGAACAAAAATTTCTCAGATATTATAGATAATTATAATGTTATTACAGCATTCCTGATAGCAAATGCTGAAGTTAAGATTAAGATGCAACACAAGCATTTTAAGCAACTCACACCTTCTCAAAATATACTTTTTGCTAAAATTTTCCATGATCCACTTGGCTTCAAAGTCAGCTTTTTTTCTGAGAAATCTTTCTATGGAATTAGTTCTGCCATTTTTGAACCGAGTCAGGAGGCTCCATATGTTCTATTTTAAATTCTGGACTTGCATAATTCCAACAAATGACTAAAGATAGAAGCCTCAGACCTGACAGGTTTTATAATACTCATTAGAGGAAGAAAATAATCTTGGTTTGAAGAAAATTACTTGAGTTTTTGAAAATAATGGCATCCAAAACAATTTCCTGCACATGCACAAGCAGAATCTGAAGATGGTTTTCAGGCCAAAATGCTGTTATATGAGAAGTTCTGCTCTTAACTATTAAAAATCATTACACTTGAGGAGAGCCTTTTTTGTTCAGCCCCATCCATTAATAAGGATTCATTAAAATAATACAAAGCACAAGAAAAAAATCTAATTACGAAAAGACCAACCAATCAGTCCAATAGAGCATGAAGTGAGCAGCCATCTGTTGAACAATCCTGTTTGCTAAGGACTCAACATCCATCTTAGTCGTGGAAAACAGAGGAACTAACAACACAGAAACCAGGGAGGGCTTAGTAAATAACAACGAGTGAGACAAGTGAAATAAATGGGAATTACGGTTGATCCTAATGCCCAGGATGTGTGGAGATTGCTTTTCTGGGGAGCACAACAGCCAGCCATTGATGGATGATGAAGAGAGGGAGAGTACCAGCCCAGACTAGCAAAATTCACTGGATTATATGGAGAGGGATGGGATGGGATGATGGGAGGCAGCAGATAGCTGCTACCCTCAGCCTGGTGTGTCAGACCTGCACTAAGCCTGAGCTCAGTGCCTCTGTATGACTGACAAATATCTGCTCTGCAGCTCTTTGTAGGGTGGAAACACCTTTTGGGCTCACAAGGAGTTTCTCTGTTGCATCCTGGCTTTGCTCATGTTTGGTGGTGTTCAAAGCACTTCGAACAAATTTTCTGAAGTTATCAAGTGACTGAAAACCTACAAGTATCAGTGAGCTGCCTCCCAGCCAGCTCCTGAAACACCCACACAGCAGTTGCTGCTCACCACAGTCAACTCCCACACTGAGTTTGGGACTTGGGGTCGCTTACACAGAGCCTAAGACCCAAACAAAGCAGGTGCAGGAAAAGCTATTTAGAGCTAATTAACAGCGAATTTTAAAAGGAGAGGTTTTTAGGGGGGCTCCACCTTTCAGGCTGAGCACCTGAGCCAGCTGGGGTGGTGGACTGGCAGCTCCCCTTGTGAGGATCAGAAGCCCAGCAGTGCTGTTGCAGGTAGGTAGTTACATTGCGTTCTTTGAGTGAAAATTACTGGTTGTCTCTCTATTTTCTTTTTAAAATATGGCAAGAGGAAGAATTTGTAGTTTTATTGGCTTTTATGTAACCTTCTGCAGGTAGAGCGGCTGAAAAATGGAAGATTTTGTATTTTTGCACGTGGTGTGAGTGGTTCTGAATTGTACCTTTGAGCGTGGCTTTGACTGCAAAGGAAAATGAGGAGGGTCTGTCCTCTTTGGTGAGACACCCAAGCTTTGTGACAGGGAATGCAAACTCATGGGCTTGTGCAGAGAACACACAGGAGAGCTGGGAAGCTGAAAAGGAAGGGGAGTTGTTGTATTCCCTACCCTATTTTTAGCTAATACTATTAGAGTGCAAAATGTTTTCTACAGACATGAGAGTGGTTTTAGAAACAGTAAAACACAGAATTACAGAACTATGAGGAATGGGGATTAGGGCTCTAATGAGAGGGTTTTGCTGACTTTTCTGTGCTGTTTCTTGACCTCAACATGACATTTGTCTTTTTTTAAATCATTAATACGCATCTTCTTGGCAGCTGATGATAAAAAATTATGGCTTTTTTTTTTTTTTTTTTTCCCCTCATGTAACAAAAGGAGAAAGTATTTCATTTTGCTTATAGCTGAGGGAGCAAGCCTGGTCCTCTCTCCCACAGCAGCGTGGGTATCCTGAGAAAGCTGGGAGGCTCTGCAAGAGCAGGTGCCATTACTCTTAATCTCTTTGTGTCTCTGCCAGCATCACTAGGCAGAATTCTAGCTTGGAGTTTATATTCCCCCTCCAACGTTGTGATAACATTTACTTTGAGAAGAAGTGAGGTAGGGGAATGGAGCAGTTCAGTCTCACTGAAGCCCGTTCCAAGGTACCCACGTTCCTGGCTGGAGGAACGTGACGTTTCCAGCTCCGTTCTGGTGACAAGGAAGCCTTTTCTCCACTCAGAGGGTGGAAAGGTGCCAAGAGCAGCCCCATTATTTGGCAGGCAGGAGGTAACCTTACAGTAAACAGCTGTCAACTTCGCAGTCTAGCTGAATTTTAATGGCTCAGAGACTAAAGAGAGTTACGGTTCTGTCTGACCCCGCGGGGTCTGGGCTGAATTACTCCGGGCTGCACTGGAGCTATCACATTAGGGTCGGGTGACTTGTCTGTGTAAATTCCTCAAACGTGCCATTAAAATGTCAGTTCTGAACTTAGCTGGAGCCATAAAGCACTTCAGCACAGTTTAAATCTCTGATCTCGTATAAAACAATCAAAACAGAATAAAAAGGATATTGTGTGGCTGGAGGCATTGTCACTTTTGGCCATGTGCTGGTGGGTGTCACTGCTCCTGATCAGTTTTGGTTGCTCCTGTTCTGCATGGAACACAGTGAGGCTTAGTCCAGTTAAAACAATGCATTATTTACTAGAAAACGAAAAGAATTTGGCTTTCTGACTTAACCCCAGGATGTCAATCCCTTTCCTTATTCTTGGATGTTCATTAAAATATAAGAAGGATTCCCAGAACCACAAAATATGGACAACTACTTAGAAAAATCTTTTTCTTTTAAGAGGAATACTCACGGTGATTATTATTAGTGCTCTCAGAATACTGATAGAGATTGGAAAGCAGAAAGGACCTTTAAAATTGGAAAGAAGAAAGGAACTTTTAAATCAGGCCAGTGGCAAATTCTAGTGTGAATCACAGTCTGGAAAAAGGGGGAAAAATCCCCAAACACCATTTGGAGCAGATTGTGCTGAAGCAATGATTTATGACCATTTCTTAGGCATAAAGAAAGAACATTTAAGTCTGTACTGTAATTCTGCAGTTAGGCAAGTACCTTCAGTTGCTGCTGTGGAGTAGCACATGAACTCACCTATCTGTCAGTGACAGCAGACAATTAAAGCAGTAATTTAATTGGGGATTGTGGAGCAAAGAGTGCTGGGAAGAATATTGATACCTTAATAAAGGCTCAAGCTGTGGTAATGGGTCCTGGTGGTAATGTGCAGTATGATGAACTAGGGTTTTGATTTGAGGGAAGTTGTACAGAGATGCAGAACGAGTGAAAAAATACAAGTTACAGGTGACTGGCTATGTGTGGTGTCAGAACCAGGTTTGTCTGCCTGCACCTGGCCTGATGAGTGCACACCTGCCTGATTTTACTGCTTTTCTTACAGTTTGGAGGGAGGCTGTGCATTTTCTGACAGTGCATCTGCACACCAAAGCACTGTCTGTCATAGAAGGTGAGGGCAGATATACTCTCCTCTACTTATGTTTTAAGCTCTAATCTTTATATTATTCTGATACCCCTGCTCCATAGGAGTCAGAAATCCTGCAGCACTTCTCAAAAAATTATCCTGCAGTGCTGATGAGTGCTTCTTCAAAATGGATGCTGTTTGGAAGATAAACTTGTACCCTGCAGAGAAGATAAAATGTAGATTTATTGAAGCAAACAACAACAAAAACTGTATATTGGATTTTGAGTCCTTTTTATATTTTAGGGTCTATAAAATCAGGCTCCTTGCCCTTTATATAGTGAGTCAAGCAGGAAAAACCATAGAAAGTTTTCTTGATCACCCATCTTTTATGTCCCCTATAATGAAGCATATACCAAATTCGAGTGGTATGAAGAGAAATATCATATATCTTTAATAAAAACAAGGCAGAGATATAAAATTCCTCCCAATGCCTTATCAATGACAGTTTTCTTTTGATAGTAATACAAGTTCATTTTCTCAATACCTCACCAAAGTCATGGAGGCACCTTCAGTACTCCAAGTTTATTTCAGGAGACTTGGACCTCCTCACTTAGGACTGGATTTATTGCCTCTGAAGAAAATCCAGGTAAAACAGGTTTTATTACAGAAGAAAGCAGGATTGGGAAGAGGTACCTGTAGAAAATGCAGAGCAGCTCCTCCCCAGCCAGTCCTCAGTCCCCTGGCTGAAAGCAGCAGCTATTACAGCTGCACTCCTGTGTATTAAAGCACAGCACTCCTACTTGCAAGGAATTACTTACACTTCATGAGTCCTTGTTTCTTTCCCAGCTGGATCCAAATTCCTCCCTGTGCTGCCGTGTGCGGAGCCAGGATGAACCTCAGAGTTGTGTGGGGTTTGTTCTGTTAAACTGGGTGTGATAAATCACAGTCAAAGCACGACACTGAACGCTCCAGCGTTAGATGGAAGTGCAAATATTGAGAGCTTAGCTTACTTATTGCCATGGCAATCACCATTAAAATTATTTTTAGCTTATATTAAAGGTACCAAAAAAAAGAAAAAATCAAAAAGCATTTCAAATGTGAAGTACAAAGAATTTAACTTCAGAAAAACACCCCCCAACATTCTGTATCCCTTCAGTGAGAGGACCTTTTACAAGGGAGCCCTGGGTCTGACAATTTTGGATGATTAAATTTTATATTAAGAGTCTTCTTGAGGACAAGGAAAAAAAAAAAGGTGATTGTAGCTAGGCTGGAGCTGCTGCTGGTCATGGTCTGATTTTGTTTTTATGAAACAAGTGATCATAGCCTGAGCATGATGCAATATCTCTGCATTGTATAACTCTGGTGGCCCCTTGCTACCTCCTCCTATCTCTCAAATACAGACTTTAGCAATAAGTATTTTAATGCACCAGAGTCCTGTGGTTTAATTAATAGTTCTTTTTAGAGAGGTCTAACAATATTTGTCAATGTTTTTACTGGTAGGCATTTCACTTTCTCATTCCAAGTTCACAAAAGAAAGATGGCACCCCCCAAAGTATGATGTAATAATTGATTTCAAAATAAAATAGTAATTTTAAGAAGCCTGTGTTCCTTGTTACAGTGTCTGTGAAATGTACTGTCTAAAAGGCATGATAAAAGAGAACTCTCTTACTAGGGATGTCAGAGGGGATAGTGAATAGATACAGGTAATTACTGTTTCAAATGTCTAATGACCTTTTCACTAAAGCACAATGAACTTCTATCATGCTCTGTTGCTCTTGGTAGAATATGTGATCTTCATGCATACAGATGCACTAAAAAACCCTCCTTGATTTCCTCATAGAGCAGTATAATTCAAGAACTTGCATTGTAGATGCTATTTTTTCCCAGATGTTGGGGTGGGATGTTTGAGAAATAAATGCCTTAAGTCTGTATTGCTCAGACTGTGGCCAGAATTTGCAATGCCTGGTGTTTCTACATCATCTGTGGTGAAACACAGTGAGAGCTGATGGATGCCAGCACAAACTGCAAAGCTGACATAGGTGGCAGAGGCAGATCAACAGGGACATTTGCACCAATGCAATTCTCTGCTCTTATGTGGAGACACAAAACAGTGACAGGTGCAGCATCTGCCAAATTGAATTGTTTGTAGTGTGGCAGCCAGGAATATACCTCAGTTTGCTCAACAACAAAAAGTATTTAAGTTTTAAAAAAATGAGTAGCATTCAAAAGAAGATCAAAAATACCTAATTACCATTCAAACAATAAGCTACAATGCTGAAGTGTTTCATTATAAAATGAACAATAAAACTTCTGTGTTTTGTGTTTAGGGACAACCTGGAAAATCAAGAGTTCTGAGACAGAAAAATCAAACATATTGAAGGCTTTTGTGCTCCAATTCTAGAGGAAATGACAGTGCCTATTGTTGCTGTCTGTGTTGTGAAGACGTGAGTCTGATGATTAGGAGGCAGCAGTCCCTGCCAAATAATATTAGAGCACTTTTTTATACAGAAGTATCAGAACTACTCAGATGATTCTGATCACATCATTTCTCGTTGAATTCAGATCTGGGCTAAGTGGAAAATAAAGAGGTGGAGTCAAAATATCCTGTCAGAGAAGAACACTTTTGCTTGCTGCTTACATTAATCACAATGTATGGGGGCTCAACAGCTTGACCATGACTCAAGTGTGTGGGAGAATTGGGTAGAATCACACAAGATTAGTAAGTGGTTCCTTCATTCTGGCTGGTGCTATATTCATGCTGGAATACACTGCAGCACTATAATGCTGTTCATTTAAAAAAAGTTCTCTGACTGTCATAGCTCAGTCTTAGAAAAGAGTGGGGGGAAAAACTCAAAGGGTTTCTCACCTACTCACAGAGAAATTTTGCTCATTAGCCTTTGATAATTGCACTTTGCAGTGAGAACAAAAAAGTCTCATGTAAGCCATTTTTTTTGGTAAGTGTAGAAGTACATAGTTTCCTGTTTTAAATGCATGAAGCCAAATTTGAACCACTTTCAGTACTTATATTGAGACTGGGAAGGTAAAAGGTGTCTTGGCTGAATGGCTTAAGTTTAACCTTCTGTGTTGGAGAGCTATCTATAAAGGTGATGATTTCTGGACAAAAGGATTAATTGAGTTAATAATCTGAACTGTGAGGTAAAGAGTAATTTACAGTCATAGCCAGTGTGAAAACCCCGTTGTTTCTTTAATTGTGGTATTGACTGACATTGCACTGCTATAAATTGTCCTGCAAGAATGTATGTACACAAGCTTGAAAGTTTAGTCTGTTGTGATTGAGACAAAAAAGACCTGACTTTCAGAACTTCACTGGTCTGTAAAATAACTAAAACAGTTTCCAGTTTCCTCATTCTCCAGGAATGAGAAAGATGGTGTGATTTGATACACATTTTAAAAGAAAATATTGGAGTTATACTTCCATTTAATTGAGCCATTAATCCTAGAAAATTGGCTCCCACATGTAACCTGAAACCATACCACATTCTTCTACTTATTTTCTGATATCACCAGCTGAACATATATCACAGAAAATAAATCTGCTTTCTTGTTCAAAATATGAGCAATTTCAAGAGAAAACACCAAGTTGAAGAGAAACCTGAGGGGAAAAAAAAACCAAACCAGTAACTGCAACAGATAAATAAAATGCCTGCCTCTAACTAATAAACTGGGAACCTGAGTACAGTGTTTGACAATAATATAGGAACTATAATTTGGCTCACAAACCTCTCAAGAAGCAGTAAAAACTGGTATGTGTTTTCTCTAGGAGACGCTGGCTTTGTTGTTGACCTCATCATTCTAAGATGTTTCTTCTGTGGATATTCAGAGCACACAGCACTTCATCTGAAATCCCCTGTTCTGATTGCTGGAGTGTTGCACAGCTATTTCCTTGTACAATTGAGGCTGTGCAGAAAGCACAGCCCGGATCCCGAGCATGCAGTTGTAAAGGGTCCTGGGGAAACAGTCAGGCAATAAAATGTGCTCTGCACACACCGAGTCAGGCAGTGAAAAGTGGCCCGTTGTCCTTCTGCTAATACCCCCCAGGCCATCTGTAAGTGGCCTTTATGAACCACCTGTCATTTAGGCAATGGTTCGTTCGCTAATTAGTAGGATGGTCACCAGACCGTGCTGTTGGACAGGCTCTTCCTGCTGATGCTTGTGTGCAAAGAATGCAGAGTTCTTGGGTTTCCAATTGCAAGGTGATTCTTTACAGGGAGCAGAGTGCTGAAGATTTTCTCATAAAACCAGGTACAGAGGGCACAGACACTGACAAGCCAATCATCCCAAGAAGTGAATTTTAGGGCTGAGAGTTGGAGGTTTTGGTGTTTAAGCAGAGTTTTAGCTTGCAGCCTTTAGGGATGCTGCCAGTGAGCAGCGTGGGGCAGCTGCACCCTGGGGTTGGTCAGGCTGGCAGCAGGATCAGCTGAGGAGGGAGAGTTTGTGGTGATGCTGGAAGCAAAATTGGTTCTTTCATTGCATTCTAATGACCTACATAATTTTGTTTGGCACATGGCTTACCTTGGATCCACCCAGTTGCTCCTGATCTTGGCCAAATCTCAGTTCCTTTCTTTGTCTCCTATGATTTTGACTCTCTTTTATCATGTCTGACTGGCAAAGGATGGGTTTCTTTCCTGCTCATTTAATGCTACATGAGAAAAAGGTATTCAGGCACCTAAATTTGAAGAGAGATTATGTTTACAATTCTGGCACCTAGTTTTTCTGTTACAAACCAGAAAAATTTCCTTACTTTTGGTGAAATTATGTCTGCCTTTCAGAAGACACCTGCATTGATTTGATTGTTAGTTAAGGTCATTTAAACCACATTAAAATATATGTGCATTTACTGATTTTGTGGGCTGTGAATTGCCCTAGGGTTTCAGGACTAACTCTTTAGCTGTGATGGACATCTGGGAAATTTCCTGTACCTTTCAAAGAAGCCATGCCAATTTATATTAGCAGGAGATTTGGTCTTTAATTATTTTCATAATGAAATATCAGCTCTGAATACAAAGGTCCATAAATGCCATCAGTAGGTGGGGGTGGGGCGTCCAAAGATGTTTGAATTGTCCTTTCCTGTCTATGTCTCTTTATGCAGAAGTATCTCACTAAATATTTCTCTAAATGTGCATGGAAAATTTGAGCAGCAGATAGAATCTATAGTGGAAAGACAGTTGTGTATTTTCATGCAGAATTGATGACTAGTTATGGGAGGCAGAATTACCAACTCTAGAGAACACAGATGTTAACTGGCATAATGCCCTCTTGATGCAAATAAATACATTAGATGCTATAAAAGATTTTAAAACAGGAGAGCTCATCTTGGCAGGAGATATATTTGCTGGATTTGTGCTATTCATTTTGTTTTATAGAATTGCTGTGGATTTGGAATAGACTATTTGAGGAGCTTCTAAATGCTCCAGTGGAACGAGACTTTAAATTCGTTTTATTTCTGATGTTTTGTAAAGAGAAAAGGCATGCTTAATTTGTGCATAGACACTTCACCTCCCCTAGCACCCCAAAATGTCTGAGCTACACGCCTGGTAAACTAAGCAGTGACATTATGACAGAGTGATGAAAGGCTGGACAACTGCTCAAACATGCTGGGTTGTTGGTATGTCTGGAGCACTGCAGAAGGGAGTACTCCCTTCCCATTCAGAAGCTGGGCTATTTGCATTCTTCCTCCAGCATTAATATTCCTTATGAGCAAAATATCACTGTTATCCCCACCAAGTTTTTTACCACCTGTCACTCAAACTCTTGCTTTGGCTCCCATGTGATTATTTGAATTTTTTCCAAGTAAGACCTGGCAGAATATAATGTGACCCATCTCCTCCTAGAGTTCTTCTTTTGTGACAAAAATACAGGAGATTTTTTGTAAGTCCATCTTTGTATCCTTTTATAAGCTGAGGAACATGGGCATCTATTTAGGGCAACAGATTTGAAGGTCAAAAATCTGTTTACAACTGTGGGGAAGAATTGCCAGGGTAGTTTCAGGTGATGCTTTATGTGCTGTTTGCAGTGCCCTTTTGTTATATATTATTTTTATGAGGACAGTGAAAGGGACCCACACCTCGACTGCCCACTTCTGTTCCAGGGTATGACAGCAAGCCCAGAGAGAGGGGACTGGAGGAGGTGGACACTGGTTTGATTTATGACACCATTTCCTGTCTTTGAGTCATGCCATTCATTGGGATGAGTAGAGTAAAAGGCAGGAGGGTTTTTCCCTCTCTCCTAAGTGGCTGTCACACTCCATAGCAGCTGCTGTTACATCTTGCAGTCATTTTTTATCCCAGGACAGGTCCCTTTTAACTTCCTGATCTCATTTTTCATTTTTTCAAGCATTTTGAAGCATTTTGCCACCTCCTATTGTCCCTCCTGTTTTCCCTGATGTTGGTAGGTTTTTCTTTTTGTTCCCTGCTGTTGTTTTATGAAGCCTTTGTCTCCTAATAGTTGTCTGCCTCCAATACCTGCTACTGCGAGCTCCCTTTACTACTGTCTGCATTTCTGTGTCACATCAATCCTGCAACGTGACAGATGCAAATCTGTCTAGAATAACCTGTGCATGATGCATGCAACCTGAAAATAAACATTTATTTCAGTGTCAGGTGCGTCATACCTGAAAATAACCTCATTTATCTAGACATGTTTATTTTAATGCTTATTGTATAAATACCAGTATCTCAGCATACTCTACAATACCATCTGCCACTTGCTCTTCCATTATGCATAATTTAATATAGTCCTACATTACTCCAAGTTTTTATGTTGTTGAGTTCATGCATAGCTACAGCCTTCGACAGGGATACAAGTGTGGTGTGAAGATTACAGAAAATATTACACTGAGGTTTAAGTGGTACTTTTGGGCTGGAGGATGTTAATTCAGACAAGGTATCTGACACTTGCAGTTGCACAGTGTGGATCAGTGCAGTATTTTTCCATACTTGTTTTGAATCTTCTCAGTAATTTAAATAACCAAGGGTAAAATGACAGAATTGTATGATAAGAAATACAGGTATATCCCACTCACTGATTTTCCAGTTCTCCCCAGGCTAGACAACTTAATTCATGCATTCAGGTGAATTAACCTGTAACTTCCTGGATTGCTGGAGTGTTTCTGTGGGCCATTATCACAGACAGGGCACTGAAATGGCTGTATTTGATCATGCTGCTAATGCCTGGCTCTTGAAGAAGCCAATATACACAGTAGGGAGATATAGAGCAAGTCCTGCAGCAAGCTGTCATTAATCAGTATTAATTTCTCCTGCTACCACAACTTGGTTTAACTTTTGAAGCCCGAGATTACTTGCACCTTTGTTTCACATTCCAGGACATGCTCAGGGATTTCCATCAACTCCAGATTTTTGATAACATAGTTACACTATACTAAAATAATAATAAAAATTTACAACAGCTAAAGCTTGGTGCCTGTTTTTAAGGACAGCATTGAGTCTTCCAAGTCTAACCTCTAATTATGAATTGTTTTGGTTGCTGCATGCCCTTCCTCTGGCATAACACTTCTCTTCCAGAAGTTCTCAAAGACAAATGTTAGAAGCTGGGAATGGGATGCCAGGTAGCTCCTGCAATCTAAAAAGAAGCTAAATCTAGTGTCAGGGCAGGAGGACATAACCTCGAGCTGTGCCAGGAGAGGTTCAGGTTGGACATCAGGAAAGATTCCTTCATGGAAAGGATTGCTGAGCATTGGAATGAGCTGTCCAGGGAGTTGGAGTCACCTGGCATAGCCTCAGGCTGTGCCAGGAGAGGTTCAGGTTGGACATCAGGAAAGATTCCTTCATGGAAGGGTTGCTGAGCATTGGAATGGGCTGTCCAGGGAGGTGGAGTCACCACTCCTGCAGGTGTTCATGAAACAACTGGGTGTGGCACTTGGAGCCACAGTTTTGTGGATAAGACAGTGGTCAGTCAAAGGTTGGACTTGATTGTCTTGGAGGTCTTTTCCAACCTAAATGATTCTATGATTCTAAATTAAATCAATTCCTGCTGATGTGAATACCTCTACCTTCTTTTCATACCATTTTGCCTCTCCTTTGGTTCTGGTGGTGTGGTCCAAGGCCAGAGCTAAATTCAAGAGCTTGTCTGAGGACAGGACTGCCCTGAGCTTCAGCAGAGCCCTCTCAAGAAATCCCACCCCAGAGCTCACCAGCTGGCTCCTCCTGACTGGGCTTTTCAGCAGTACTTTTGCTCAGCCAACCTCCATCAATTCTGAAGCACTTTGTGCTTGATCACTGGTAATTTTTCATGTTTAAGATAAAACGCTTCTCATTGCCCCGATTTTGCAATCAAAAAAGTGATTTTTAGAGGAATTTGAGAACCCTTCTGCTTTTTTTTTTTCATCAGTGTTAGAGCAAACTTTATTGTTGAAGCAGTGGCCAAGGTCTGCTCCTGTTTTTGATACAGAAAGGGGTGATTGGATGCAAAAACCCCCACAGTGTGTGGAACTAGGAGTAAGATTTCAGAATTCCTATCCTCATTGACCTCAGCAGAGCTTTTCAAGACTCCATTAGTAAGTATGAGTCTGAGAAATGCGTTAGCAAATTCAGTGCCAGCTAAGCAGTGGGTAGGTTTGGCTGATCTTAGAGCCCTGATCTTATTGGAGAGAAGCTGTATATATTGAGCAGATTTTTCAGACCAGAGTGTGAAAACTCTGGATATTAAGGTGCTGAGTTGTGAATTACACTTGGCTCTGCTGCTGCTTTCCTAAAAGGCTTTTTTCTCCTTTTTTGTCATCCAGAGCTCCATGTTGATTTTCATCTCAGTTCTATAATGGATTTTAGGGATAATGTGGAGAGTGTATAGAAAGGAAAAAATGGTACCAATATTCAAAATTGAATTATGGTGCATCTACAGTGGCTGGGATGCAGTGTTCTAGCACAGCTGTTGAACCAGGATATTTCTTGAGGAACATGATATGGAACAGAACAAACATAAGCTTAAATGGAACAATATTCATATAAATATAGATAGTGCAAAGTAATGTAATGGTTGCTACCACAGATGCTGAACTCCTCTTTCCCACTCCATGTTTAAGTGTGATTTTTTTGGACATGATGCATGGTTTTTCAACTGAAGTAAGAAAATACCATGCTTTTGTATACTTAACTACAAGTTAGAATCTTCTAAGGCTGAAAATTACTCTGTGCAGTGTTGATGAAAGCTGTTTAAGTGAAACTGCACAAAGCATTGTAACTATAACGAAGAATCAAAAATTATACATAAAAGTAAAAAGAATGGCAAGCTGATGTTCCTTGTTGTTTTATCCCTTCCTTTTTTTATTTCTAAATTTTGCCCTTGAAATTAAGTTGAATCTACTCCCAAAAGGCAAAACACAAAGGTTTTATGCACAGGGAATGTAATGGGGCTGTGCTGGAGTGTTCTTTTGTGGGTCTGTATCTCTCACTGAATGCTTGTGTCACCTATTCATGATCATCACGTTTCTCAAAGTACAGAAGAAGAGAAAACTACAGCAAGATTTCCAGTGTATTTGTGTTTAGTTTGAAGTGATGCCACAATATACTCACCCTCATTTTCAAAGAAGTGTCGTTTAAGTAGACACTTGTATTTCTATTCTGATTTTGTGTTAAATAACTCAGGCAAAGGAGCTGGGCTAAGACATTTAACACCATGTTCCTCATGGTCTTTCAGGTGGCAGAGGAGGGTTTGACTGGTGTGCATTGCAGAAGTCACACTCACAAGTTTCACATAGTCAAGGGCAGGATCTCTCTGAATTTTTCAAAAATGTTGAATATTTACCAATCTCAAAAATATGGAATTTATTCTGGCTTTGATAATTGACTTAATTGGAGGCTGTGGCCTGTTTTCTACAGGAAAATGAATCTCATTTTACTTAAAGCAGAAAGAAATTTGTTCTTCTCCTGCTTTGTTTGATAGGGTGCTTGACTACTGTATCCCCCTTATGGGAAAATACATTGCTTAAGTTCTATTTTTATCTCCTGTTTGTTTATTTTTAATTACTACTTCAGTACCCTGGGATTCACCATCGATCTTCATCTGCCTACACAATTATCCCTAGCTTGCTGAAGGGTTTGTTTATTTTTTAAGTTATATGAGTTATATGTGCTCAGTTAAGGTTATTTGTGTGTGTGCCTAAGTACTGGTAACAGGAAGACTCTGATTTACAGGGAGGAAAGATGAATTGATATTACTGGTGTTATGAGGGTGTAACTCAAAGAGAAGATGTCTGAATGCTGTTGCTGTCTTGGGGTGATTTTCCTTCTAAAAACCTCTTGGGGAAATGCACATCATGGAGTGAGATGTTCTTGCCCCAAGGTTACCTAGGGAACACTGTAACATAAAATGTGGGAGGTTAATGCCTTTAAGAGTGTTTTAAATGCACTGAAGTTCTTTGCACAGCAACTCCCACTAGCTTGAGAAATATTTCATACATTTATGAAAATGAATCTGCAGCTTCACAGGAAGAGACAGTTCTTACTTCTCACCGTACTGGAGGGTCTACTCTGTGTAGGTTTTGCATTATCACTTAAAAATGAATTCCACCATTTTGTTTTA
This sequence comes from Pycnonotus jocosus, assembly GCA_013400435.1. Taxonomy (NCBI): domain Eukaryota; kingdom Metazoa; phylum Chordata; class Aves; order Passeriformes; family Pycnonotidae; genus Pycnonotus; species Pycnonotus jocosus. The sequence goes on along the minus strand of VWYP01006748.1, from coordinate 691,096 downwards.
AGTTAATGAAGTCTTATCTTTGATCAGTAGATCAGTGTAATTCAGCTGATATAACCTCAGGTTCTGTCCCAAAATTAATTTCTCTCCATCTGCAAAGAAATTACTTCTCCTGTATAAGCAAAGGGGGAAAGCATTTTCTGTCCCAGTAAAGGCAGTATTGGCAGCAAAACTCTGTACTTTTCTTTGGCTCTGAATGTAGTTGATACATTTCTTCCTAACTTTTAAATACACAAAAATGTTCAAGACCAGGGTGAATAGGGCTCTGAGCAACCTGGTCTAGTGGAAAGTGTCCCTGCCTGTGGTGGAGGAATTGGGTGTGGATGGTCTTTGATGTTCCACCCAACCCAAACCACTCTAATTCTATGATGTAAAAATTTGTCTGGTGTGGAAAAGGGTTAAATGTGTGCCTCAAATGGGTTAATCTGTGGTTCACAAGGGGACTCCAGTGGTTTTCCCTGATAGCTGGTGCCATTGCCCTTGAGTTCTTTTTTGCCATATATTTACTGGAAGCAACTTTAGTCTGTAAGTGTTGAACATTTTCCATGGAATTACAGGAAATCAACTTCACTCAGATTTAAAAAAAAAAAAAAAATCATCAAGAGGAACTTTAACTTGCAACCAATATCTATGGCCAAAGCTAATAAACCAGGGAGTAACCATGATGATGCTCCATTTAACAGGTTATAGGTTTGTGCTGGGGTATATGTGGACATGAGACATGACCCAAAACTAGATGAACTTACACAGTTTACAACACTATTGAGACCCATGGCCATGGCCCTAAAACTTCAATGAGATGAGGTCTCCCATTGTCTCAATGAGATGAGGTCTCCCATTGTCTGGATGCCTTGTCTGTTTGCCAAGGGATCTGGTCCTTCTCATTCCCACCATCTGGAGAATGTGTGGTGTACCTACCACAGCCTTGGGGTAGGGAAATAGGGGTGGGAAAGGCTGGAGACCATCAGGGAGGTGTGTGCTCCTGGCAGCACTGCAGCAATAAATAGCAACTTCAGGTTTGTGATTAGTCTGAAAGCTGCTCTGAATCTCTCCTGTGTACTTGCTTTCCAAAACCGAGACCATTTCTAAAAGGCCTGACAAAGAATGTTGATCATTGAATCATCCTGTAAAATTCGAGAGAACTGTAATTATAAGCAGTAGGGAAAATCTATAGAAAAGAGATAATTTCCCATTAAATTCAACGGGGCAGTTGTCAGCTGGTATAAATCGATGAGTTTATTGATTCAGTGGAGCCTGTTTGCACAATATAAGGGTTCAGCCCCACTGGGTTTGGGAACAAATTCCGTAGAACCCATTTGGTGTCAATTATATTCATTTTTGTTCTGTTCAATATGACTAATTGCTGCTGTTCCCTGAGTGTAAATGGACCAAAGGGCTCCTGTCAGAGCCTTCTGCTGGAGTGACTCACTCAGGAGAGTGAGGAGCAGTGACAGATCCTGCAGCTGAGCAGGGAGGGCCGGGGGGATTTGTTCTCAGGGCTGGCATCACACATGCAGGAGAAAGGGAACCCTGAGCTGGGCTCTCCTTCCTCACTGTGTTGTGTGCTGCCACAGAGCTCCAGTACTCACCGCAGGCTGTAAAAGGTCTGTGTGCTGCACAATTAATCTAAATTACCTGCGCATTTTGGAATATGTCACGCCGCATCCTTTGAGCCATCACACAAACAATGACTACAGTTCAGGGAGAGTTCACTCCCGAAGTTTCCACTGGCCCTAAGTAAAGAACCTTTAATTTTGTAAGGGAAACAGTGGTACAGACCCTTTTATTGTCTCTAGCACACGAAGCCTGAAACAATTACAGCTTAGTCTATAAATCCATTTCTCCTCATTCTCTGCAATTCTCAGATTTCCTTATGCTCCCCTGACTCAGGGGAAATATTCATTAGGAAAGCACGTACAGCTTCCCTAAGTATATCAGGTTTGAATTGCTGAAGCTGGTGGCTGGCTCTCTTCCACACAGTTTGTAGGGAAATTTTAAAAGAAAACCCAACAGCTGATCATGCAACTAATCCAGATCTTCATTCTTTCATCCTAAGCAAGGAAAAAAATTTGCTGACAATTTAAATGCCTCCCTTAATTCCCTTCTCCAGTACATTACTGTGGGGCACGATGGTTTCTGCCCCATGTGTGTGCTGCCTCAGGCTGTGCTGAAGGGATGCACAGCCCTATAAAACCATTCATTCTCCCAGGGCACGAGCCTCTATACCTGAGGGAGAGTTTGGCACTCGCCTCTAGGAGCTGGAGGGGGAGAATGCAGGGGATGGAGGGTTGGGGTTTGCTCACACCACTGAAGGACACCTCCAGACCAAGGGTGTTGTAATCTCCACTGAATCATGAGCTTCCACCTCACATCAGCATTTCTGATTGATGATATTGGCTTGAATTTTCTATGTTTCCCTTTCGCTTCATATTTTACTTAGAAATATGTACGTTTTCTTCAATTCAAGGGGAGTTTAACTTCTCTTTCAGTCAGAGTTTTTTTACAGGTGAAAAAAATCATCGAGGGGGAGCCTGGAGGTGACTCAGGGTTATAGGTGACATTAAAGATGGTTATAGGTGACTTTGGATCTATAAAGACACCACCAAGCAGACTTCAGGCTGCTGTTACACCTGTGAATGGCCCATGGTCGATAACTCCTTGCCTTCGGGCACTCGGGTTGGGGACAAAAGGCACAGAGTTGAGAGATGTGGCCAGGGCAGCCTGTGGTAACAAGGCTATTGGGCTCCCCTTTGTTGCAAAACAGGGTCTGAATGGGTTTTCTTGTGGCCCCCGTGCTGTGTTAATGGTAGTAAACAGCTGAACCCCAGTGTTGCTGTTCAAATTCCTTCTCCAGCAGCATTTCTCCATTCCTTTACCAGTGCTCTGTCTGTATAACCCTCTTGCAGATGTCCTGCCACCCATCACATCTCATAGTTCAGAACAAGAAGCCAGAGTGCTCAGAGAAGGTTTGTTTCCCCCGCTGTGGGAGGCAGAGCACCTTTCCCTTTCCCCCGAAACACAAATCCTCAAACTCCAGCAGTTAAACCGCAATCCAGAGCACTAACATTTGGATTTGGAAGCATTTTGCACGCACAGATGGGGCTCCACAAGGTGCAAAGCTGTGAAGAATGTTGTAAATTGTCGAGTCAGGTTAAATTTAAAAAGTGAAAAGGGGAAGAAAAAAGCAAAACTGAGGGAAGTGAAGGAAGAGGCTCCAGATGTGGGTCGGATGGGATCTGACTGTGTTCCAAAGTTTCTTCAAGGCGAGTGGGGAAAAGTCAAGTCTTCAGGCAATGTTTTTTGAGAGCTCCAGAGGGGATGAATTAGGGACAGTGTGTTTTGGAGGCACATCCTGCCCATGAGATTCATCTGTTGGGGGAAGCTGGAGGCCCATCCCACCAAACCTCCTTCCCAGCTGCACGGTGCTGAGGGATGCCTGGATGCTGGCTTGTGCCCAGACTCTGAACCAGGGATGGAGGGAGGGAGGGATGCTGCCAGGCCCTGCAGACCCTGCTGGGCTTTGTAGGGCCATGCCTGGCATGGCAGGAATGACCCCTCTGCCCCCCATTGATGGGGTGTGAGCCAGCACCTCTGCCTTGAGAGTGGCACCCCAGCACTGGGCAGGTTCCAGGCTGCTCCTGAAATGAAGGGAGCTGAGGCCTCACCTCTTGCTTTTTCCACAGCTCCTGTGTCCTGCATGAAGGTGAAAGTAATTGGCAGTCTGTCCTTCACATCTCTCTTTAATACTGCAGTAATTCCATTTTTGCCAAGCTGTGTACTTTTATCTTCCTGAGGGATCTCAAACAAGCTTTTAATTTTCAGCAAAACCTTTGCAGATCACCTCTAAGATCAGGGTCGGAGTTAAAATTTTTTTTTTTTTTTTTTT